>CM066320.1:127284427-127633499 GCA_033807775.1 Saussurea involucrata
CGGACCATAGGTTTTCCGGTACTTATTGTTTTCCGGTATTATGCTTTTCCAATATTATCCTTTTCTGATATGTGTTCCGGACTCCATGTTCTCCGGACTCCTTGGTTTCCGGATTATGTGGTATCCGGACAATACCTCTTCCGGAGAACCCTTATCCGGAAAACTACACTGCTGGCTCATTGTTCTTACATAATCTCATCGTTTGGCGGATCAGCGACGAGGTAAGTGTTCCGTGTTAATTCACTCGAGTTTTTCTAACACTCTGTATACACAGGTTCAATGGCAAACCACGGTTCACCCATCAATGCTGAAGCAGACAATACCCCCGTTCCTGTAGGAGATCGTGTGGTCATCCAGGGAAACAATTAGCACCTGGATGTCATGAACTTCTGCAATGGCCACAACGTTATGATTGACATTCTGATGAGCCATCCAATCTACATGACTTGACCGCGACGGTAGAGGTCCCAACAATTTATGTTCAATAGGTCTGGCACACGATCCACCATGTCACGACCGAGCAAGGTACCTTCCTGGAAGCAAGACTCGACAACGCCCGATTCATTCTCACTCTCGACTCCTTCCGCCAGCTCCTACGCCTACCTGAGGCAAATGCCAATGGCAATGTTGCCTATGAACTGATGGTCTCCGATGACCAACTGATCGCCGACATCCATTCTCTGGGATACGACAGGGACCTCCTCCGCCCCTCAGCCTTCACCCGAACTCATCTGGCCCCTCTCTGGGCGACTCTATTCAGCATCCTAAGTCGATGCCTCTCATCAAAGTGGTGTGGCATCGACCAATGCACCACGAACTTCTTACACCTATTTCACGGGATCGCGTTCCCTTGCCACATAGACTTCGCCGCTATCCTCTGGAACGAGCTTCTCGGAAACGTTGCTGATAGAGAGCTAAACCGCCAAAGATCGTTCATCCCATATATCAGATTTCTATCTCTGGCCATCTGACAACATATGGATGCCGATCCAGCCATCCTTCGCCGCTCCTCTCACCTACTATTCCCTCCATTCAGAATGCAACACCTTCAGAACATGCCAGAATTCACAAACGTTGCCACCCATATAATCCCTGAAGCCATGCTTGCTTTCTCACGTCCCGGGGCACCGAGTGTGTTAAAGTATAGGAAAGAGCATGATCTAGTCACCCCTATGATCCATCCAGCACCGGAAGGACCTCCCCAGGGGGCACAATTGCACGACGTGAGGGTCCAAGGACTAGAGGAGGTAGGGTCCAACGAGCTGGGGCTTCTGGATGGGGTGTGCTGAGAGTTTCTCTTGGGAGGGGAACTGCAGCGGGTGGTGCCTCGGACGCGCAAGCAAGCACAAGCCGTCGACCCGATCTCATTATCACATACACACCTGAAACAACCACCCGACCATCGACCTCCACACACCGACGACCTCCCGTGGTCGAATATGAGTCTACGTCCGACGACGAACTAGTAGATGCCGAGGTAACATTTAATGAAGGACTAGCTCGTGACTCTTCATCCGATGGCTCTTCTAGCTCGGATGATTCCGAAGCCGAATCGGGCTCAGAAGCTGCAGACAACTCTTCACACACCGAGTCTGACACAGACCAGGCCATCCGACGCCAGAAGATACCACCACGAATCGGTCCCAACCAATCAACCATTGACTTCGATTCCCCTTCTACCACCTCTTCTGCACCATCCACCGCCCCTTCAGCCGAGTTGGGAGACATAAGAAGAGCGAAGGGAGTTGAAGTAGAAATATTGAAACATTGAGTGTGAGAGAAAAGAGAAGTAAGAGAAAAAATGATGAGCGTGAGAGTATCCAGCCACATGTAACCCGGGTAGCCACATCTACTATCCAGTCTCATTCGTTGGGACTGGGTATTGAAGAAGCCGTCGTGGACCCATCGACGCAATTGCACACCCCCATAGCCACTCAGGTGTCTCTCAATAGACACTTGTTTCACTTGTACACGGGGACTCAGCACAAAATCTATCAGGACTTCACTCGGAAGGTGTTGATATTAACAAGAGACCAGCAGCCCCCGGTCTCAACTTCTTTGAGCACACCATTGAGTCTAGAGCCCCTCGATAAATTATTTTCTTTGGCTAGGACACGGGTCATACCAACTGCTACCATCGATGATTTTAGTGACCCGAGTAAGTCTTCCTTTGAGCGGATTACGAGGATCGGACGAAAATCCTACCACAACCATCCAAATACCAGTTGTGAACGTAGGTGGTACTACCGTTGACTTAACGGTTGTTACCTCAACAGGCAATCTAAGTGATCCCGGAGTTAGGTTACCCTTCTTTATATCCGGGGAACAATACGAGCACGATCTATAAGCCATGGAAGAAAGGATGCAGAAACAGTTCAACAAGGTAAAGCAGCTGTTAAAAGGTAAAGACACGATTGTTGATATTGAACCCGAACCCCGGCCTACTCCATAACAAGCCCCACCTACTCCTGAACAACCAACTATCGACCTACCTGTCGATGAGTTAAAAACCCTGTTACTTGCCAAACTACTATCGCTTAACCCCAACACTAGACCTGTCAAACAGGTCGTGTCGTGTCGGGTTCGTGTCGGGTTCGTATCGGGTTTACGGGTTAAACAGGTTGAGAGTACCTAACCCGAACACAACACGTTTAATAAACGGGTAAGAAAATCTCAACCTGAACACGACCCGATTTAACCTGTCTAACCCGACACGACCCGCTAACCCATTTAACCCACTAACCCATTTAACCCGTTTAACCCATTTAACCCGTTTAACCCATTTAACATTTATAAATATAAAACTTTTAATAGGGTGCTCCAACATAATAGGGTGCACCAACTTAGAGGGTCCAAGCCAACGGACTCAAACCACCAAGCTAGGGTCAAGGGGGTGATGCAAATAAAAATACAAGGGGTGAGATCATATTTATAGTGGGCATAGAGCATAAGGTTTTTGTTTCCCACCAATGTGGGATGGGAGGAAATCCCACTTCCTTATGAAACATACAGAAATTGACAGCTCCTATATTCCATAAGTTACGATATATTTCTTCCATTTAGAAGCCAAATTGGACACTATCATCTAAATGAAAGTTGTTCATTGATATCTTAGGATTCCACGGAAACTGGATTCATGCAATTCGGAGCTATAATCAGACTGCTACAACCTTTACAAAAACAGTGTGTGGGTTCTTGTGTACAATGTGAAAACTCAGTGTTTTGACACATTTAAACTCATAATTAGGACTTTAACTCTTCATAACAGTTCTTAAGGACATTCTAATCTTTCTAACGGTATATCGTACACCTCATTTGGACCAACGGTTGATTTTCTATGAATTTTCTAATAACATGGCAGAAACTTTAAAACTAAAAATTTGATTGTCTAAGCCCATATTTAATTGTCCATACATAAATAGATAATAGTCAAATCCCATATTTAATTGTTCAAAGAATGGCCTAATTTAAACGGGTTAAACGGGTCAATTTCGAGTTGTATTTTTTAACCCTAACCTTACCCGTTTAATTTTCGTGTCGTGTCGTGTCAACCCGTTTACTTAAACGGGTTGAAATGTATTACCCAAACCCGTTTATTTCGTGTCGGGTTCGTGTCGGGTTAGCGTGTCGTGTCAGTTTTTGCCACCTCTACCCGACACCCCCCAAGACCAGGATCTAATAAGCTTACTCTGACAACAACAAGCCACTCACCCAGATCCTAACCAAACACCAGCCACCACTCATCCCACATCCTCCGAATTCACTGCCTTCTGTGACCGCGTTGAACAAAGCCTAGCAGCAGTCCGTACTTCACTTGACGCGCTAACCGAGCGCATAACCATTCTAGAAACCAGCTGCAAGTCACAAGCTCGCAGAAATAAGCATCAACATGATCACGAGGGAGACCCCGATGACCATGAGGGGGAGAATACGAAGAAGCGTAAGCTTGATGACACCTCAGCCACAGACCAAACACAGATTGAAACCATGGCCGAGGGTAATGCTCCTAGAGGTACTAATGACCAACCCACTGGTGATGATACTTCTGAGAGAGTCTCTCGGTTGTTTGAATCAGGAATTTACGGTGATAAAAATGACAGGAAGATCATTTTATGTGTTGATCCAGAAGTTGAACCGACAGTTGAAAAGCTCGAGGTCAACGAGGAGGAGATTCAGATGATAATGGCAACAGAAGCACAAACGATCAATATTTCCTCGGACGACGATGATCTAGACTTTGACACTTTCTTTTTTATCGAAGGTCAACCCGTTCCCTTGATAGTCGTGTTAGATTCAAAGGTAGATTTTCTTGAACCCTAGGACGATAAAGATGTCGTTGTCAGAGCTGCGTGGTTCAAATAGCAGCAAGATATATTTCTCGATGATGCATTGGGCGGAGAAACCCCAGATGATATCCACATCAGCCCAATCACACCTCTAGTAAATTCTCATGCACACCAACCATCTACAGCTCTAGTACCACGTGCCTTCAATCAGACTCAACCATTTGTTCCACAATCAGCTCAACCAGACCCGAATCAAGCCGGTCCTTCAAATCCTGATCAAGTTGGTCCCTCTAACGTCAATCAACCAGAGATCAGTGAAACTGAAAGAAAACATCGAATAGTCAGACTTCGAGCAACCTTCCTTGAAGAGACCGAAAGATGGTTGTTTGCTCACCGCATCCGCAGACTGGATCCATATGCAGTTCTGGGTGTTGGTCAAGAATCAGATGAGTTCAAAATGGAATATATGTTCTTAGTACAAGGTAAAGCACAGAAGAAAGAGTATGTTCATTCGAAGAGTCAGATTGGTCAAGTTAGAGAAGTTGTGGCCAAACAATTCTACAAGATTTGGTATATAGAATTCAAGGTATGGAGGAAGAATGGGCAGATCTACACGTTTTCTGAAGCAGATTTTCAGCTTTTAAGGATCGACGACTTCGAATTCATGTATCACTACTTCCGAAACCTACAGATTCGTAAGTTCAACATCCAGATAGCCCTAAGAGCCATCAGACATTTCATGTACAGTCAGTACCTCTACTACAACATCTTCGACTTCCAGCTCGCACTTAAAAGTCATCAACCCATCGTAAACATCCGAAGACCGAACAACCAACTCTCGAACATCGACGATTATCCGCTTTACACCATCTTAAACGAACCAGAATTCGGTATGATCTGCAGAAACCGGCTGGGAGAAAGACGTTTTTTAAGATTCTCCGAGATTGCCAAATACTCCAACGGTACCTTGAAGGCGATCCGACTACAACTCCAACAGATTCATCAGCGTAATGAAAGCCAAGTTGTTGGATTTCAAATGCCAACGACCCAAAGAAATCTGATGATAAGAGCCCTTGAAGAACTGGAAGACCGAATAAAATTCAGAAAAGCCATGAGAAGAATTGAAACCTATCTGGGATGCAGACCAAGAAACCGACAGTTACTGCCTTAACTGCTAAGGATGCCGATTCCAAACTTTGAGCCAAAGGGGGAGATTGTTAGGGTAAAATATGTAATTGTCTTAAAGTTTGGGCTAAATATGTAAATACCTAAAATGTATAAATAGTTTATTTTCCTATTTTTTTAGGTTAATCAATCCATCATTTGCTTTTAGAGTCGTGTTCTTCATTGTAAACATTATGACTATGAATGAGATGGATGAAAACATTGATTAATATGTTTATTGCACAATCTGGGATCCACACCATCAACTGCCCCCAGGTGTACAGGCCCTGAGACCAGGTCTTCCATCCATGGCCTATTATCCACCCATACATAATTGTCTTCTACAGAGATGCTTATGACAGGCACTTAGAATATATACATGATGATTGGTATAATATCCTCAAAGTTGACTAATCTAACAGGATGGTTGTTCTTCAATAGAATTCATTTTCTGTGCGATCCCATTGCCATAAAAAACAACAAATATGTAACTAGAAGATAAATTGATGAGATTAACATGTACTTGAAGATCAGTTAAATGAATTCTTTCAATTGAATAAAGAAAAAGTATAACAATTTTTTACCACCACCAGCACCGTTATCATTAGCGTTACCGGTGGCGACAGGTGGCTGAGCTACTTCCTGATCGTTTCCGACATCACTTCCGTTAATCGTCGTAGCTTCATATTCCTTTTTTTTCCTCATCCAGATTTTCATTATCGTCACCTATTGTTACGTAATCATCCTTCTGTTTGTTGTTCTCCTTCTCCTTCTTCTACTTTGAATTTTTTCGAACCATTACATGCCGCCAGCGTAGCTTCAAAACTCTTCGGCAAAATCTCGCGTGTTTACCAGATCTGAGAAAATTCTGGACGAGAGTGTTACCGTGCGACAGATGTTTTTCCATGTTTGGTGAAATTGAGGGAGGAAGTGGTGAGATTGTTTGGAGAAGAATTCATGAATTTAAAATGGGTTAAATATTTTATTTAATTAAATGACTGATTTGCCCCTTGATTTAAACAAGGGGCTAGATGATAACAGCAGTTAACTAACATTCTTAGACAATAGGGACCTTGAGTGAAAGTTAATTAAACAGTTAGGGACCACCACTGTAGATAGCTTACTTTAGGAACCAAATCCAAAATTTGAGCAAACCATAGGGACCACCAGTGTAATTTTCTAAGTTTAAAGCGCTTAAACATAGAATCAATTGACTCATCTTGAGCCATTTCAAGTAACTCATAATCGTGAACTATAATATTGATTTTTCTACTCTTGACTTGAAAACTTCCACATTGGGTTTCATTTAGTCTTTGCCAAATTTCATTTGCAGTTTTGCAAGTAAAAACTCTTTCAATCTCATCCTAGTTTAAAGCGGCATAAATCATATTTTTTGCTTCAAAATTTAAACAATTCCAAACATCATCATTATTTGTCCATTCCGCAATTGGTTTTTTTAACACATTTACCGTCTTGTATTTTTGTTGGAACAAAGTTTCCACCAACAATAAAATCCCACATTTTTCTACTTTAACGAAATGACATTCAAATAATTCGGTCTAAATACCAAAATTTTCAATATCAATGGGAGGAGGTTTTACAGATAAATAACCTTCATGGTTTGCCATTTTATGGTCGATTTTCAGTTTTGAAATCACAGGTTATGAAAAGAAATCTTTGAAAGACCTTCTCTGGTACCAATTGTAGAACCACCTTAGGGGGATAATTCAAGATTAAACCTCAATAAGTAAAATGCAAAAGATAAGAGTAGATAGAATGATACCAACACTGTTGTTTAGAGTGGTTTACCAACTTGTCTAATCCACTTTCCGAGACATTTCTCGAGACACCGATCCACTCTAAGTGTTCTTTGTGGTAGAACACAAATCTTAGTACAAATAGATGAATATTTCTCTTGCTTTTGCTAGAGATAAGAATGGATCACTCACATTCAAAGTAAATACTCACAAGATGATGGATTTTCAATGGTAATTACTCTTGTGTAATCAATGTAATACTTGGACGATTTTTGAGAGTGTAAGTGCTTTGAATGCTTGCTTTTTGTTCTTCAACAACCAAAGAGAAACTTCGATTAATGTTACAAGACTTAATTTTTGGCTGGGATGAAGTCCTAGTTTTATAGTAAATAATTTTCCAGAATCAGACTTATGTGGACGTCCGCATTAACCACCAAGCGGACGTCCGCATTGTACTTTTCAGAAAAACTAGTCGTTTGAAGATAGACGTATGTCAGAGAAAAATACCAGCGCGGACGTCCGCATTGTTTACAGTTATGTGCGTTTAATGAACCAACTTTGCATTAAATGCACCATACACCCTAACACTCAACATACCTTCTCTTTTAATATTTGATTTTAACATAATGATGATGTTACTTTTTCTTTTTCTTTATCTTTTTTATATTATTAAAGATTATTTTTTCATAAAAAGGTTTTGAAAATAATTTAGAATCCAGGTATTTTATTGATTTTGTTAGAGTGTTTACCGTTTACTAATCCAAAGAAGAAAAACGTTCAGAAAGCTTACTTGGAACAAAATTCTTCAGAACGGATCTTGGCGGCATGAGTCTCGAGATAGAAGATTTGAATGATTGAGATGACGCGCTTTCTAAACTCGGATCCGAACGAGTTTATCAGAAGATTATTTTTGCACAAATGATTCAAATTGTTAGAAAACTGATGAATTCGGGTTTTTATTTGTCAATCATCAAAACAACGGGATTTGTCAAGTGTTTATGATAAAATTCGTTTTGGTACAGTTGCACCAACAAACTATACTAAGGATATTAAAAGTACCATATGTCATAAAGACCATCCGACAGTACATCTGATCTTCTTTGGATCAGATTCTACTTAACGGTTAATTCGATGAAGTTGAGTGGAGAACAGGTTTTGATATTAGATTCCTATATTTGGCCGATATTAGTTTCTAAGCATTTTTTCGGACTCTTTTGGTATGATGTACATATCCGATGACTTAGACCAACAAGATCCTTTCAAAGCAAAATCCAAACCTGGAGGAACAAATCTTGAATTATGGAAGTTTATGACCCACTTTTAAAGAAATCCAGAAACCTCGAGGATCAAAAGTGAAGTTTACTCTCAAATACATTAACAAATCGTAGAGTATTTACGTTTTCAGTCTCCATGGTTTGTTGAATATTTTTATTTTCCTCCCTGTGATTCTGAAATTACAATTTTCATCCCGATTGTTTATAATTTATTGTTGTTTCTATCCTTATGATTTATACTTTATTGATTTTTTCGTCCCAATAGTTTACAATTCAGTTCTATTTTTAGTCCCCCATACTTAAAAGTAATACTTAGCCTCAAGGTTGAAAGTAGAAATGAACTGCAAACCATATGAACAAAATCCACATTTTTAACTAACCACAAAGACTAAAAACATAATCTATATTAGATATAGTGAGTTTCAAATACAAGTCATGTAATTCATACATACCATAAAAAACAATCTTAATCGTCCATTTACTCTAAATTTATATATATATATATATATATATATATATATATATATATAACATTATAACCATGTACTTTCATATACAACTCACTAAGCTTTATAGCTTACTCGTTATTGATTAATTTTTTTCAGGAAAAAGGATTGTAGACAAAGGGAAAGACAAGGAAGCATAGTTCGGGTGTTGATACAAGTGTCGGTTTATCTCTTTTGGGTATATTGGTACCTGCTTTTGGTGGTTATATATATGTATGTATACTATCGGGTAGATATGTCCCCGGTTTATTATAAGTAAACTTCTGGATTGTCAATCTTAAACTTTTGGGTTGGTTTATGTTTTGGAATTATATAAAATGAAATCAAAATACCCGATACCCATTTTCTTGATGTAATTATATACAATGAAATCAAAATACCAACATGGCTCAAGTACCAAAATTAATCGATATACCTATATGGAAGTGGGAGTTGACTATGGACCTTGTGACGAAACTACCGAAGACTTCTCGACAACATGATAGCATTTGGGTTATCGTGGACCGGTTGACGAAGAGCGCCCATTTTCTTCCTGTTCGAGAATCCTGCTCGATGGATCGATGGGCACAATTATACATTGATGAGATTATTGCCCGACACAGTGTACCTTTGAAGGTAATCTTGGATCGTGATTCTCATTTAACTTCTAACTTTTGGTCCGCCCTACAACGCGAATTGGGGACGCGGATCGCACTCAGCACCGCGTATCATCCACAGACCGATGGACAATCCGAGCGTACGATCCAAACTCTTGAAGACATGTTACGTTCTTATGTTCTAGAGTTTGATGTAAGTTGGGATACTCACTTACCTCTGATTGAGTTTTCATATAACAACAGCTACCACTCGACGATTGGGGTGTCTCCTTTCGAGGCTTTGTATGGACGTAGGTGTCGTACGCCTCTCTGTTGGCGAGAAACGGGAGAAAAGATGCTAGTCGGTCCTGAATTGATACAAATCACTCATGACAAAATCCAGATTATACGGGAAAGGATGAAAGCCGCACATGACCGACAGAAATCCTATGCTGACCGACGTCGGAGACCGATTGAATTCACCGTTGGTGATATGGTTATGCTCAAAGTTTCGCTGTGGAAAGGGGTGTTGAGATTCGGAAAGCAAGGTAAACTCAGTCCACGTTTTATTGGACCGTTCAAGATCTTGAAACGTATTGGAAGGCAAGCCTACCGAGGAACTCACAGGAATTCATGATGTATTTTATGTGTGTTATTTGCGAAAGTGTCTTGGTAAACACGAAGAGACGATACCTTTAGCAGAGGAAAAAGTGGATGAGCGGTTACGATACATTGAAGAACCCAAAGCCATTCTAAACGAGAGAACGATTAATTTACGGCAAAGTTGTTGAGTTGGTGTTAGTAAAATGAAAGCATCATCGAGGGTCGAATTGGACGTGGGAGAATAAATATGACATGATGGCAAAGTATCCATCCTTATTTGAGCAACGATGATTCCGAGGACGGAATCTTCAAAAGGAGGAGGTAATTGTAACATACGGTTTTAATATGCCTAACAAATGCCTTTAAATGTGTACTAATGTGTAATATATGTTTAATAAGTTGCATTATGTGATAATATAACGCTTTAATGAGGACTTGTAGCAATATCCTTAAGAAATATATAGGGTTTCATAGGTTTGCAAAGGAAAAGCTTAACGCCTAAGTTACAAATACGTAAAACTGCTTTTATTGGTAAGTCTTTTCTGGAATATTTTTATTGTAAGTCATACATTATCTTGTTACGAACGCGTAGGCGAAAACCTCATCGAAAACGGAGGTCCGAGCGAAAAGTTATGAATTTTTTAGTGTTTAGTGGTCAAAATGGGTGCTAGGTCAAACCCGGCCCAAAACGGGTTAGTGCAATTAAGTGACAAAAATTACTCCATTTCACCTCATTTTTACTTCTTCAAGCTTTTGGACCAAAGTGTGTGTGATTTCACACACCTAAAGGCAAAACCTAGCTAAATCTTGGTGAAATTGAAGAGAAATTGCAAGAAATTGAAGGTATAAATGTTGGTATTTTGATTTTCTTGATGTATTTGGTTGATTTCTTGTAACTAGGGTTCAGGTTGTAGAATGCATGATGAAATTATGGAATTATTTTGTAGAAATGTGATGAGATAACTAGTTATTTAGCCAAAAACATGGATTATATACAAAGATTAGTTGAAATAATGTTGAGTTATGAACAAAAGTTTGACTTTTCAAAGTCAAAGTTCTAAAATGATGATTTTGATGAATAAGGCTTGCGTTTTGCTATTTATTTTATAAAGTTTGTGATATTTTGAGATAGAAATCTGGATTTGGTGCCAAATGGTAATGGTTTGGGTACAAGATTGTTGAAATGGCCATTTTGAAACATAAAAGTAAATATTTCTGCCCTGTCTTAGAAAATTCATATAAAATCGAAGAAAAATCCATTGGACATGAGATCAGTGGCATCTGAAATATAAAAGAGTCTATTTTCCTTCTTGTGTAGAAGTCAGAATGTAATTCTGGGTTTAAGATGGTTAAAACTGTGTTAGAACAGGGGGTTGTACAAAAGAATTGGAATGGAATTAGCTAACTAAGGAATGAAATAGAATGAGATAGTCTAATTATATACTCATGGAATTCAATGTGTATACTCCAGGGAGTATAAGGGTATAATTGAAAGCTTTTGGAGTGCCATACATACTTATTACGGAGTTAGAACGCGACATTCGGTTGGACGTTCGGTTGACCCATTTGGTGCACAATGAGTTTATATGAAATACATGTTTATGTGTACTCATATGTACATGCATTTTTTGTTTGCATTAGTTGTGTTTCATGTTTTCGTAAGGTGTGACATGTGTAAGTCCCTCTGATTCTGGTTTATATTCCGTATGATCGTTCTGCTATGTCGGTCGAGTCTGGATCCGTGACTGTTTTGTTGGTCTCTTGGTAAACCGTGAATACGAGTAGTACTTCGTGTGGTACGCTGGAAAAGCGGTGTATGTCCACGTATCACAGGGAGACGGAGGTTGGGTGTGGCATACCGGTTCGTTGTACTCACGTATCTCGTGTGTTAGGAGACGAGTGTGAGTACTATTATGCACAGTTTGTCGTTAAGAGCGTATGTTGTTGTTGAACTTATGATGTATTGATTTTGATATTGGTATGTTATGTTTATGATTTTGGTAAGTCTTTTGGGATGTATCCATGGAATTCTCCGAGTTGTTAGTCTTCGATGTTATAATAGCTTTTCGTTTCGAGATTTCGTTTCATTCTTCAGTTATATATATATACATATATAACATTATAACCATGTACTTTCATATACAACTCACTAAGCTTTATAGCTTACCCGTTATTGATTAATTGTTTTTTCAGGAAAAAGGATTGTAGACAAAGGGACAGATAAGGAAGCATAGTTCGGGTGTTGATCAGAACACCCAAAAATTTATGTTTTGCAAGGTTACATTGCACACGCCCATGCATGACTATAAGGTGCGGTCGTGCCTGAAACTCCGGAATTTTCTGCTTTGCTTATCCTTGTTTTATTTCATAATTTTCAACATTTTATCCACTCTAGTCCGAAGATCAAAACAAATAAGAATAGGACTTGTGGTTTACAGTTTTGCACTAATAGAATCAAACAAAATCAGTTAACTCAGTTAAATAAGTTGGTATTTTAGTCCTTTCACACTTTTTTTTTATCTTTATCCTATTTTGTCTTTTTGTGTGTGGAAGATGGTTAGAGTTCATTAATTATGATCAATGTTTTATATTAGGAAATAATCAAAATATTTATGAAACCACGTAACAACACATTATATACAAGCACGGGCGAGCGTAACGCTATTTAACAAACATAAAGTTTTGGGTGTTCTAACACAACCACACCATATGATTAAACACGAGCGGACGAAGTTTTATTTCGTGAACATAAATAGGTCTTAAGGCACGACCACACCTTATAATGTAGTTTGACCGCACGAAGATAATTATGATATTTTTAGATTTTAGCATTGTGATCTATTGGGTTTCCACCTATGAAATACATAACCCCTTGAGTTTCATCTTGACCGAGAGAGAACCAAATTGAGAACTTAGAAAGGCTAGTTTGGGTTTAGAAAATATTGAGAGAATCTATACACAATTTAGTGTTTGGTTTGTAATTTCTCTTTGGTATTTGAATGTTCTTCGTCAATAAACGTCCCCCCTCTTTCCCGTAAATGTACATCATCATACGAGTGGTGAAATCATGTGACTCTTTATATTTTATGTGTTTACAAAACTATTTGGTAAATAATTGGTTAGCTTTCGATCCTACTTTGTTATCTACATTAGTTATTGTTATCGGTTGATATCACAATTAACGTTCAATAGAATTCATTGCTTTGCTTTTTTGACTCGAGACCCCAACAAAAAAGTGTGAATCACAGGGCAATTTTGTAATTTACTCAATTTTATTTTCAATTAATTGTTTATTCCTTTTTAGATGCGCCGGGCAAATCACACGGAGGGGGCTGGCCGCAAAATCACGCAGACTTAATTAAGAAAGGTTACCGTCGGTGGTTTTCATTCAATCTCCAATCAGTTCCGATAGTATAGTTTCCTCTTCAGATTCAACATATTTCGCCATTTCATATTCAAATCTATCTCTTCGAAGCATTGAGGACATACCGGAAGATCCAATTTCATACCAGTAAGGTAATATTACTGAAGGCTCTACTGATTTCATGCTGTTTATTCTTCGATTTACCTTACCTAATGAATTGTCTAATGTTTTGCCCTTGAAACTATTTGTAGATCTTGTGCTGAGTCAAATTGCGGTTCATTTGATCCGTTGATGTTGAATGTAGTAGAGCTCTGAGCATGGAGAACGATGTTCATCGGTCCGTGTCTTTAAGGGCGAGCCGTAGGCCTGACCGTATTTATAATAATTTCCAGATTAAAGGTAATCTATGAAAACTGAATGACATGAATTCCTGTTGTTATCTAGTCAGTAATCACATAAATTTCCTCACAAATTTCTATGTCTTCTTTGAAATTAAGTTGCAGAGTGACCAGAACTGAGCTAGAAACCGAACTGGACATGGATGGTTTCTTACCTAACCTATCATATTCATTTCTAGCACTGATAATTCAATTTAATGAAGTTGGCACGGATTTTACTTCAGTACATATTGGATTCCAACATGAAATGTAAAGTTTATCAATAAAGGAGCTAACAAAAATGCCAATACTAAAAATTCTGATTGAGAATATAGTAAATTTAGCCTTTTTTTAACCAAAAGCTGATGTTTGAAGTTGGAGGCAGATAGAAGTTAAGAGTAGTGTGTTAATTTGGTGCTTATTTCATATAACTTTTTAAGTGCGAGCATACACATATGGCAACTTAGACACTTGGCATGTAATGTGCACTCTGACATCATCCGGCTTGCTGAGGTTTATATTAATTAGTATGTGTTGTAGAAGAGTTGGCTGGAATTTGATATGAACTTTCGAGGCAAGTGTTGTTGGAATGGATGGTGATGCACTATAAAGTGTTTGGGATGTGGAATCAAGTGATAGAAGTTAATGAGTGGGTCATCATGTTTAGGCACATATTTTGATCAAACCTTGAGTAGGCTAAACTTCCATGTCATTTACAGACCTGAGCAGTGCAACAACTGAGTGTGATTAGTTTATGGTATTACTATGTAATGCATTATGGAATCGGAGGATTAAGATATTCAGTTTATTATGATTGTGATTTTATTGCATAGCTCGGTGTTTTTAGCCCACACACATTAAAATGATATTGTTATGATTAGTGATGGTGTTTTGAACTTTTGATAGGTGCTGATGGTTTCTTCGATGCAGACAAATCAGCCTCAGACTACCCTATTAAAGTTATCTGGAAAAGGGGATTTGTTCGTTTGCTTTTAGTGGGTGGCATTCTATGGATGATGCTCATTCTAGCTGTACTATTATTTCATATATGGACTTGTCAATCTTCACTTGTTTTCCTTTCAGGTACTGGAACTATTTTCAAGCTATTTTTTCTTTATTTTCCTTGTATTTTTCAAAAGGCTGTTTTAGTATATATACTTTATGAAGTTCATTATTGCACATAATGCACTTCTTTTAGTACTTCACTGGCAGATTCCATCGTCCATCATTTACCCGGATACCACTATTGACTTCAACTACTCAAATAAGGATTTAATCACATAATTGCATGAAGCTAGCGACAGTATTATTTTTAAATGGTCTGTTCATTTAGTTATTGTTTTTCGTAATTTAGGTTCATGTAGTGAAAATAAACTCTTGTTTGATGTTTGCTTTTTGGTGATGTGAACCGCTCAATCTCATGTATTGGATCCAATGAGTTGAACTGCTTTTAGGTGAAAAAAATTGTTCAACTTTCAACATCTGTATGATTTAATATCGAGTTAAAGCAGATAGAAGAGTATCATTCTCAATATTGGCAGCTCATTCTTGTTGATGTCAATTGGGACACACACACACACACATATATATATACACACACATTCTAGACACGAGCTCTTATAAATTTTTCTTAGCAACCTTTTATGGGTTCTTTAGTTTAATTTTTCGTCCAGGTAAATAATTTATTCTTGTTCCTGATCTGATGGTATCGGCTGCCTGAATGTTCATCTTGCTTTTCCCATGTCGGTTTGAGTGTAATTCCTTTGGGAAAAAGTATATGAAAAGGAAACTAGTTGCTACTCTTGTTTGACTTTTGCATTTCATGCTAAAGCCTAAATGTAACTTATATGGGCCAGGAATTAAAAGATCTAGTTCACTAAATAATGAAATTAAGATAGCATAATACTTCTGCTCAATTTCAATCAGAACGAGCACTACATTATGCCACTGGAAATGGAACAACTTTGATTACTTTTGGAGAACTCTTGCATTATTTCTGAGCAGCTGCTAGGAAGTCCTGGGAGGAAATTCTAGCTTAGTAAACATAAGATAAAAACAAGTTATCAAGGAGAGAAAAGTTCCACTGCTCCGAGAGGGTTTTAATAGTAGGGTTAGGTAATGTTGGCATAGGTTTTCTCCGGCTAAAACTCTAAAAGGTTTAAACTTTACTGGTTTGTACGTTGTATACTAATTAGCTGCAATTTTATATACCGATGTATCATACTTCTATTTGCTATTGTGCAGCTATCTGTAACAAAGACAGCACAGTCTTTCACATGCTACACATCATGGGGGTGGTAACACCACCACATCGTAAGGCTGCTAAACGATATCTTCTTTGAAAACTGTTAATCATTAGAGTGAGCTTGATGTAGTTTTGTAATATGTATTAGGCTGTTCTATTCCCCTTGCTAATGACCCAGAAAAAGTAGTTATTCCAGAGAAAAGATCTCCTTCAAAGTTTGTTCAAAGTTTATCCTACTTTGAGGAGGATGATGCAAACACAAATGGATCAGAGTCTTCTCCACTATTTGGAGGGCATCAAAGCTGGAAACAGAGAGAGGAGAGTTTTAAGCTAAAATCAAGCATGAAGGTAAATAATCTTTCTAATTTTTGTTGTTGTCCATTTTGCTCATAGGTGGTGTGTATATAGTGTTGAAAATTGAAATCCTGTTTGAACATAAGTTCACAATGAACATTCGGTCTCTACACCATGAACGAGAACATGTGTTTATTCCATGTTACTGTTTTTCCCTGTTGATCTAGCTGCATAATGGTGGAAATCATGCTGAAGGCCTTTGCATTAGTCCCAATCTGGTATACAAGGAATGGAATCTATACTATTTCTGGGATCAACCATATTTCTTGACTGGATTTCCATATTCCTGAGAATGAAAATGTTTTTTCTTCTCTCAACTCTTGTAGCTTGAGGGAAAATGGACAATGGGACACTGCCATGTATCTTGAAGTTGCACAGAAACTACTCACTTTCCATCATCTAGTATATGTTATATGAAGTTTACAGGTCCTCTCCGTAAGTCACTTACCTTGACCTCAAAGCGTAGAGTGGTTGTTTTAGTGAAGACCCCTGACTTGTGAAAAGTGTGCGAAAAAAGAAAGGCAGAAAAGATAAATTTTAAAAAGTTAGTTATTAGTAAGAAATAGCATACAAATAGAAGCAGGTACAAGGAAAAACATAACCAAGGTAACGAAACACACTTCTAGTCTAACTTAGAGCTTTGTTAACCTAGCTACTAACTCACTATCCCTATCCCTAACCTCCACCCTCTATTTCTTTAGCTCCCTTCCCAACACTCCGACCCAATACAATATAGTTTGTCTGATGGCTACCCTGTACCCTGTCTTTATGTGATGTTATATGTCATCCTCAACCTCACCCGTTTTGAATCATGGAGTCTAGATGCTTGAAACTATCCTCTTGGGGTACCCTTTGCCTCCAATGTTGATCTCACCCTCTCATCCATACACTCCTCAATGAAATTGCACCATAAGTATCGGGTCATAGAGTGGCTAATGCGTAGGCCTTGTGTTTTCAACACAGCTCTCTACTTCTCCAACCTCTCGACTCTCGTTCACCACCACCTTCGCTACAAGCAAAATGTTGTCCCTGTTTTGTAAATAACTTACATCATGGGGCGCTCTCTTCGGATCCCTCGGGAAATCTCATTCAGAGTCACAATAAATAGGTATGAAATAGTCCATCACTCCGGAGCCAAAGTGAAATACTCCATCTCACTCACTGAATTCCTGACCCAAATCATTGATCATCCATACATATCTTGAATCGCCCTAACTTACTTCCATGGTACCCTCTCTTCTCCAGATTTTTCTAAATTACATCCAGCCGTACACTATCATAAGCCTTCTCCAAGTCTATGAACATTTTGTTTAAGTCCCTACTACGTTTTATATACATCCACAACGTTTTGGTTCTTGTTCATAAATCAACACTTTAGAAGTTAGAACCCACAAATTAAATTGTTTTTTGGCCAAAATTAAGTCAGAAAATTCCAAGATTCCAACCCAAAACCTAAAATTCAATTCTTAAACCTAAATTTCAATTCTTAAACCTAAATGAGCCAAAAATCGAAAACCAAACCAAGAAAAATTGATTTCGAACCCTAAAAAAAGAAAATCCAAACAGAAATCAGAAAGTATGAACAAATTCTCTTTCATGGTGATCCGCACGACTCATCTGCAATTCAATACCCTAAGGAAATCAACTACCTGCACTAGCTGACTTCCAGCTGAAATACTTGGAATAATTTTACCATTTCTACTAGTTCAAAGAAGATTTTAACCCCGTAGCTAAACTGGGAATCTCGTACGAAACTAAGAATGTGATCAGGATGTGATCCTGCTACTGAGGTAAACGTGGGCTTTGCATTAGGGAGGTGAGACTGGATTTTTTCTTTTTTTTTTTGGGGGGGGGGGGGGGGTTAGGGGAGTGGGGCGAAATCTATGCTGTTAATATCGGCGATATGCCGATATATCGCCGATATCTCGGATATTGGACCTTGGCAAATATCGGAACCGATAATATTGGCGATTTTTGCTGATATTTGAGCGATATTTTGACCTATTTTTGCCGATATTTACCAATATTCGGCGATGTTGACTTGGATGCCAAACCTATTGCTTGCGATTAGCTCGTTTATGAACACTTTTCCTATTTTGTTTTGTGAAACTTGTTTAAGTTGTCAATCGGGTTGTAGCGCAGTGGTTGATCACCCTGGGTGATGTGGTGGAATATCCCATCTACCCAGGGTTCGATCCCAGGGCGTCCTCAACATTGATAAAACATCTTTAAGTTTCAAAATTGCCAGGGATTAGTCCGGGTTGTGCCTGGGATACCCTTTCCAAAAAACTTGTTTAAGTTGATGTTTTGATGTTGAAACTATGTTTTTAATTAATGCATATGATATGTTTATGGATGCATATATATATATATATATATATATATATATATATATATATATATTTCTACGAAATATTTTATGAGCCGATATATCCGATATTTCAAATATCGGATCCTGACCGATATACCACCGATATCCGATATTAACAGCATATTAACAGCATAGGGCGAAATAAAATGTAACTTAGGAGCTAAAGCTTAAGATAGAACGTAAAAAGTTTATTACCCAGTGGGTCAACCCACCCAACCTGACTCGTGAACCATTCTTAAAAGGCTAATGCATTTTAACCTGCCCATTTTAATCGGCTACCAAACCTGTCCATTTTGCCATCTCTAATACGTATAGGATACCTTCGGGGATGTAGAGAGATGAGAAGTTCATCAAGAATTAGATAGACCAAAGCAAAATTTGCAGTGCACATCAATCGAACATGTAGACACAAAATATACGCTTGGCCAAATAGTATTCAAGATTTCCCACATGATAAATAATTCTCAAGAAAGATGCCTCCCTACACATGAGCCCACAGTAGGTTCACCTTGTGGGCCCTACGTGCTTTGTATGGCAAGTCCGCTTCTGTATTTTATGTGAGATATCTAAACTGTTACTTTTTTTTTTCTGCGTACATAAAATAGCCTATCAGATTCCATTCTTCTCCTTGTCTTGTTAATCAGGTACATTGTGGCTTTATGCGAAATGGTGGTGCAGATATGTCTCCCAAAGACATCGATTATGTTAAGAGGTGTAAGTTTGTGGTTGCATCTGGAATATTTGATGGATACGATACACCTCATCAGCCTTCAAATATAAGCCTTCGCTCCAAGAAGCTCTTTTGTTTTGTTATGGTGGTGGATGAGATATCTCTAGAATTCATCAAGCAAAATGTTACTGTCAGAGAGGATGATGATGAGGGTCAATGGGTAGGTATCTGGCGCCTTATTCTGCTTAAGAATCCACCATATGATGAGCCTAGAAGAAATGGGAAGGTTCCTAAGATATTGACTCATAGACTATTTCCTCAAGCACTCTACAGCATCTGGATTGATGGCAAAATGGAGCTAATTGTTGATCCATTACTTATGTTGGAAAGGTATAGACTTACTTATCTTTTTATTTATTTCTTTTGGTGATGAATTCATCAGGTGGTTAGGAGTTAGTTATTATAGAATATTATTCAATTGGGATAACGTTTTGCATTTTCACATGCAGGTACTTATGGCGTGGAAAGCATACATTTGCCATAGCTCAGCATAAGCATCATAAGAGTATATATGAGGAGGCTGATTCCAATAAGCGAAGGAAGCGATATGCTCGGCCTCTTATTGATCACCACATCAAAATATATCGTTACGAGGGATTGGACCCTTGGAGCCCATTGAAGAAAACCAAAAGCGGTAACATATCCAACACTGCTATGTTTGTTTTTTAGTAAAGTATCTAAATATTGCAGTTATTTTTGGAGCATGGAATTAAAAAAAAGGTGGAAAGGATTTGGCTGTAATGTGATGAGAGATTTGTGTTGTGTACAACAGATGTGCCGGAAGGGGCTATAATCATACGGGAACATACTGCACTGAATAACTTGTTTAGTTGCTTGTGGTTCAACGAGGTGAATCTATTGACACCAAGAGATCAATTGAGCTTTGGGTTTGTGGTTTACAGATTAAAGGGCAATTTCAATTTCTTCATGTTCCCAAACTGTGAGTATAACTCCATCTTCATATTGCACCCACATACTCGTGAGCATTCCTCTAAAATCGAGTGGGTGAAATCATTAAACGAGTTAAAAGGAAACAACAGTGGTTTAAAAGAAAGCAGGGGCGGATTAGGGCTGTGGTCGCCTTATCCTGCTGATCTTAATTCCGTTGTGCTTCCACCTGTTGCAAGAACATCCAAAGCCGGATGATGCTTTCAATCATGTTCCTTCCTAGAAACAATTATACAAAAAATGTCTACTACTTACTATATATATATATATATATATATGGTCTTAGGTTGGGTTTCCTTGCTTTATGGGTTAGAATCTCATTTTAGTTTTATGTTATAGTTGGTGGCATATTCAGGAGGAGAAAGGTGATCATCAGATGGTGTTGTTTTGTAGTTAAATTGAGAAATCTGAACTGTGCTGGTTTGATTGTGTTGTGATTGTTTAAAGTAATGGATTTCTCCCATACCACTTTCTAGGATTCATACAAAATACTCCTCAAGCACTTGAAAGCATGCATACAATTCAAACATGACATCGGTTAAACTTATGATGTTTTATCCATCACATAATAATAATAATAATAATAGGGAAATTAATTAAAATGCCAAAAGTCCAACTTCGAGTTACCAAAATGCCACAAATCTCTCCCATCTTACAAAAATGCCCCAAAAATCCGCGATGGAGCCCGCGATCGCGGGCCCCAGGCCACGTGTCACCAAACTTTGCCCACTTTGCCCGCGTTGGTCCCTCAAGAATGCCCGCGGTCCAGATTTCCCCCCTCAAGAATGCCCGTGTTGGCAGTTTTGGTCCCTGCCCGCGATCGCGGGCTGACGTGGCATGAACTTTGGCCAAAAGTGCCCCGCGGAGCCCCTTAACTTTGGCCGCGGTGCACATTTGGCCCCTGCCCGCGATGGACCAAATTTTACAGTTTTGGTCCTTGGAAATTTACACTTTTGGTCCCTGAAAATTTACACTTTCAGCCCCTGTACTTAAACGAATTTTGCATGCTTTTACTGTTTTTTCCACAATTATTGTACTTTGAAGTCCGATTTGTGGTTGAAATTCATTTGCATGTTTGAATCAATGTTAAATCAGTGTTTTTGGAATACCAGTTTGTGGATGAAATGAGAGATTGGTTGTCATCAATGTTGGTTGTTTCATTGATAAATAGATGTAAAATGCAAGCCATAATCCACACACCGATTTCATACTTCTT
Organism: Saussurea involucrata; assembly: GCA_033807775.1. NCBI lineage: Eukaryota > Viridiplantae > Streptophyta > Magnoliopsida > Asterales > Asteraceae > Saussurea > Saussurea involucrata. The sequence continues at coordinate 127,306,198 of CM066320.1, forward strand.
TCTTGATTTCTTTCTGCAATATTTTGTGTTTGAGATACTACTGAAAAATGAGTTCATCTGTTGCAAAAGCTAAGCTATATTTCTGTTTTGATGGTGAATGGGAGCAAGATAACAATGAGTGGAATTTTGCTTATAAATCTAAGCATGGTGTAAAATTGCCAGTAAACTATACTTATCAGAAATTTCTTGCATACGCCATGCAAAAATGTGGAATCAACTTTTCTGCTGTTTGCAAGTTAGTGTTTAAAAATGGCGATGGGTCATTTGTGGATTTATCCAACGATGGGGATATCTCTACTTTTCTGCACTTTGCAGTCGATTCAGAAAGGCCCCCATTACTTTTTGTGTATCCCGGCGTATCCGACGGTGACGACGACGGTGACGACGACGAAGACCTCCAAATAGAGCAGCCTGATTCTCAACAACAACAACCACCACAACCACACGAAGGGCGTACTGCTGGAGTTGCTGATGACGAAACCCACGTTTTCAGAACGGGTAATTCTGAAATAGACAGATCAGACACCGATAATGATGATCACGAAGAATATACCCCTAGTAGAAAATCATGTAGTCAGATAAATGACTTTTTTGATATGCCCCCTATTCTTCCAGACTCCCATACCCAGACACAAACCTACGAACATACACCTTATATTCGCAGTGAAAGGTTAAAAGCAGGTCAGATATTCGATTCGAAGGATCTTTTGGCAAGTCAGATCGGACTCAAGTTCTTGGAAGAGGGTTTCCAAAGTCACGCGCGGAAATCTGACAAAAGCAGATACGTAGTTGAATGTGCCAGAGAAAAGTGTGAGTGGAGGTTGTACGCGATTCACACGGGTCCCAAAGGAGGGGCGATAATGATTAGAAAGTTGCACGACGTACACACTTGTACGAGGACGCAACTTAATCCCCACCACAAACAAGCCGGCAAAAGGACTTTGGGTGCGATGCTGAAAAACAAATTTCTTGATGTTAGCAGGTCATTGCGTCCAAAGGACATCGTCCACGATGTTCACCGGCAGTTCGGCGTCACGATTGATTACCACCAAGCTTGGCGTGCGCGATGCCATGCACTGTTTATGGTGAGAGGCACGTTCGAGGAGTCGTATGAACGACTCCCGACATATTTATATAATTTGCAGCTGCAGAACCCTGGTACTGTCACGCAGCTACGGACCGATTCACGTCGACGGTTTGAGATGTGCTTCGTGGCCCTTGGACCCGCGGTACGTATTTTAACACGTCATATGTTTACACATTATAAACTATAACATTTACAAATGAAAACCACCTATGTTTTTGCAGATCCGCACATTTATGGCAAATCTACGTCGTGTCCTGATAATAGACGCAGCCCATTTAAAGGGCCGTTACTTGGGTATGATGTTCCTGGCGGTTGCCATGGACGGGGATAACTCCATCGTTCCAGTAGCTTTCGGCGTAGGCAAGTCTGAAACCGGGGACGAGTGGACTTGTTTTATGTCCATGTTGAGACAAGCTATCGGAGACCCGCAAGGGTTGGTGTTTATGTCTGACAGGGCTCCTTCCATAAGCGCCGCAATCTCTGCCATGTACCCAAACGCCCCTCACGCCATATGCTGTCGACATTTAGAGATGAACGCCAAATCCAAGGACAAACGTATTACCACCTACAAGGATGTCTATTGGGCGGCATGCAGAGCATATACAGATCGGGAGTTTAACAAGTACATGAATATGCTACGATATAGTGCCAACGAAGCAGCCAAAGTCTTTGACGAAGCTGGACCAGAGAGGTGGTCCGCGGCCCATTTTCCTGGACAACGGTATGACATTCTGACCTCGAATAGTGCAGAGTCTGTGAATGCACTCTCCCGTTTTGCGCGTAGATGTCCGATTGTTAATCTTATGGACTACTTTCGGGCCTTTCAACAAGAGTGGTACCAAATTCGACGCCTAAAAGGAGCTGAGATACAAAATGCACTCACACCAACGACGGAGAATATCGTTCAGTACAGGGCGCGTCGTGCGGCGACATGGCCGGTAAGAGCAATCGGGTATGGGAAGTACGAGGTGCATGATGACTATATTCACGCGATTGTGAATATGGAAGACCACCTTTGTTCGTGTCGCGAATGGGATAAATCTGGGTTACCGTGCGGCCATGCCATCGCTGCAGCAACATATATGGGTCGTACAGATTCCAGCGACTTGGCTGTACCTTTCTTCATGTCCGAATATTACCGGAAAACATACGTGGAGGTAATAAACCCAGCTGGACCCCCTGCAGCATGGGTGTATCCACCCGACCCGCTTCCACCATGCTATCCACCTTTAATGGATAAGAACAGGGCCGGGAGACCGAGAAAGAACGACCGACGTCCATCACGTGGTGAAAGTTCGATACAACGAAGATGTACTCGGTGCCAATGCGTAGGACACACTCGTGGAGAGTGTCCAAATCCCTCCCCTTCAACCGTGCCAAGGAGACATTCAGTCAGTCACACCCCGGGCCCGTCACAGCTTGAACCATATGGAACAAACACATATGATACTGTTGATCTAAACGCTGATTTGTAATATATATATATATATATATTCATATTATATATATACACACATACATATGCTTCTAAATGAACATTGATAACACGGCTAGTTTGTAAATGATAAATATATTCATATTCCTATATGAGAGCTTCGAAACGATATATAATGCGTCCAAAATGGAGTATGTGTGAAAGAGATATCGATACTCAAAGTTGAGTAATTGGATGAAATTAACAAAAACCAAATGAAGTAAACACTAAGTCAATCACAATACTTTAACAAAATAAGTTAATACTAAAAATAACAATTATTTAATGTTACATAAACAACCTAACTTTGATTTATTTGACAATGCGCATAAATGGACTCCGCCATATGTATGCGAAATGCCTTGGCCTCGGCCTCGGTCTGGTCAGGGTGTACAAATACCACATCGTTATTTATCAAGATGCTGGCATTACGACATACCCAGACACCGCAATCCGCATTCATCCCGGCCTGGGGTGTATTCTTGGCGAACTTATGGCGAAAGAGCTCTGACCTATCGCGACGCCTCGTGTCCTTAACCCGACAAAAGAAGTCAAATAGCACATCTTTAAACCTTCTCATCTGGTCTTCCAATTGGTCTCTGAAGAGATTGGCACTATCGCTGTCATATATGGTCATGGTCATAGCGTCAAGCTAAAACACTCCAAGCAGCCAATGTTTGGGATGAATGCATATTGGGATGTACACCTGAAATATTACAATATTAGACAACTTAGTTAGCAACAAAACAACTTAAATAAAATAAGAGTAAAACGATTTACATACCACATCGAGGAGAGCCCAAGAAACCCCTTCCACGCCGTTGAATGAGTTGGCCACGGAGGCGGGACCTTGATGGGGGAGCACCAGGTAGGCAAAGAAAATACTATACATTATGGTCCACCTGGTGTCTGTTCCACGATGTCTTTGCAACAGCGAGACCCAACAATCGATGTGCTATACATAAAAAATAGATGGTTAGACATGTAATATAAATATATTTGATTATATGACTATAGTTAAACTTCATACTAACCACATCCTGTAACTCAGACTCCAAAGGGTCATCTGCCAGCAATACTTGGAAAAAGCGGGGGGTGATTTCCAGGCTCAAGTAAGGGACGAATATCATGGGGGAGAGGTGACCAGTCCGACACATCCTCAATATTTCCGATTCAAGTTGAGGCTCCGGTGAAGGGACCTTTCCCTTTTTCTTTCCTCCCTTCTTTCCCCCCGCTTTCTTTGCTTGTTTTTTAGCGGCCGGTGGTGTCGTAGATCCTTGTTGGCCAAACGGGTGACGAAACCATTGTGAAATTTTATGCGACCGCTTTTGAGGGAGCGCGGTCACCTGTGGTGGTGGATCTACAACCTCCATCGGGTCATCTTCCGGCTCCGAGAAGTGCTCCGAGAAGTGATCCTGGATAATAGGAGACCCCGTCTGAAAATTAAGTTATTAGATGTTTTAAGTACAATTTAGGAAATGTTCACAATTAAACCAAAACTACCAAAATAACTTACAGTATGCATTTCCGGCCTGTAATAGTCTCCGGCCGAACCGCTAAAGATGTCCGTGATTGTTGTGGTGGCGAATGTCGTTTGGGACATCCCGGCCCCCGACATCCCGGCCTGCGTGACATTGATCATTAAAATAGTTACAAAATTAGGAACAAACATATAACTATAATGGTTTCTCAGTGTCACTTACACTCTCCGGGATAGTAGAATAGGATGTGGTGGCGAACGTCGTTTGGGACATCCCGGCCCCCGACATCCCGACCTGCGTGACATTGATCATTATAAGAGTTACAAACTTAGGAACAAACATATAACTATAATGGTTACTCAGTGTCACTTACATTTTCAGGGAATGACGGATAGGATGTGGTGGCAAACGTCGCCTGTGCCCCCTGTCCGAACGGAGCGGGGATCGGTGTCGTACTCGACATCTAAAACAAATTTAGAACGTAATATTAATATACAAACTAAATAAATGTGTCCAACAAATTAAGTTAAACACTAACATGGACAGCGCTAAACTGTCTGTAGACTCCCTCCAGAAACTGTACACGTGACTCTAGCGGCCCGTGGACGTAGTCCCACAGGTACTCATGACAGCCACGCTGTGGCTCGTAGGTAGGGGCCGCCTGATATGGATCGTAAGGGGGCGGCTGATATCCACCGGAAGGTGGCCTGTCGTCGTCTTCCTCATCTTCGTCAGATGTGGAAGGAGAGGGACGTCGAGCCCTTTCCGCCTCTGCGTCAATAAAGGCCACGCTGTCTCTGTACCAATCCGTGTCCATCTCGTCGGTAGTAGGCACAAGGCGATCGAAAGGCAAGAGTGGCCGCTATATATATGATAAAACATAAAAAAAATTAATAAGCGGGACTAACGTATGCAAATTGTAAACATAGTAAAAGAACTTACATTTCTAGATTCATTGAAGAACTTAACCCAAAGCGACCTACTTAGGGTAACACGCTTGTCCCAACGGGTTCCCCTAAGTACTCGGTCGTCGCGCTTGACGAAATATCGGATTGATGCGGGAAACATCTCCAAGATCCATATCTGGAATTAGACAAGAAGAGCAAGTACGTAAAAAGAAAAGTCAAACAGTTTGTATGTATTATTAACAATTGTTATACTACGTATCTAACCTTGAAGGCGTATGTAAAACCACAAAGATTCATCTTTGCATGTCGATCGGCGCGTCTGGCTATGGCTCGGTGCAGAATAGAGTAGCAATGTGTCCAGATATGGCTACCCCACGGGTAGCAGTTAAACAGCTCAAGGTCCTCGACGGCCCTAAGGACCGTCGATGAAGCATATTGGCTATACTCACGGCCCATGAAGCCCATATCCACGATCACCACCAAGCATACACGGACAGCATCGTCGTCGGTTAGGGCACTAAGGCCCTCTTTCATCATGTCCCGGGCTGCCTTCAGCTTCAAACGAGATGCTGAAATGCCCCAAACCCTAGGAACGAAGGAGCAGTCTGCTAAGGGAGGAAGGGGGGAGCCTCTCCAAAACGTAGTCCTGTAATTAGACAGAACTCACGACGCCCAAAATGCAATTGAGAGCCGAAGAAATCAAAATGCATCTCCTCCGGCTCAGCGTTGGCGTCCTCGACCTCCAACTGTAGAAACATGTGTACTAGCGTAGGGTCGCCAGCAGAGTAAGACACATCCATCCATGGCCCGAACGGTGTCCGTCTAAAGATGGCCTCAAGGGTATCCACGCGATCACCTAATCCCCTAAAGCGCCCTCCTAACTCCTCGATGTAGGCAACTTTGCACTTTAACGTCAAGTCGGTGTTAAAGAAATCCCTCTACATAGTCATTCACAGATGTTATAGTTAGTATTATATATAGATGATTTTGCTTGTTTGGTTTATTGTGTTGATAATTATTCGTTTGTTTTAGTTTTTGAAAAGAAACCACTCAATCTATTGGACTTCCAGGTAGCAAGAGAATCACAAGGATTGCTTAAATCCCGACATACCTTAGGGCTATTTACACCCGTTTGACAAAATCCAAATAGATATGTTGCGGTTTATTTTATTTCAACACATAATAGTGTTATAAATAGATATGGTGCAGTTTATTTTATTTCAACACATAATAGTGTTATAAATAGATAAAGTGCGGTTTATTTTATTTCAACATATCATAGTGTTATAAATAGATAAAGTGCGGTTTATTTTATTTCAACATATCATAGTGTTATAAATAGATAAAGTGCGGTTTATTTTATTTTATTTGAACGTATCATAGTGTTATAAATAGATAAAGTGCGGTTTATTTTATTTGAACGTATCATAGTGTTATAAATAGATAAAGTACGGTTTATTTTATTTCAACGTATCATAGTGTTATAAATAGATAAAGTGCGGTTTACTTTATTTCAACGTATCATAGTGTTATAAATACATGTTGCGGTTTATTTTATTTCAACGTATCATATTGTTATATATAGATGTTGCGGTTTATTTTATTTCAACGTATCATATTGTTATATATACATGTTGCGGTTTATTTTATTTCAACGTATCATATTGTTATATATACACACTTTTAAGAATTATTTTTATAAAAACACACTCTTAACAAATATTTTTATAAAAAAACACATTCTTAACATTTTTTTATAAAAACACACTCTTTAGAATTATTTTTATAAAAACAATCTCTTAACAATTTTTTTATAAAAAACATTCTTAACAATGTTTTTTTTATAAAAATACAACGTATCAATTTTTTTATAAAAACACACTTTTAAGAATTATTTTTATAAAAACACTCTTAACAATTTTTTTAAAAAAAACACATTTTTAACATTTTTTTATAAAAACACATTCTTAACAATTTTTTATAAAAAATACATTCTTAACAATTTTTTTTTATAAAAACACACCCTTAACAATTTTTTATAAAAAAACACATTTTTAACATTTTTTTATAAAAACACACTCTTAACAATTTTTTATAAAAAACTGTTTTTATAAAAAATTGTTAAGGGTGTGTTTTTATAAAAAAATTGTTAAGAGTGTGTTTTAAAAAAAAAAACACATTTTTAACAATTTTTTTTATAAAAACACACTCTTAACAATTTTTTTATAAAAAACACGTTTTTAATTTTTTTTATAAAAACACATTGTTAACATTTTTTTTATAAAAACACACTCTTAACAATTTTTTTATAAAAGAACACTCTTAACAATTTTTTTATGAAAAAACACACTATAACAACATACACATTATAACATACAAATATCACATTCAAACATAAAACCATAAAACTATAACAATTTTTTATAAAAACACACTCTTAACAATTTTTTTATAAAAAAACACATTTTTAACAATTTTTTATAAAAACTGTTTTTATAAAAAAAAATTAACAATTTTTTTTATAAAAAAACACATTATAAAAACCATAAAACTATAACAATTTTTTATAAAAACACTCTTAACAATTTTTTATAAAAAAACTGTTTTTATAAAAAGTTGTTAAGGGTGTGTTTTTATAAAAAAATTGTTAAGAGTGTGTTTTTATAAAAAAAAACACATTTTTAACAATTTTTTTTATAAAAAACACGTTTTTAATTTTTTTTTTATAAAAACACATTGTTAACAATTTTTTTTATAAAAACACACTCTTAACAATTTTTTTATGAAAAAACACACTATAACAACATACACATTATAACATACAAATATCACATTCAAACATAAAACCATACATATCATGTTAAACATACAACATATTCAAACATAAGTTATAAACACTCTAACAACCTACAAATCATATATCTTAACTTAAAATAACATACAAAAAATAACAAAAAACATAAAAGAAACATACCATAGAGGTAATACGAGACATCTTCACAAAACGTGAACGTGTTCCACACGACACAATTGAGAGAGTGGGAGAAAATTGAGAGAGAGTGAGAGTAAAAAATTGAGAGTGTTATAAAAAAATGAGATGGAGCCGAATTGGTCCCCCCCTCCCCATTTATAGTGCGGCCGAAGAAAAGAATTAGGGTTTTGGTCCTCAAAGTCATTTTAGGGTTAACCCTGTGCCGACACGTGGCACTTTAGCCCGCGATCGCGGGGGTCAAAGGAAGTCAAACGCGGGCAGGGACCAAAACTGCCAACACGGGCATTCTTGAGGGGGGACACGTGGCACTTTAGCCCGCGATCGCGGGGGTCAAAGGAAGTCAAACGCGGGCAGGGACCAAAACTGCCAACACGGGCATTCTTGAGGGGGGAAAGCTGGACCGCGGGTATTCTTGAGGGACCAACGCGGGCAAAGTGGGCAAAGTTTGGTGACACGTGGCCTGGGGCCCGCGATCGCGGGCTCCATCGCGGATTTTTGGGGCATTTTTGTAAGATGGGAGAGATTTGTGGCATTTTGGTAACTCGAAGTTGGATTTTTGGCATTTTAATTAATTTCCCATAATAATAATAATAATAATAATAATAATGATAAAGCAACGAGTATTGTTGAAACACATGTTTATTCAACTATTTATAACTATTACTATTACACACAAACCTTATACATACATACATACATATAGAAATACAAGCACGTATCTATACTTTTTAAGGTCAATATTTACCCACGTATATATCTCTATACTATAATTTGATTACTTCATTCTGAGAATTAGGAACAAAATGGATCATAACTTTCTATAATCGACCGAATTGTTTAACCCACTCTTGTATACAAAGTAAATGTTTAAGAGTCAATTATATTGGGGCTCCCTATGGCATTGGCATTGGTTTGTTTAAATTTTGGATTTGTTCTTTAAAATAAATTGGAGTATCTACATTGATGGTCATTAACTTTTCAATTTCATAACACTAACGTCAAATTACAAGTCTACAAATAATTGAACTAATAACCAAATACAAATACAAATTATAGATTAATATTAAAAAAACGATTAATCAAACAATAACTATTGCCAAGTTCTACAAAAAATAATGAGTATGAGCAACTATAAAGAAAACGTTAATTTCTTGTCCAAAAATATAAAGAGTTTGACGTATAAACAATTTTTTTCCTTTAAAATCCATGAACCATATAAAATACTTTAAGTTACTACATTTTTAATAATATTTTAATTATTTTATCATTTTAATTGTTTTATATTATTTTCAATTATTTGACAATTCAACTAATAATATCTAACGATATTTGAACCTTTAAAACATAAATTTTTTGCAATAAACAATTTGTACGTAAAATTGTACATAACTTCCAATACTTAATTTGTTTGCATTATTTAATGTTTAACCCATAAAAAATTTGTATACTTCTTTTAATTTTCTAAACTTAAAATTTCTAATATAAAAGTAATTTTGTCAATTTAATAGTTTCTTAAAATAAATATAAAGTTTTTAATTTAATATATAGTTTAATATAAGAAATTTGAGTGATTAAAGATGTAAAATATTTTTTAGTAAAAATTAAAAATAAAATAAGGACGTGATTCACAGAGGAAAAAAAAAAGACGTGATTGCCAAAATTCTTAGAGCGAATTTCATTTGGGTCCCTATAGTTTGGCTAAAGACATATTAGTCACTCACAACAATTGCTTACTGGTGGCGTAACTTCTGGGATGTTGAGCGTTATGAAATTGAAAAGTTAGGGACCATCAGTGTAAGATAATTTGTTTTGAGAAGCAAATCCAAAATTTAAACAAACCACAGGGACCACCAATGTAATTAACTCAAATGTTAATTTAAAACTTTATTACAAACTAATCCTATGAAATACCGACACCATCGTAGAATTTCAAAACCTTATGTATATAAGATTTTATTGAGATCACAAAATTTCAAATCCTGAAAATCCTTCAAACCAAATATACAATCCTATAAATCAAACGGGACTTTAGTCTTTTCTTAAAGTCGTCATCCAAATATGTAAACGTTACTATTTCGTGTGCATCAAACTAATCCCCAAACCATTTTCTTGTTATTATTTTTAAAATTTTAATACATATGTTGGCAAGAAGTAAGATTGTGACATGCCAATTTAATTCTTTCTGGGGAAGGTTTTGACTCAAACTATTACATTTTTATTTTAATAAGTTTATATTCCACATTCCACATTCCACATTGGATCAATTATTATGCATTCAATATTGGTTTTTATTGAAACCTTATTCATATAATAGTATTTATTAACAATTAAAATATTAGATTCATAGTAGACTTCCACTTATACTCTCCATCATATGATAACTACATTTCTAGCCTGAAATTTGCCATACAATACATTTTCCATTCTACAAAACCATATAATATTTATATTATTAGATATAGGGATTACTTAATCATTTGATAATCTCATATATTATGATAATTGTGAGAATTATTATCGTAATATATTATATTACATAATCTTTTCCATCTAAGATTATAATTTAATGGGAAAGTCTAAAAAACCCACTGCACTTTATTGTTTGGAATGATTAAGTCATTGGACAAACTTTTGGAACAAATAAGTTATTGGACTTTTCAAAACCTATTAAACAAATCATTAGACTTTCTAAAACTTGTTAGCTACATCCTTATGACCTATAAACCTGGTTAGTGTGGTAAAATAATTGAAAAGGTCCGAAAAAAACCCAACAAACTTTAATATATTGAACGAAAAAAATACTTACATTTATAAAATGAAACGGATATAGCATTTTCATTACTCTTCCCAAAACATATAAAAGTTGTATCCAAAGCATAAATAAATGTACATAAAAGTTGGGCATAAATTACTAAATGTTGAACTAAAATATACCAAAAGTTGAGTAAAAAAATAACAACAATTACACCAAATATACTAAAATTTGCACCAAATATACCAAAAAGTCCTGAGAGTGGTGTAACAACCCAAAATTCCATAAAACATAATTCATAACATTACAACCAAAATCGGTCCCAAAGTATACAAAATACACCGATCCCAACTCTAGGTACACAACGGATAAACACCTTAACAACTGAGATGCTACAGGAAGCCCGACGGTGAACTACAAGCCTCCATTAGACTATACCTCTTCTACAACGTCACTTCTTTCCATCTTCTTCAGATGAAACCCAAAACAAAACTCTTACCTGAAAATGGTTTTAGTTTTTGAAAAGCGAGTGTTAGACCATGAGGTCTAGTGAATTCCCTCTCGAAAACAGTTCCATACAAACGCCAATTCGAAACGTACAAACTGTCACATTAACAAATGTAAATACAGTTTAAATGCTCGACTCCACAGAAGGGTATTTGCACAGTGGTCTCAACTCCCATCACCTCATGTGATGTCCACACTCGGGGCCACCAGTAGATCCCCACGACCCCCAGAAGATGCCATATCTGTGTGCACAAGAAACGGATTCAGGGCACACGATCCAATCAACTCTCCAAGGATTCTCAACAATTCGAGGTTCACCGCCCCACTGTGCAACCCGACTCCACATATAAACAATAACTTATAAGAACATGCAATCAATGCGTACGTAGGGAAAATACTTTCATAATGCATGAAGACCATGTTTCATTTCAAATGTTACATATGCATATTATCATCATGATACCAAATTCAGTCATTTAAAACATTCACAAATCATTTTCCAATTAAGTAAGGGATAAGGGAACTCACCCGAGCTTTAGCAAATCGACACACGCTCCGAAACTCAGTTTAGTTCAAACCGAACACCTGAATTGGACGTCATAAGAATGGTGTTAAACCATCTAATTACATCCCAAAATATCTCTACTAAGTCCCTAAAGCAAACCCCAAATCGACGCCTCGATTCTAGACCCGAAAAACGAAGAAACTGAAGAAGGCGCGCAAACAGTGACTTAGGCCACTTCTCACGCGACCTCAAGTCGGGTGGGAAACCGCGCAAGTCCCTGGTCGTCCTTCCCAGGCCTGCACGAAGGTTCCAGCTCGAAATCTCAACTCCAAAACCCCCCAAAATGCTCCAAATCGGTTGTAAACCTCCTAAATCGATAGTTTTTTATACCTAAACCTTCAGAAACCAAAAACCAACATCCAAAACACATTTACCCCAACAAAATCCATCCATTGATTCATGATTTCAAACCCCAAAAACCTGTTTCTTGCCATTTAAGAAGTCACCATTGTAATGATGGAGTTTTTCTCAAAAAGATCAATAAACCCAAACTAGCATCTACTTTCCGTTACATGAATCAAACCATCAAAATGGATTATCAATTAAAACTCAAAAACTCACTCCTTGACAAGAATGGATATTACCAAACGAAAAGATGAAGTTTCTTAATGACTTGATCAAAACTCATTAGGAAATCAATCCCAAAATCTGTTGTTTCTTTTTCCATTGATTAGAACTCAAATCTCATTGTTTAACAAAACTCTAAACCATCAATCAAACTAACCACATATTGGGAAAGAAGGAGGAGAAATCACACCTTGAAGATGAAGCTACTAATCCCCTTGATGTTATCCTTCTTTCACACTCCCAATTTAGGGTTTTGGTTCTCTAATCCTCCTCTCTCAATTGTTCCAGCAACATACAAGATTCAATGGAGAGGGTTTTAGGGTTTTTACCCTTTTTATTTTTCAGCTTTTGCTACTAAGTTCTGAAAGTTCTACACTTCACACTTTAGCCCCACAATTTCCAAAAGATTCAGATTTTATGGACATGAGGTGTTACAATACCTCCCCCTAAAAAGAATTCCGTCCTCAGAATTCCATTTCCGAACAAAAGCGGGTTTTTGGAATTAGCTTCTGATTCCCAATTTTACATTGTCTATTAACTCTTATGTAGTTGCAATTGCACCTCCATAAGACCAACTTCTTTGTATCTCAACTTCTCTATTTTCTAGCTGAATGATCGTTTCCGATGCTACGACAAAATCCCACTCCTCATCCATTCGCGTTGTTTGCAAAGGTAACGTCATACTGACTCCCAACAACACTCTCTAAAATAGAGACGTGAAACACACTATAAGTTTTCCATAACTTCATCAAGTACATTCAGTTTATACATTATCTCCCCAACTCTTTCGATAACTGTCCTTGATCCAATAAAATGTGGCCCAACTTCACTTTCCTCTCGAAACACGCTACTCCATTCTATGGGGATGTGTTCCGCATCCAACTGTCCCCCGACTTGAGATTCAAAAGATTCATGTTTTACAATCTAATCAACTTAGTTCCATTAAACTACCCAGACATTCCTGATCAGAATCAACAACATATGATATCCTTCGAAATCGCCCCTCGATTAACCACAACATTCTTAAATCGGTAAATTGCAAAATATAAACACTTGTAATATCATCGATCAACCATGCTAAACGTACTAGTATCGACCGCTTTGTCCACGCCTGGACTCACGGTTTTAAAACGCGTATAATTTAAGGGTTTCACGCACCACTTTACTTCTCTAAAGAAAGAATTTTACTGAGGTCAACGCCACAACAACACGAATCCCCGACAAAAGAATAGTCACTCAATTCGTCAACATAACACAAGGTCATCCTTGGATCGTCATTTTAAACTCACAATCATGAGTTCCTTTATTAGACAACACCCACTTCAAAAATTTGCACCCCTTCAATATAGTGTACGCCTGGCACAGATAGCACTTCACTCCCTTGAAACCACATTGATCACACATGCATCAATGGTTACCAAGTTAAATGGTCTAAACACACATCAACCATCATGCCATTACCCGTTTTCATACATCATTATAAGAAGAAAGCTTTCACAATCTAACATCTGAATGATCCACCCACAATTTTGAAATAAATTCAAACTTCACTTGCCCCACTAGGAAGAGCGACCACGCTCACACAAGGTTATTCCAAATAATCTAACAATCAAAGCAAAGTTCACTCGAAACGTTTTTTTTTTCAACGATACTACGACTAATCTAATGGTCTTTCGTCTAGAGCACTACATTCGACCACATGTTTCCACTTCTTCTCGAAAACATAAAATATGCTTTCAAAGAACGACTCACTATTAGGTGCAAGCTTTAGACCAGTCGCACAAAATAGGTTTCCCACACTTGAACCATAACATATACCATTATCCTTTTTATCATACCCTCGCTAGTAGCTCATATGCCTGCCAATGGCATAGCTTTAGGTATTGATCCACCTTTTCGGTGTCACTTACCAACCTTCTTACTTTCGGTTTACCCACTTATTCTGACCTACTGTCTTCATCTCTTTACGCTAGCATGAAACATCGTCAATCCAACAACACCTACTCCATTTTCCGACCATTTCAAGTGTGTCGATAGTATGTTTACATTACTATGCCCAACCAAAGGGGTGTACCACAATTCTCACCCAAGATAATCATTTAGTCATCCTTGAAACAACACCCAGTGCTCGAAAACACCACGCGTTTCCCGTTCTCCAAACAAAGTTAACATACTCACCAGAATTTCTTTATACACCATGAATATTTCAACCTTCCCAATGAATTTTTAAATCTACAACACAACACCATAAGCTAATCGAATATGGCATTCTCATCGATATCCACTTGAAATTAGATGAGCTCACCCAAAATTCAACAGAACCGCAAATAATACATGCTCTTCTTTTAGGTAGTCACCAATTACCACTCAATCTTTTGTTCTCAAACAGCAAAAGCACAATACCGTTCCACACACTTCAATCAAGCATACTTGCCATCCTTGATTACCTCCTATAAATCTCCAAACCAGGATTCACACCTAAACTTATCCCACATTACAACACAAGTCCACCACCCAACATAACGGCAACTCATTACCACAACAAGGACTTACACAACCCCCTTAGCATGAATTGTCACCAACTTGCCCACACAACTATCCCATCACAACAAACTAGTCATGATCCCCCTTTCAGACGTAATAGATATCGCCTTCTTCATGACAATCATAACACCAATATATGAAGTAAAGTCATTTCATGATTTTGTCTTTCTTGAGTCTAGATGAACCACAAAATCATGATCATCTAACTCACTCAAACAAGTTCTCGTTTCTCGTCGACTCATCACAATCTACTTCCGCTGTGCTAAACACTTCACGCGTATACGAATCATTAAAACCTCATAGGAAATCACCTATCCACACCGGTGATCATCCGTTTTCCTAACGCCTAGACGAGGTGGTCTAACATCATGCCAGAATACATCTATCCCCGGACGGCCTCTTACATCCACCCACAATAGAGTTATTTCTCAAGTTTTCAATCTCCTGACAATGCCTTCAACTTGGGATATTGTAACGACCCGGTATCCCAAAACATACATAATATAAATCAATTAACATGTTATACATAACGTCGTTACATTCATAACAAAAGATACATAATAATTCACGTACGGTCCCATAGTCTCAAACTATACAATACAAAACATAAGCATTCCCTAATCTTCGTCAGCTATCAACCGCATCCTACACTTTGTCCTTCCCTTAGCTATTAAAAGTTCTTCGACCTAGAATACATATTTTTGAAAACAAAATGAGGGTTAGACCAAAAGGTCTAGTGAGATAACCCCTGTCAGTTTAGTAATCCTTTTTGTAAAAACATATATATACACAAGTAATTAAATACCAAGCAAGACTCGTGCACTGTGTACCTTTCCTCATTTCCCTGGCCATATTAGTTGGTTGCAAGCCAACTAATAAATCATCTCCGCTGCACTTACATACAGCCAACTCCGTTGTCCCTCCGTACAACCAAAACTCCACCGGTCCTAAGCACGTTGGGCCAACGTGCTCTCGTGTAGATTAATGCTCATATAAATAAATATACATCATATTTTCATTTATAAACACGTCATCACATTTCTACCACAAATTCATCTCATATATATATATATATATTCCAGTTTGAAAACGTTTTAAAGTAAAAACTCACCTGATTGCTTATCAAAGACCCTTCCAAGCTTTTCTCCAAGCTACCCGATCATTTACCCAAAATTCTCAGAATCTCAAACATTTTACATACAAATATCTCTTCACTAAATGAACTCATAAGACTTAATAACAGGCTAAGAACTCCAAATAAATCTATCTAACTCTTATCCTCAAAAGTGACCAAACAACCAATGTTTCCGGATACCAAGAACTATCCGGACAACATGAACTTTCCGGACAGCATAAAGAATCCGGACATCATCCGGACACCAAAGTAATCCAGATGCCATCCGGTATCTAATAAACCATCAAACGAATCGTCCGAACACTATCAAAAGGAACTACCGGACACCACCAAAGAAACTACCGGATACATTCATACTGTGTCTGGAAACCTCTGTCGGTTTACCCTAATTTAACCCAGAAATCGGCTGAATCAACCCCATGCATGAAATCTATGATTCTACTCCGATAGGAACTGTTTACTAGCAATTACAGACATAAAACACAAAGAAAACATACCTCAATTCACTTCTAAGTACACCAAATTGAAGCCTTAGCTCCAAAACCTTTCTTTCTTCTTCTTCTTTACTCAAAGCACACACACACACTAATCTGGATGGTTTTTACTTTATGAAAATATCTGAATACCTTAAGAGATAATATCCAACCATATTTACCCTTTTAGTCCTTGAACTAATCAAAATGACCATAACACCCTTAATCTTATAAACTAACCCAAACTTACCCTAAACATTAAAATTTAAAGTTAACTAAATTTAACGGAACTAGAATTTCACTAACGAGCTTACCCGGGGTATTACATCATCTCCCCCTTAAAAGAATTCCGTCCCGGAATTCGGTCAAGCAAAAAGGTATGAATACTTATCAATACTACTTCGAACTAAATCAAAGCTATATAAACTAACTGAATAGACAACTCACACCCATACATATCTCTAACACAGATAAGCAAGCAAAAGATCAGAAATATCAATGATCATTTTGCACCAAATTCAGATAACACTTTAGCACGTATAGAGTTTGTTAGAAATGTACCTGTAACCTCATCCGAAATTTCCTCTGCTTCTTGTGCTGTCATTTGGAAGGCTCGACCCTTTGCTTTCGGTACTTCAGGCCTTTGTATCCCTCCTGGCCTAACACCCGTTGGTCTCACCGTCATACTACCCTGCTGTGCTTTCCATTGTGGACAATCTGACTGAATATGATCAGGGGAGTTGCAAGAGAAACAAAATCGAGTTACCCGACAATCTTTAGCAATGTGACCAGTCTTCCCACACCTGTAACAACTTCGGGACTCCACATAACAGTTTCCTTGATGAACACGATTGCATTTTGGACATGGTCTTTCAGCTGGTCTGAAAAGTGAATGACTATCAAACCTCGGGGATTCGTACTCCTCCAAATCGTATGTCATTTCTTCCAATTTTCTTTTCCCAAAATTTCTATCACCAGCATCCCTCCCTTGATCTCTTTCTACATTCTCGGCGGCATCTACAACGGCTGAGAAAGTATCGGTTCCCTTCGCAATCACTAAACCTCTGATTTCCGAATTTAATCCAAAAAAACCTTTCCATTTTGAGTGCTTCGGTAGCCACATAGTATTCCGCAAAACAAGACTTCTCTAGAAAGCGCGCAGTGTAATCCCGGACTGATAGCGTACCCTGTTGCAAATTCATGAATTCTTCTTCCAATTGTCTTACGGCCGCTTGAGGACAGAACTGCCTTTTAAAAACGCTCGCGAATTCTTCCCAGGAGAAAGTAGAATACACGTCCGACCCTCTTGATGTAATAAGAGCTTCCCACCAGTACAGAGCATCTGCCTTCAACATCGCTGTTCCGTATAACACCCTATCTTCATCGGCACATTTGCTGGTCTTGAAGATAGCTTCTATTTCTTTTAGCCATCTCATAGCCTTTACTGGATCTCTTTCTCCTGAGTAGGTTAGAGGTTTGCAGCTTAAAAACATTTTGTAATCACACTTCCTTGGCACCGGTATGACAGTAGGTGTAATAGGCATCTCGTCTTCCAGACCAGGATCTGGTATTTCAGTCTCAGTATGACGTGTGCGGTCGAACATAGCTTGTATATTTGCTTGCAATCTTCCCATTTCAGCCGTCAAATCGTCTCTTGTAACAAATTTTGTACCTCGCGACTGAACTCTGCCTCCTGTTCTGCCCCTACCTCGTTCTCCCCCTCTTCCCCTTGTCCCGACTGTTGGATTCGTTCTATTAGGATTTCCTCCTCCCTCTCTATTCGTATTTCGAGTACCGCTTGCCATTCTGTTGATCCAGACAAGATTAACATACACATAAGCACATACCCAATATATCAAGGTATTCCGGTTCAAACATGTACTTGTAAGTTCACAATTACACTGGCCAAATGTAATTTGAAATTACCTTACACGATGTTCCTTCTACCTCTTTATATTTAACATCCCAAGGTTCTAATATATCAAGGACATCCTACTTCACATGCAGTTTAAGTCTAGGTATGGATCCGAATACCTAAATCCCTTAAACTAGGGCTCTGATACCATCTGTAACGACCCGGTATCCCAAAACATACATAATATACATCAATTAACATGTTATACATAACGTCATTACATTCATAACAAAAGATACATAATAATTCACGTACGGTCCCATAGTCTCAAACTATACAATACAAAATATAAGCATTCCCTAATCTTCGTCAGCTATCAACCGCATCCTACACTTTGTCCTTCCCTTAGCTATTAAAAGTTCCTCGACCTGGAATACATATTTTTGAAAACAAAATGAGGGTTAGACCAAAAGGTCTAGTGAGATAACCCCTGTCAGTTTAGTAATCCTTTTTGTAAAAACATATATATACCACAAGTAATTAAATACCAAGCAAGACTCGTGCACTATGTACCTTTCCTCATTTCCCTGGCCATATTAGTTGGTTGCAAGCCAACTAATAAATCATCTCCGCTGCACTTACATACAGCCAACTCAGCTGTCCCTCCGTACAGCCAAAACTCCACCAGTCCTAAGCCCGGCCAACGTGCTCTCGTGTAGTGTAATGCTCATATAAATAAATATACATCATATTTTCATTTATAAACACGTCATCACATTCCTACCACATATTCATCTCACATATATATATATATATATATATATATATATATATATATATATATATATATATATATATATATATATATATTCCAGTTTGAAAACGTTTTAAAGTAAAAACTCACCTGATTGCTTATCAAAGACCCTTCCAAGCTTTTCTCCGAGCTACCCGATCTTTTACCCAAAATTCTCAGAATCTGAAACATTTTACATACAAATATCTCTTCACTAAATGAACTCATAAGACTTACTAACAGGCTAAGAACTCCAGATAAATCTATCTAACTCTTATCCTCAAATGTGACCAAACAGCCAATGTTTCCGGATACCAAGAACTATCCGGACAACATGAACTTTCCGGACAGCATAAAGAATCCGGACATCATCCAGACACCAAAGTAATCCGGATGCCATCCGGTATCTAATTCATCCGGAAACCATCAAACGAATCGTCCGGACACTATCAAAAGGAACTATCGGACACCACCAAAGAAACTACCGGACACATTCATACTGTGTCCGGAAACCTCTGTCGGTTTACCCTAATTTAACCCAGAAATCGGCTGAATCAACCCCAGGCATGAAATCTATGATTCTACTCCGATAGGAACTGTTCACTAGAAATTACAGACATAAAACACAAAGAAAACATACCTCAATTTACTTCTAAGTACACCAAATTGAAGCCTTAGCTCCAAAACCTTTCTTTCTTCTTCTTCTTTTCTCAAAACACACACACACACACACACACACACACACACTAATATGGATGGTTTTTACTTTATGAAAATATCTGAATACCTTAAGAGATAATATCCAACCATATTTACCATTTTAGTCCTTGAACTAATCAAAATGACCATAACACCCTTAATCTTATAAACTAACCCAAACTTACCCTAAACATCAAAATTTAAAGTTAACTAAATTTAACGGAACTAGAATTTCACTAACGAACTTACTCGGGGTATTACAGATATTTTAAACAGTCACAGACTTCAATATCAATAGACAACATGATGATGTTTCCATAATTTCCCCCGACCTACCAGGATTCCCAACGGAACCCACTTTATCCAACGCATCATAACCAACTTTATACCCCACCGTCCTCACTTGAATAAAACTCAAGACTACTTTAGCGCAAAATCTAATTACAAGACCACCTCAATACTCAGGCTCAAAGCCGATAACATTTCATCAAGTACCGAAACACTACTTATTACATGCTACCATTAGAAGCACTTCGACAACTTCGAACTTCACCCCGAACATAACCATTCTCAAATAACCAAACAATAGTCTAAGCTACAATCATACTAACATTCCCGAATTCATTGTCCGAGACACCCGGTATTCACCATCCTCCTCTAACGGAAACACGAAGGTCATAACTCGACCATTCCCTGCTCAACCGACAATTCAACTCCCGGAGCCTTTCCTTATCCTTAATTGTTTTATCCTCCCTGACCTAGCGAGTTCATAGCCTTCATGCATGAAGACACAACGGTTGGAATCACTTTGCACATTTGAAATTTTTTAATAGATACAATATCACAAAACAAGCTTGAGTATGCATGACATAACACCACTCAAGTTGAATAATAAAACACAGCGGCCTCAAGGATTTCTCACATGCAACACCACGGTAAATCACAACCTTGTCCAACCAAATCGATGTTGGCACAACAAAATGTATCTAATGAAACTTTTCATTATGACTAGAAAAGTTCTGAACGAAACCACTTACACAAAGTGAGTCAGTCGACTCCCACACTCATTTATATGACAACCACATGTCAATACTCATTTTGGTTATAAAAACTTTGCAGTCAAATGTTTCCATGATTTTCGCAACGAAGATCCTCTCAACATTAAAAGGGTGAAATAATTCACACATCACTAAGTTCAAAATTTTATCGTGCAACGTAAACCCGTTTGTCTTTTTCTTTAAACACACGCTTGCACACATCGACTTATTTTCAAAATAAGAAATTCATTATGCATGTATATACTTTTAACGTGAAAGAACTCATGTAACACATTTAATGACATAATGCATGAAACTCAATATGCAATTGAGGGCTATTCACTCTACCAAGGTCAACTGTTGTACTCACAACAAATTATCATTGACACTCTACTTTGACCAACGGTCGCTTTCTCACCCTTGCAACAACTTGATATACAGGTGTTTCATAACCCACCTGCTCACCACTCTACACGGCTTCCAAATTGACCAATGATTTACAAATCATGGGGTTCCAATCTTTGACTTTTTCAGGTCGATAAATGACCAATTACCTCACTTTCTACTCCTGCGCATACTTCAATCAAACAATGATATCTTTCCTTCATTACCTTGCTACTAAATTGCTTGACTAAAGAGTCAAAGACTCGATTCCTTCACCCGATCTTGAATTGAAGCTTTCAAGATTCCAACATAGTCCCCACTTCCTATCCCAACTAATCAGCACCTCAATTCCAAGAATGGGGACTCACTAGGAACTAGTAGTTGCCCTTAACCAGTCATTCGTTTCTTTTGAATCCCAAAAAACTATACCCCTAGCCGGCTCATTAACATACCGAACAACACTTCTTCTAGAAGGTATAAACATCACATCATAAGCTATCCCCCATGACACATCAGCCTTTTGCTATCAATTGCAAGGTAAGAACTTTCTACATATTGTCGCACCATCAATCATCCCAACAATAGAGGTTGAGTACAATGCACCTGTAAATTCATAATAACATTGGCCAGATGCGATTTTGAATTTACCTTACATGAGGGTCCTCACCGTCATTCTCAAAATTATATATGATTAAGGTCTTTCCTATTGGCTTCCTATATCTCAGTTGTGTCTCCCCTACTTCACAGTTTAAGTTTAGGCCCATCCGGTCACCTAAATCCCTTAAACTATGGCTCTGATACCATTTGTAACAACCCAAAATTCCATAAAACATAATTCATAACATTACAACCAAAATCGGTCCCAAAGTATACAAAATACATCGATCCCAACTCTAGGTATGCAACGGATAAACACCTTCACCACTCAGATGCTATAGGAAGCCCGACGATAAACTACAAGCCCCCACTAGACTATACCTCTTCTATATCGTCACTTCTTTCCATCTTATTCAGATGAAACCCCAAACAAAACTCTTACCTGAAAATGGTTTTTGTTTTTGAAAAGCGAGGGTTATACCATGAGGTCTAGTGAATTCACTCTCGAAAATAGTTCCACACAAACGTCAATTCAAAACGTACAAACTGTCACATTAATAAATGTAAATACAGTTTAAATGCTCGACTCCATAGAATGGAATTTGCATTGTGGTCTCAACTCCCATCACCTCATGTGATGTCCAAACTCGGGGCCACCAATAGATCCCCAAGGCCCCCAGAAGATGCCATATTCGTGTGCACAAGAAACAGATTCAAGGCACACGATCCAATCAACTCTCCAAGGATTCTCAACAATCCGAGGTTCATCTCCCCACTGTGCAACCCAACTCCACATATAAACAATAACTCATAAGAACATGCAATGAATGCATACATAGGGAAAATACTTTCATAATGCATAAAGATCATGTTTCATTTCAAAGGTTACATATGCATATTATCAACATGATACCAAATTCAGTCATTTAAAACATTCGCAAATCATTTTCTAAATAAGTAGGGGATAAGGGAACTCACCTGAGCTTTAGCAAATCGACACACGCTCTGAAACTCACTTTAGCTCAAACCGAACACCTGAATTTGACGTCATAAGAATGGTTTTAAACCATCTAATTACATCCCAAAACATCTCTACTAAGTCCCTACAACAAACCCCCAATTGACGCCTCGATTCTAGACCTGAAAAAGGAAGCAAACCGAAGAAGGCGCGCAAACAGTGACTTGCGCCACTTCTCACGCGACCTCAAGTCACAATGGAAATCGCAAAGGTCCCTAGTCTTCCTTACCATGCCTGCACGAAGGTTCCAGCTCAAAATCTCAACTCCAAAACCCCAAAATGCTCCAAATCGGTTGTAAACCCCCAAAATCGATAGTTTTTGATACCCAAACCTTCAGAAACCAAAAACCAACATCAAAAACACATTTACCCCAACAAAGTCCATCCATTGATTCATGATTTCAAACCCCAAAAACCCATTTCTTGCCATTAAAGAAGTCATCGTTGTAATGATGGAGTTTTTCTCAAAGAAGATCAATAAACCCAACAAGAATCAATAACTAGCATCTACTTTCCATTAGACATGAATCAAACCATCAAAATGGATTATCAATTAAAACCCAAAAACTTAAAAACTCACTCCTTGACAAGAATGGAGATTACCAAACGAAAAGATGAAGTTTCTCAATGACTTGATCAAAACTCATGAGGAAATCAATCCCAAAATCTTTTGTTTCCTTTTCCATTGATTAGAACTCAACTCTCATGGTTTAACAAAACTCCAAACCATCAATCAAACTAACCACATATTGGGAAAGAAGGAGGAGAAATCATACCTTGAAGATGAAGCTACTAATCCCCTTGAAGCTATCCTTCTTCCACACTCCCAATTTAGGGTTTTAGTTCTCTAATCCTCCTCTTTCATTTGTTCCAGCCGCATACAAGGTTCAATGGAGAGGGTTTAAGGGTTTTTACCCTTTTTATTTTCCACATTTTGCCACTAAGTCCTGAAAGTTCTACACTTCACACTTTAGCCCTACAATTTCCAAAAGATTCAGATTTTATGGCCATGAGGTGTTACAAGTGGTATTAACCTTTTTGATATTTGTGCATTGTATACATATGATTTAAAAACCCATGATTATGTATGTATCCTAATTATCTGTTTTTATTCCCATATCAATTAGATCCATAAATAAACCAGTTAGGAAGCCACTTAGTTTTCTTCATCCTGTTTATAGTGGCCACTGGCCATGGAATAACGGGAAGGAAGGAAATATATCAGGTACGAAGGAAATATATTATCCATGGCTTTTTCCCTCTTAAATCATGTAAGAAGGTAATTTAATCCAGATGACAACGACGACTTTTTCCCTCTTATGCAAAGAAAATGATTTTTATTTTCAAGATTCTTGTGAAATCATTTTTTTTCTCCGATTGGTGCATGAATTTCAGATGATAAATATTTTCACAAGTTGTTCTCATACCAATAAAATTTACGATGTGTAAGGTCTCGTCTCTATTCGAATAAGCCATTCCATCCTTCTACTACGGTATCCGTTGGTTGGCGGAACCTTTTTTTATTCTTGAATTTGTTCATCCACGAGCTACTCTAAATTCTATGACATAGGCAATGAAGTTTACCTTTCATCACAGTGGCGACGACGATGAGGGCCTGGTGCGGCGGCAACAAGTGGTGTGGCGGCGAAGGGGTGGTGCAACGACAATGAGATTGAGCGGGGTTGGGGGGATCGCGGAATAGGTGGCGATTAGTTTAGGATAGTTTTTAGGTTTTTATATATGTAGTTTTACCACCTATTCAAGTTGTGGGTTACAACTTTAAATAACGAGGATGTAATTAATAGGTTTTAGCAAGTATAAGGATATATTTAACATGTTTTGAAAAGTACAATGACTTATTTGTTACGAAAAATTGTCCAAGGACTTAATCATACGAAACACTAAAGTCCATTGGGTTTTTTTGGACTTTTCCCTAATTTAATATATTGATTAACATATCTTTGTTTCACAATGTGTTTGTTTAATATGTATTTTTTTCACACTATGAACCGTTTTTGTTGTATTATTTGTTTCACAAACACCTTAAAAGTGTTCAAATTGTGAAACAAATATATGTGATAAAAACACATTGTAAAACAAATAATGTTAAGCAAAACACCAAATCAAAGTGGTAGATGAAAAAAAATAATATGAAATAACATATGATGCACCAATTCACAAGATTATCACAGTTTTAAGTAGGGGTGAGCATAACCCGACCGACCCGATTAACCCGACCGGTCCGAACCCCGATTAACCCGAAATTTGGCCACCCGAAACCCCGATTAACCCGATGGTCCGAACCCGATCTTATATGTCGGTTTCTTCGGTTCGGTTTGGGTTGGGTTTTTCCCTACCCGAACCCGACCGAAACCCGAAGTTTAAAAAATACATATATAATAAATCATATATATATATGTATGGAAGTAATCAAGGTTAACCAAAAACACCCATATTCACCATTGGAGGAGTTTCATATCCTAGTTCATACACAACACCAACCAAATTAACCAATCATTCATTCATTCACCCTTCTTGGTTTCGGTTTCGGTTTCAGTTTCAATTTCCAGTTCAATTTTGCTTTCTGTTTCTGGTTGGCTTTGGGGTTCAACTTTGATTTCAGTCTCAGATTGGTTTTTGGGTTGTGGTTTCATTCGAGTGCAGTTGCTGATGATGCTTCATGGTAAAGCCTGACTACAATGCAGGTGATATTATCAGCACTTCCACGGCTAAAAGCAGTCGCTATCAACTTTCTAGCAGCCGACTCAGTTTCTTCTTCCGACAGTGCAAGTGAAACAGCATCCTGGCCAAGGAAAAGCAAATATGATTATACCTCGGGGTTTTGGTGAATCAAAAAGAAGACTCAGGGTTTGACAAATGTTAGTTAGATTATACCTCATTTGGTACGACATCCTAAAGACCATCACTTGCAAGAACAAGCAATTCAAATTCTTCAGCACAAACCCGAAACCCGAGCCGATGAACCCGAAACCCGATTAGACCCGAAGTCCGAAACCCGAACTTTACTTAGGACGGGTTTCGGGGCCTGTTTTGTCCACCCGGAACCCGATCGGGTTGGGGGGTTTTCGACCCGACCCGACCGATGCTCACCCCTAATTTTAAGGGTTCTAAAATGAGCCCCCCAAGGTGTAGGTTATTTACGAGCCTTAAGTATTTTGAATCGGGAACCACCTATTTTGATTACGTGGTATTAAATAGAATAACATGATGAATATTCATGATGAATACTATGACAAATATTCACGATGAATGATATTTGTTAATATTTAAGGTTATTCAACATTAATACCACATAAAATATATGATAAAATATTCATGATTGATATTGTAACAAATAATTGTAACACCCGTGATTTTCGGGTAAGTACGACTTTGATTCAGGAGGAATCGATCTTGTAAGGAAATTATGGAAAATAGGATTTGGAGTTAAATCCTAGTTTTTATTGTCTTGTTGGATGGGGAATTCGAATACGAGTCCAACGGTCCTTTCCGGAGCGAAAACGGAGCTATAACGAAGAAGTTATGGCCGAAACCGCGTTTTAGAAGGGAACCAAACAGAAGCTGGCGCCGATCTTGGCGCCGATTGATCGGCGCCGAGCACCTGGACGAAATAAATTCGGGTTTTAACCCCTTTTCTCCCTTTGTGGGTTGGAGATTGGGAACCGTTAGCATATTCGGAGGGTGTAGTCCGATTTTAAACGAAACGAGGATAGCGGTTGCAGCAAATCCTAAGATACTCAAGCGTAATGAGTAGATTTTGTAGTGATGATTTTCCTTGGGCGGTAAAGGAACCTGCCGGATGACTGATGTTGTGACGAGTCCTTGGAGTCTCTTAGAACTCGTGGAGTTATGTGACAGTAAATGGTAAGGATGATCGGAGTTGATGATTTTGTTGGGTTCATTAGTGAACAAACCTTGGGGTGATTTAGAATCCGAATCTGGAACGAGATGTATGGAACATCTAAGGTTGGGAGACGACCAGAGTCGTTTAACTAGGAGTTATCCTAGTGGTTGGAATGTTGTTACGGACAGGTAACGTGTACTTGAAGGAGTTTTGTTGGTAAGAAATTATTCGAGGAATTGTCTTTGTAAGACTGTGTGGGGGAAAATTAGATTTCAGTAGGAATTATTTAATTTTGGCCGGCATTGAGTCGGTTAGCTGTGATTTGTAAAGGATGTAGATTTCGAGGACGAAATCTTTCAAGGTTGGGAGAATTGTAACACCCGTGATTTTCGGGTAAGTACGACTTTGATTCAGGAGGAATCGATCTTGTAAGGAAATTATGGAAAATAGGATTTGGAGTTAAATCCTAGTTTTTATTGTCTTGTTGGATGGGGAATTCGAATACGAGTCCAACGGTCCTTTCCGGAGCAAAAACGGAGCTATAACGAAGAAGTTATGGCCGAAACCGCGTTTTAGAAGGAACCAAACAGAAGCTGGCGCCGATCTTGGCGCCGATTGATCGGCGCCGAGCACCTGGACGAAATAAATTCGGGTTTTAACCCCTTTTCTCCCTTTCTTTTTCATTCCCTCATCCCTCTCTCGATTTTCTTCACTTCCCTCACCCTCTCTCAGCCGATTTCTCTCAAGAAACACCATCCCCTCCCCTCTCCTTCCTCATTTCTTCACGAAATCGAACCCTTTACCACCATTGATGACCGTTTTAGGAGTTTGAAGCTTTTGGGAGTTTTGGAGTTCTTCCTTGACGGATTCAAGTGATTAAGGTAATTCCTTGTTAGATTGTTGTTATAGTTCATTTCCCTTCCGTTTTGTGATGTTGTGGGTTGAATTTGGTGGCGATCGGTTGGGGGAATCGTTATCCCCTTTATGTTTGGAACTAGGGTTTGATAAATTGGGGGTTTTGGTGTGTTTGGGTTGGATGACAATTCCTTATGGTTGGATCGTGATATTGATGGTTGGGATTTCATGGATCTAGGTTTTTGGAAGATTTGGCTTGAAGATGTAAACTTCATCAAAGGAGCATACGTTGGAGAAACCCTAGATTTAGCTTAAATCTAGCAAGGTGAGTTCAAGTTACATTACGAAAACTTTGTACATGCCAAAATGATATTTTTCAACCATATGTGTGTTTTACTTGAAAAATGGTTATGTGGAGTTATTTGACTAGTTTAACTCTTTTGAAAATGTGTATCTTCATAAATGTGTAAAACACCCATATTTGGGGTTTTTGGATTTTTAGATGGGTTTAATCTATAACTTGTATTTAAAGGATTAATTGTTCAAAATGAAGTTATTTGATTGTTTAATCATGGAGTGTAAATGATTTTGACAAAACAATTGGGAAAGTACACTTTAAGTGTTATGTGTTATTTTGGAAGGATATTTGTGAATTCGTTGGAAATGAGGGCCTTCCCGATCCAGTTCGTTATTTTGGGAGTTAATGTTGGTTTTGGTGGTACTTGTTACTTAACCGAAGTTTAAACGGATTTTATGCAAGGATGACCAATATTGTGGGTCTAGCATGTTTAGAGCGTTGTGCTCTGTTTTGACTTTGAAATAGTCTTGGGACATTTGTCCAACTTTGGGTAACTTATGAATGAGTTTTATTAATGAATGATGTATTGAGGAATTTCATGTTTTGAACGCATTTGCGTATATGTTTGGGGTCGTCTAATATGTTAGACCTTGTTAGCTATGGATCCATAGGTATTTGAGTTCCCCTTAGTCTCGCGGGCAATGAGCTCAGTTTACGAGACCTTAATTTCTTTTATAGCACGGAATATGCATCGTTTGTCGTGATAAGTAAGGCGTGGGCCTATATGGTCGGGCGTCGTCTCATGGACAGTAAGTTGTAATTCCATTCATGTGCTTAGCACGGGATAGGCATCGGGATCCATGATAAGTAGGGCGTGGGCCGTATGTCGGGCATCAGTCTCGTGGACAGGTTTGTTCCATGATAAGTAAGGCGTGGACCTCTGGGCCGGGCGTCGTCTCATGGGCAGTAAGGTGTAATCCCTAATGTGATGTCGTGGATTTGGAGTGACCCAATGTATAGACCTGGAGTGGTTGAAGTTGGGGGCTTCCTAGTCTCGTGGGGAATAGACCTGGAGTGATTGAGCCCCATCTAAGAGAATAATCCATGTGTGTTTGTTTTATTGCATTGTAGGTGACCCACTTATGTGTTCCGTCAAGCACGATGCATATGGGTCTCCCCCGTCACCGAAAGGTGTTGTTTTGGGTATTTGTGTTTATCCATGTTTTCGGTGACGTTTTATATTTATGAAAGATGCTTCCCCGCTGTGGAAGGTTATGAATTCTATATAATTCATGTATTTAAATGCCTTGGAATATTAACAGAATTTAACCGGTTTGTATTATGTTCAAAGGGGCATTTTTATTAAAAGGATGGTTTCCACTAATTATGGGATTCGTGCTTATCGTCAACCATTTTGGAGGTTTGACCTCAATTAGATTTACTCATAAATTGGTGTGGGTGGAAAGTGAACATTTTACGGTAAAGTAAACTTGTTTTGGAGTCATGACTAAACTCCTGCTTTTATGATTTACGTTTTTATAGTCATGATAAAATACTTGAACTCACTAGGCGTAAGCCTAACACTTTTTATTTCTTTTATTTTGTCGGCATGTGCAACAGGCTCAGGTTGGGGTAGCTCTAGCTACATCGTGAAGTGGCGAATGCTAGTATTGTGCACGAGAGGTGAATAGCTTAAGTTATGTTCCGCATTTACCCTTGGAAAGTAGCACTTGTATTTGGAGTAAGCGGTGTCCGAAGTGAGTTTAGTCTTGGTAATAAGACTTATGTAGTATGTATTGCTTGGAGATAACCATTGTTTGTAATTGGAAGTATTTTACTTATTGTTTCAGAGGTAATATCAAAAAAAAAATTAATTAGTTGCTCTTTCCAAATTTGAGGGTGTTACAAGTTGGTATCAGAGCATAAGTTTGAGAGATTTAGGTGTTGATTTTGGATACCTAGACTCAAACTAGTGTTTGTTTAAGTAAATAAGAGTGAAATTCACCCTTAGGCACTTTAGGATACGATGGTTTTGAGGTTAATGGATGTAGTTAGGAACGAGAATCACGTTGAGAGTAACAAGGATAATCATGCACGGTGCGTTCATAGTGACACCTGGCCAGTGTCATGGTGAACCTACTAGTACATGTGCATACTTGAATTGCTTTCATGTGATGATCGTTGGGGTAGTGAAGGAGGTTCTAAGCTAGTAGTCGTTGGAATAGATGGACGATTTTAGTATTAGTCACTTGGAGTGACGATAAGCATGATGTTTGCTTTAAGTAGACCATTTCGAGTCAAGATTGATGGTTGGACTAGAACCATAGGCTTATTGAGCCGACTTTGATTTGAGGAAAATCCGTAAAGTTAAGTGATGTATTTCCCAACTTACCTTAAGAGGTTTGAATATCCGGGTGACAATAGTGGACCGGAGGATTTTGGAGGAGTATGAGCTGAAATGTTAACTGCCGACTAGGTTTTGCACCAAGTTTGTTTTGGAAATAAATTGTATCAAATATTTTGTGTGTTCAAATCCTTATGAGAATTGTGTTACGAATTTTGGAAAATGTTTAGCAAACACAATATTTTGGATTTTGGTTTTGGACGTACATGAACCATCTTATGTCGGGGGTTGCAAACTCCGTCAGAATTTATTTCATGTTGTTGATGTCCAACGTTTCTTTCGGGTATAGTGATATCCGTGTTTTATGTTGTCTAGGATGGTAGACAAGTAACTACGGCTCATGACTTTAACAACGGATCTCCTCCACATGTGTTAAAGTTTGGACGGAAAGTTAACTACCGTGGTGTCTATATGAAGCTATTTTGGGAATCTGTTTAATATGAGCTTGTTAAACGGTGTTGTGTATGTAGTGTCGTCCCAGAAGAGGATTTTGAGATTTTGGCGTCTCGTTTATGATTTTGCTTTTAGCAATTTGACTCTGGGAGCACAACGTTTAGTGCGATGTTGTTGTGTTGGAGTCATTGAGTTCGTTAGAGTTCATAGAGTTTTTTGTACGACTTTTTGCATCGTGTGAGTATAATATTACAACGTGCATACTTCAATTACTTATGTGAAAGGTTTACGAGTTGTGTTGGGCATTTAGTCCCACTCGAGTTTTGGTTGAAAAAGTTAATTTTATGCCGTAAGGCGACTAAAAAGAGATGAGTTTGGAACTCTAGTGTCGCGTAACTTTTCTTGTAAAAGGTTTGTATTACTAAGTATTTCGTTGCATGTGGTTCGGTGTATGGATTGATTTATACATGACTTAGGTGAGGCCTGAAGGAACATTTTGGTGAAATTCGATTTGCCGATTATTTTGGGAGAATTGAAAACCTTTTAGTGTTTAGAAAATGGGCACTTGGAATATTTTGAAAACTTTATTGTAAACATTTCCGTGTTGACGTTTTATGTTCCAAGTATAAAATTTTGAAGAAAAGGCTTCGTGATGTAGATTTTGAGAAAATTGTTTGCATAAAACTATGTTGCGTATATTTCTTATGTTTTGAATATTGACGCACACCTTTGTTGCAATTGAGAATTGAAGTCGGTTTGACCCTTCTAAGCGTCAACCATTTACTAGCAATTGTTTCTTCCTAATTTCTCTTTTGGAAAATACATTGTTGAGTACAGTGTTGTAAGAAACATTTTGCTCGTGTGTCATTATGTGACCATCTGAGGAAGTTTTGGAAATAAATTTGAAGAACCCCCATCTTTTGAAATGTTGGTGTGAGTTGATTGTACATATTATTTCATTACAAAGAAATTTTAAGGAAGTGTTACAAGCTGGCATGCCTACCCCAATTTGAGGTTTTATGATGTTTCAAGTCGATATTTTCAAATAATGGAAACGGATTGGTTTTGTCTTTAAACTTGGAACCTGCACAAGTCGTTTTTGTGTTTTGACTGAGGTGTAATTAGGAATCGTTTCCTAGTTTTGTATAATAAACTGGTGCGCGCAAATTTTGTTGGCGAACTTTATTCCATACCATTTGTTTGGTCAGAAAAGAATTTTGAGTCAACTGCCGTTTGAGCTTCTTTTGAAGTACGTGTGAAAATTATGCACATCGTTTAAAGTGGGCAGTTACCTTGAGTGCACGTCATGAGTCAATCCATACTAGAACTGTGATGTTTCTTTTTAAAGAAATTGTTTATTACGCTTTTGCGTCTTGTGGGTAAACTGAACTGCAATGAATTGGTTTTCATCATGATTTTCATATGTGGGATGAGTGTGTCCAGTTTTACGTAACTACCGAGCTGATAGTAGTAGTTTTGTGCGTACGGTGTATTTGATATGAAAATCTTAGTGTTGAAAATATTTTGTGAATGGTTTTGATTAATTGGCATATTTCTTGAATAACACACTTAAAAACTTTGAACTCGTTAGGACCTTGGAAAGAGTAAGTGACCCAGTTAAGGGTAAGTGCGTGTAGCACTTCGGCGGTGGAAGGTTGAGTATTCCACGCGTGTTGGTACTTTGGGCCGGATGATATCGGTATCAAAATAAATGCGTTTGCAGTAATTGGAGGCTTAGACTTGCGATAACGCATTTTTAGGGTTTGTTTAGCCGTTCTGTTGACAACCTTAGTTTTGGTGGAAACCCTCGGTAAACGGAACTCGTGTGGGGAGTCCCATTAGAGTTCAAGCATGGTGGTATAACTAAGTGTCAACCTTTGTGGGTTGGAGATTGGGAACCGTTAGCATATTCGGAGGGTGTAGTCCGATTTTAAACGAAACGAGGATAGCGGTTGCAGCAAATCCTAAGATACTCAAGCGTAATGAGTAGATTTTGTAGTGATGATTTTCCTTGGGCGGTAAAGGAACCTGCCAGATGACTGATGTTGTGACGAGTCCTTGGAGTCTCTTAGAACTCGTGGAGTTATGTGACAGTAAATGGTAAGGATGATCGGAGTTGATGATTTTGTTGGGTTCATTAGTGAACAAACCTTGGGGTGATTTAGAATCCGAATCTGGAACGAGATGTATGGAACATCTAAGGTTGGGAGACGACCAGAGTCGTTTAACTAGGAGTTATCCTAGTGGTTGGAATGTTGTTACGGACAGGTAACGTGTACTTGAAGGAGTTTTGTTGGTAAGAAATTATTCGAGGAATTGTCTTTGTAAGACTGTGTGGGGGAAAATTAGATTTCAGTAGGAATTATTTAATTTTGGCCGGCATTGAGTCGGTTAGCTGTGATTTGTAAAGGATGTAGATTTCGAGGACGAAATCTTTCAAGGTTGGGAGAATTGTAACACCCGTGATTTTCGGGTAAGTACGACTTTGATTCAGGAGGAATCGATCTTGTAAGGAAATTATGGAAAATAGGATTTGGAGTTAAATCCTAGTTTTTATTGTCTTGTTGGATGGGGAATTCGAATACGAGTCCAACGGTCCTTTCCGGAGCAAAAACGGAGCTATAACGAAGAAGTTATGGCCGAAACCGCGTTTTAGAAGGAACCAAACAGAAGCTGGCGCCGATCTTGGCGCCGATTGATCGGCGCCGAGCACCTGGACGAAATAAATTCGGGTTTTAACCCCTTTTCTCCCTTTCTTTTTCATTCCCTCATCCCTCTCTCGATTTTCTTCACTTCCCTCACCCTCTCTCAGCCGATTTCTCTCAAGAAACACCATCCCCTCCCCTCTCCTTCCTCATTTCTTCACGAAATCGAACCCTTTACCACCATTGATGACCGTTTTAGGAGTTTGAAGCTTTTGGGAGTTTTGGAGTTCTTCCTTGACGGATTCAAGTGATTAAGGTAATTCCTTGTTAGATTGTTGTTATAGTTCATTTCCCTTCCGTTTTGTGATGTTGTGGGTTGAATTTGGTGGCGATCGGTTGGGGGAATCGTTATCCCCTTTATGTTTGGAACTAGGGTTTGATAAATTGGGGGTTTTGGTGTGTTTGGGTTGGAAATGTGTATCTTCATAAATGTGTAAAACACCCATATTTGGGGTTTTTGGATTTTTAGATGGGTTTAATCTATAACTTGTATTTAAAGGATTAATTGTTCAAAATGAAGTTATTTGATTGTTTAATCATGGAGTGTAAATGATTTTAACAAAACAATTGGGAAAGTACACTTTAAGTGTTATGTGTTATTTTGGAAGGATATTTGTGAATTCGTTGGAAATGAGGGCCTTCCCGATCCAGTTCGTTATTTTGGGAGTTAATGTTGGTTTTGGTTGTACTTGTTACTTAACCGAAGTTTAAACGGATTTTATGCAAGGATGACCAATATTGTGGGTCTAGCATGTTTAGAGCGTTGTGCTCTGTTTTGACTTTGAAATAGTCTTGGGACATTTGTCCAACTTTGGGTAACTTATGAATGAGTTTTATTAATGAATGATGTATTGAGGAATTTCATGTTTTGAACGCATTTGCGTATATGTTTGGGGTCGTCTAATATGTTAGACCTTGTTAGCTATGGATCCATAGGTATTTGAGTTCCCCTTAGTCTCGCGGGCAATGAGCTCAGTTTACGAGACCTTAATTTCTTTTATAGCACGGAATAGGCATCGTTTGTCGTGATAAGTAAGGGGTGGGCCTATATGGTCGGGCGTCGTCTCATGGACAGTAAGTTGTAATTCCATTAATGTGCTTAGCACGGGATAGGCATCGGGATCCATGATAAGTAAGGCGTGGGCCGTATGTCGGGCGTCAGTCTCGTGGACAGGTTTGTTCCATGATAAGTAAGGCGTGGACCTCTGGGCCGGGCGTCGTCTCATGGGCAGTAAGGTGTAATCCCTAATGTGCTGTCGTGGATTTGGAGTGACCCAATGTATAGA
This sequence comes from Saussurea involucrata, assembly GCA_033807775.1. Lineage (NCBI taxonomy): Eukaryota > Viridiplantae > Streptophyta > Magnoliopsida > Asterales > Asteraceae > Saussurea > Saussurea involucrata. The sequence goes on from CM066320.1 coordinate 127,340,872, forward strand.
CCTGGAGTGGTTGAAGTTGGGGGCTTCCTAGTCTCGTGGGCAATAGACTTGGAATGATTGAGCCCCATCTAAGAGAATAATCCACGTGTGTTTGTTTTATTGCATTGTAGGTGACCCACTTATGTGTTCCGTCAAGCACGATGCATACGGGTCTCCCCCGTCACCGAAAGGTGTTGTTTTGGGTATTTGTGTTTATCCATGTTTTCGGTGACGTTTTATATTTATGAAAGATGCTTCCCCGCTGTGGAAGGTTATGAATTCTATATAATTAATGTATTTAAATGCCTTGGAATATTAACAGAATTTAACCGGTTTGTATTATGTTCAAAGGGGCATTTTATTAAAAGGATGGTTTCCACTAATTATGGGATTCGTGCTTATCGTCAACCATTTTGGAGGTTTGACCTCAATTAGATTTACTCATAAATTGGTGTGGGTGGAAAGTGAACGTTTTACGGTAAAGTAAACTTGTTTTGGAATCATGACTAAACTCCTGCTTTTATGATTTACGTTTTTATAGTCATGATAAAATGCTTGAACTCACTAGGCGTAAGCCTAACACTTTTTATTTCTTTTATTTTGTCGGCATGTGCAACAGGCTCAGGTTGGGGTAGCTCTAGCTACATCGTGAAGTGGCGAATGCTAGTATAGTGCACGAGAGGTGAATAGCTTAAGTTATGTTCCGCATTTACCCTTGGAAAGTAGCACTTGTATTTGGAGTAAGCGGTGTCCGAAGCGAGTTTAGTCTTGGTAATAAGACTTATGTAGTATGTATTGCTTGGAGATAACCATTGTTTGTAATTGGAAGTATTTTACTTATTGTTTCAGAGGTAATATCAAAAAAAAATTAAATTAGTTGCTCTTTCCAAATTTGAGGGTGTTACAATAATCATGATGAATAATATTTATTATTAATTAAGGTTATTCATCATAAATACTACATAATCAAAATAAATGGTTCTAATATTCCCTAAAAAAATATTTAAGGTTCCTAAATGAACCTTCCTCAATATTGTTATATTCCACTTCTTAATATAACTACCAAATATAAAAAATATTATATAAAAAATATTATATAAACAATTAAAATAATTATTGCAAGAAAAAGGTTTCAATGTATTGTAACACATAATATATATGTAGAAAAATAAGTATTTTCTTCATGTATAAATAGCAATTTCATTTATCCATCCGACTAGATGAGTTTTCAGTCTTGTTTCTCGGTAGGGCTGTAAACGAATCGAAAGAATACGAACAAAGATTTATTTGTACTATTTCGTTTACTTAACCGAACAAACAAACTAACATGAACTGTAAACGGGCGTAATATATTGTGTTCACGTTCGTTTATGTTTGTTCGTTAAGGGTGCATTTGGTACACTAGACAGGACAGTCAGAATATGGATTGTTCCATGTTTAGCATTACTTTTATGTGGAACATACCTGTTTTACTAATATAACATCAAAATAAAACATAATCCTCTTCTAAAAAAATCAAATACGCCTCTCTTCTTGCATTTTATTCATTCTTTAAACTTTATTCATATATTATATTTTATATTCTTTAAAATTCCACTTATTGTCCTTAAAATATTATTTTATATGATTTTTATGTTTTAGTTGATTTATGTAATCTGTTAAATATTAGTAATAAAAAATAATATAGAAAATGTATAAAATAAAAACTTGAAACTCCATAAACTTTTTATTTTGATGTCATTTTAATTGTCTTAAAGAAAAATTTCTAATAAAAAATTTTGTTATAAAAATTTTGATTTTATTATAATTTGATAAATTACACAAATTAATCAAAATATATAAAAGATATAAACAACTCAGTAGGGGTAAATTGGTCATTTTATCTGTTCTGTCATGTCCAATTCTGTCTTACCAAATGTTGAACAATTGTTCCGTCCTGTCATGTCCTGTCTTAATAGGTTACCAAACGCATTCTAAGAGCTAAACTTAACAATCGAAAATAAATGAATATAAACGAATGAATACAAATGAACAAAAAACAATCAGATTACTCAACATTTTATTTCTAAAAAACAACATAACAAAATGGTGTAAGGTAAACTTAGAAGGGATAAAAAATTCTAAAATTTTAATTTAATTAATAATTTTACATATTAATGTCATAATAATATAAATATATCTATATATGAACAAATGTTCACAAACATAAATAAACAAATAAGATTATTGTTCATGTTCGTTGATTTAATTAAACAAATAAAAAAATTGTATCCATACTAATTAATTTGTTAAATAAACAAACTTTGTTCCAAAGTCATTGAACTTTCCGTTGTAAAAAGTTTATTTATTTATTTATGTATTATAAACATTTATATCCAATCTTGGCTTAATTAATTTCTCCAGAATAGGTTATATGAGGGAGGTGCTACCCAATTTTTTTTATTATTTCTCGAAACATTTTGACTTATTTTATTAATTCAACCATAGATGAGATATTATTTTATATTTAATATGAAAAAGATTTTCCGTCATTTCTTTAAGTTTAAACATATAAATATATATATATATACTATATATATATATCACAACATTTATTCATAATGGAGTATTTAAATTTAAATTTAAATCTTCTTTTTCTTTAAAAATAAATAGACACAGAGACCGTTGAATTATATTTAAAAACGATTAAAATATCTGAATAATCAAAACAACAAATAAAATATAATAAAATTATTTTCATCATTGACGGATCCCGTCGTTGCTCGGTAGTTTAATTAGTCGTAGGTTTTATATAGGAAAAGGTTCACTTGTAAACTTATGTTACATTCTAAATGGGGGATAAAGGAGAAGGACCACCTGTTTCAAATATTTATGGAATATTCATTTTAAATAATATTTTATTTATTATTAATGGTGTTAAATATTTATTATTAATGTTCATGTTCATTATTCATGATAGACGAGGATACGCGTTATGCTCTCCTTTTTTTTCTCCAATTCACAATGTAGAAAAAGTTTGCAACTAAATATTTTTATATATGTAGAGGTGGATTTTTAACAAGACACAAAATTTACGATAAGGGTCGGTTCACATGTGATTTTGGAGTAAAACCATACGTTGTGTTGACCAACTGTTGCACGTGAGTTTTAACGCAACCTTCGTCTCCTTGAAGTCGTGTGTGTCCTTTTGGACGTGTATGTATCAGTAGGCCCGTTCCTAACATTTTATAGGCCATGGAGGATATGTAATATAGGGTCCTTGATATGTACGAAAAATCTTTAGTGTATTGTGTTTATCATCAAGAATAACATTGAATTCAAGAAATACAAATAATTCATAAAAAACGTCAGAATATTTCTAAAAGCAAAATCAATCCATAATTATTTTCTAGATTCATAACTCTTTTCAGAACCGTCAATCTTATAATCAAAAGCTCGTGTTGGTTGTAGCTTGATATCTTAGTCATGTTTTATAGATATGAGAGTAATTAAGATTCATGCACTCAGTATTAGATAATATAAAGAGTCAATAATGTAGAAAAAAACAAAGGTAGTTTTAAAATCTTAAATATAGATATAAGTTGGATAGTCCTATATGGTTGGTAATGTTTTTCAAAAGATAAGAGTTTTCTTAGTTAATAACAAGAAATCTACTATATTCTATTTCTAATAGAAAAATAGGATTCTTGTGGATGAAATAATCAAAAGAGTTAAGGGTCGTTTACCTAACACTTATCAGATAAGCGCTTACCCGCAAGAGTCATCACTTAGGGGCCGTTTACAAAACGCTTACCCGGGTAAGTGCTTATCAAGTCACATGAGCTTACCGAATGAATATGGCAAAGACTAAGAATCTTACCGGATAAGAGCGGAAGCAAGGACCGAGAGTTGAAAGCAAGGACCGAGAGTCTTACCCGGTAAGTGAGTGCGACGGCTCTTACCATGGTTAACGCTTACCGGTGAAATTGTTGCATACGATGCCATTTTGGTGGACTAAAATATTATCCGAGAAGTAAGTGATAGTATTGAATTTTACCGGTAAGCACTTACCCGAGTAAGTGATTAGGTAAACGGCCCCTTACTTTCCTTAGGGAATAACATTGTTTGCCTTAAAACGGATTGATGGTAAACATTTATAACCCGGTAAGAGCTTACCGGTTAAGAGTTATCACCCTCACTTACCGCGTAAACTCTCGATCTTTGCTTTTTTTCTTACCGAGTAAGATTTTTGATACTTATTATGTTCACCCGATAAGGTAATTGAACTGGTAAGTACTTACAAAGGTAAGTGTTTAGTAAACGACTCCTTAGTGAGTGATGAATGATATAGAACATATCAAGGGTTTTTAGGCATATAATTTTAGACTTTGATACTAGATAAGAAAACTTAGATAAACAATAAACAATACTATAAAATGAACGATTTATTAACTTTTTATATATATAGTTATTAAATGTAACTAGTGTTCGACATCGCGCGTTGCGCGATGATCAAAACACATGTCAAGTAAGATATAAAAAAATTACGATACTACAAATCAACTCAAAACCTGATAATGCTAAATTCTCATTATACATTGGTTAATACCCTTCTAATATTCAAAGACATTTCTCCTCCTTTCATATACTCAATTATCTCTTACAATATTTCAGTTTATCGTCAATATGTCATAAACAAAGCTCAACTACAATTTATTATTTGAGAAAATACTAAATCTCATTGTATCATTTGATACCTTATAGCCAATACTTCTTTCACATTCATTTTTATGTATTTATATTTCTATTCATGATTGTATTGATTTTATTCTAATGAACATTTAATCAATCGAAAGTGAAAGTTGTTACTTTTTAATAAAATATTTTTATCACATAGCTTCAAAATTACCATTTAATCCCAATTTTTGATGGCTAGTGTCGCATTTTTAGCCAACCAACTTTTTTTAATTTTGAAGACATTCCCCCTCCTTTACCTACCTATCTCTTTCCAATATTTGTATCATTTGTTGATGTCATGTGAAATACTAAAATATGTGAAGTGTGTGGCTAACCTGTAATACCCGGGTAAATCCGTTAGTTAAAAATCTAATTCCGTTAAGTTTAGTTAACTTTAAAGTTGATATTTAGGGTGAGTTAGGTGAATTTATAAGTTTAGGGGTTTTGGATTAATTAATAAGTTAAAAAGGTATTTTGGTCATTTATGGATAGTATAGGGACTAAAGTGGTAAATTGAGTTGGATATTATCTCATTTAGAAATCAGATATTTCATAAAACAACAAATATCCAGAAAACCTAAGTGTGTGTGTGTTGGGAAGAAAAGGAGCCAAAGAAGGAAAGAAGGCTAGGAATTCAATTTGGAGTATGTGGAAGTGAAAATAAGGTAAGTTCCTTTGTATTTTGTGTTTGTAATGGCTGGTAAATGGTTTCTGTCGGATTAGAATCAATAGAATCGAACTGGTAGGAATTTCTGTCGATTTCTGGGTAAAATAGGAAGAACCGACAGAGGTGTCCGGACACAGTATGAATGTGTCCGGATAGTTCTGTTGGGGGTGTCCGGGTGATTATGTCGATGGTGTCCGGATGACTTTCTGAAGGTGTCCGGACAGGGTTTTATCCGGGTAAGTCCTTCTTGTTATACTTTTCCGGATGGAATGGGATACCGGATGGTATCCGGATTCCTCATGTTGTCCGGATTCTTTGTGTTGTCCGGAAAGTTGTCCGGATAGTTTGAGGTTTCCGGATAACTTGGTTGTTTGGGTAATTTTGAGGATAAAAGTTATGTAGATGTATCTAGAGTCCATAACCTGCTAGTAAGTCTTATACATAAGTTGGTAAGGAGATATTTGTATGTAAATGGTTTCAGATTCTGAGAATTTTGGATAAAGGATCAGATAGCTCGGAGAAAGGTTTGGAAGCATATTGTAAGCATTCAGGTGAGTTTTGCTTTAAAACGTTTTTGAACTGGAATACATATATGTGTATAAATATATATATATGAGATGATTATGTGGTAGGAATATGATTATGTGTATATAAATGACAATATGATGTAATGAGATATATATTGTATTTATATAAGCTTTGCACTACACGAGTGCACTTGTTGCCGGGTTCCGGTGTGCGGACCGGTGAGTAGTCGGGTTCCGGTGTGCGGACCGACAGGTAGCCGGGTTCCGGTGAGCGGACCGGTTGTTGATTTATTAGTTGGCTTGCTACCAACTAATATGGCCATTGGTGGAGGAATAAGGTGAATGAGATGTACACGATGCACGAGTCTGAATTGGTATTTAAATACGTGTGGTATGTTTATATTTTACGAAAGGATTACCAAAGGTTTATCTAAACTATTTTGATACAAAGGATTTACATAAAAGGTTTTATAATGATTTTGGAACGGACCGGGATTAACTCACTAGACCCGTTTGGTCTAACCCTCATTTTGTTTTCAAAAATATGTTTTCCAGGTTAAGGATCGGCAGGAGAGGATGAAGTGTAGGAAGCTTTTGATGGATGTGGATTAGGAAGCTTTTATATATTTTGAAATGTCAAGACTAATGACACCGTACTTGGTTTGTTATGTAACTTTTGTTGTAAATCAATGATATGTATGAATGTTATGTATTATGATGTATGTTATGGGATTTGGGTTGTTACAAATGGTATCAGAGCCTTAGTTTAAGGGATTTAGGTATTTGTACCCGTACCTAGACTTAAACTGCATGTGAAGTAGGATGTCCTTAATATATTAGAACCTTGGGATGCTAAGTATAAAAGGTAGAAGGAACATCATGTAAGGTAATTTCAGATTACACCTGGCCAGTGTAATTGTGATCTTACAGGTGCATGTTTGGACTGGGATACCTTATTATATGGGGTATGTGTTTATGTGTATATTAATCTTGTCTGAATCTACAGAATGGCAAGCGGTACTCGAAATACGAATAGAAGAGGAGGAGGAAATCCGAATAGTACGAATCCACCAATAAGAACGGGGGGAAGAAGAGGAGAGCGAGGGGGAGGTAGATCCGGAGGTAGAACGGGGAGTAGAACTGGGGGCAGAACCGGAGGTAGAGTTCAGGGGCGAGGTACGGAGTTTATTACCAGAGACGATTTGATGGCGGAGATGGGAAGACTTCAAGCAAATATCCAGGCTATGTTCGACCAAGCTCGTCATACTGAAACACCAGATCCTGGTTTGGAAGACGAAATGCCCATTACACCTACGGTCATACCAGTGTCAAGAAGGTGTGATTACAAGATGTTCTTAAACTGTAGACCTCCAACTTACTCATGAGATAGAGACCCAGTGAAGGCGATGAGATGGTTAAAAGAAATAGAAGCCATCTTCAAGACCAGTAAGTGTGCGGATGAGGACAGAGTATTATACGGAACGACGATGTTGAAGGCAGAAGCTCTGTACTGGTGGGAAGCTCACATTGATTCCACAAGGTCGGATGTATACTCTACTTTTACTTGGGACGAATTCACAACAGCATTCAAAGGACAGTTTTGTTCTCAAGCAGCAGTTAGACAATTGGAAGAGGAGTTCATGAACCTACACCAGCGAAGTTTATCGGTTAGAGATTACACCGCTCTCTTTCTGGAGAAGTCTCGCTTTGCGGAGTACTATGTTGCCACAGAGGCTCTAAAGATGGAAAGGTTTATTTTTGGGTTAAATGCAGAAATTAGAAAGCTAGTGACTGCAAGAGGACCCGATACCTTCTCAGCCGCAGTGGATGCCGCGGAAAATGTGGAACAGGATAACCGGAGAGACGTTGGTGATAAGAGTGCTGGGAAAAGAAAACTGGAAGAAACGATGTACGATTTGGAAGAATATGAATCCCCGAGGTTTGATAGTTATTCACCTTTCAGACCAGTTGAAAGACCATGTCCAAAATGCAACCGTGTGCATCAAGGAAACTGTTATGTGGATTCCCGAAGTTGTTACAAATGTGGAAAGACTGGTCACATAGTTAGAGACTGTCGGGTAACTCGATTATGTTTCGTTTGCAATTCCCCGGATCATATTCAGGCAGATTGTCCGCAATGGAAAGCACAACAGGGTAGTATGACGGTAAGACCAACGAGTGTTAGACCGGGAGAGGAACAAGGGCCTGAGGTACCGAAAGCAAAGGGTCGAGTTTTTCAGATGATGGAACAAGAGGTGGAAGAAAGTCCTGATGAGGTTACAGGTATATTTCTATAAACTCTATACGTGATAAGGTGTTATCTGACTTCGGTGCAACATGGTTATTGATATTTCCGTGCTTTTGTTGCTTATCTGTGTTAGAGATATAGGTGGGTGTGGGGTGGCTATTCAGTTAGTTACTATGGTTTTGATTGAGTTCGAAGTAGTAGAGATAAGTATTCATACCTTTTCGCTTAATCGAATTCCGGGACGGAATTCTTTTAAGGGGGAGATGATGTAATACCCGGGTAAATCCGTTAGTTAAAAATCTAATTCCGTTAAGTTTAGTTAACTTTAAAGTTGATATTTAGGGTGAGTTAGGTGAATTTATAAATTTAGGGGTGTTTGGATTAATTAATAAGTTAAAAAGGTATTTTGGTCATTTATGGATAGTATAGGGACTAAAGTGGTAAATTGAGTTGGATATTATCTCATTTAGAAATCAGATATTTCATAAAACAACAAATATCCAGAAAACCTAAGTGTGTGTGTGTTGGGAAGAAAAGGAGCCAAAGAAGGAAAGAAGGCTAGGAATTCAATTTGGAGTATGTGGAAGTGAAAATAAGGTAAGTTCCTTTGTATTTTGTGTTTGTAATGGTTGGTAAATGGTTTCTGTCGGATTAGAATCAATAGAATCGAACTGGTAGGAATTTATGTCGATTTCTGGGTAAAATAGGAAGAACCGACAGAGGTGTCCGGACACAATATGAATGTGTCCGGATAGTTCTGTTGGGGGTGTCCGGGTGATTATGTCGATGGTGTCCGAATGACTTTCTGAAGGTGTCCGGACAGGGTTTTATCCGGGTAAGTCCTTCTTGTTATACTTTTCCGGATGGAATGGGATACCGGATGGTATCCGGATTCCTCATGTTGTCCGGATTCTTTGTGTTGTACGGAAAGTTGTCCGGATAGTTTGAGGTTTCCGGATAACTTGGCTGTTTGGGTAATTTTGAGGATAAAAGTTATGTAGATGTATCTAGAGTCCATAACCTGCTAGTAAGTCTTATACATAAGTTGGTAAGGAGATATTTGTATGTAAATGGTTTCAGATTCTGAGAATTTTGGATAAAGGATCGGATAGCTCGGAGAAAGGTTTGGAAGCATATTGTAAGCATTCAGGTGAGTTTTGCTTTAAAACGTTTTTGAACTGGAATACATATATGTGTATAAATATATATATGAGATGATTATGTGGTAGGAATATGATTATGTGTATATAAATGACAATATGATGTAATGAGATATATATTGTATTTATATAAGCTTTGCACTACACGAGTGCACTTGTTGCCGGGTTCCGGTGTGCGGACCGACAGGTAGCCGGGTTCCGGTGAGCGGACCGGTTGTTGATTTATTAGTTGGCTTGCTACCAACTAATATGGCCATTGGTGGAGGAATAAGGTGAATGAGATGTACACGATGCACGAGTCTGAATTGGTATTTAAATACGTGTGGTATGTTTATATTTTACGAAAGGATTACCAAAGGTTTATCTAAACTATTTTGATACAAAGGATTTACATAAAAGGTTTTATAATGATTTTGGAACGGACCGGGATTAACTCACTAGACCCGTTTGGTCTAACCCTCATTTTGTTTTCAAAAATATGTTTTCCAGGTTAAGGATCGGCAGGAGAGGATGAAGTGTAGGAAGCTTTTGATGGATGTGGATTAGGAAGCTTTTATATATTTTGAAATGTCAAGACTAATGAGACCGTACTTGATTTGTTATGTAACTTTTGTTGTAAATCAATGATATGTATGAATGTTATGTATTATGATGTATGTTATGGGATTTGGGTTGTTACATAACCCAGTACGAAAAGTTTCGTATGATTTCTATATATATTTATACTGAAATCTATATTCAAGCCATCTCCCTCCTTTTATATATTCAACTATATTTTCTAATATTTCTCATTATCATCAATATGTGATAACCAAATTCAACCATAATTTGAGAATACTAAATTCTCATTTGCCATGTTAATACTTTATATCCTTCATTTGCATATTTATATTTCTCGTACTTATCAATGTTGGATAATCCAATACTCAACGACAATTCATGATTTGAGATTGCTAAATTTTCATCGTGACATTTTAATATCTCATAGTCTTTCTTTATATTTTTACATTGATACCATTTTTAAAGCATCGCCCTCCTTTTGTATACACAACTACATTTTTTAATATTTTTTCTTTCTTATCAACGTGGGATAACCCAAACTCAACTACAATCATGATTTGAGCATACTATGTTTTCATTATGTCAAGTTAATATCTTATTGCATTCATTTATATATTTGTGTTGGACGGTAGCGAAAATTTATTGTTAGAAGATCCATATTAAGTTAATATAAAATGCAATTTGATGATTGACAACTAATTAGATCTAATATAAGACAATACATTTATTGGAGTTGTATACATGTGAATTATTCGGGTTATGCACAAAACTAGTCTTTCCAAATTTTCCTTTTAGTTTATAATATTTGTTTTGCAACATAATTATTAAAACATTATGAAATAGGTTGCACATATAAAAATTACAATTAACAATCATAAAAATGTACTTATGTAAAGAGAAAAAATGATTTCATATATAAAAAATTGAGGACATATCTAACTTGGAAAATTTTGTTATCATTGTGGAGCCAAAAAAAATCATGTCTATTATCCTACTTAATTAGCTTTTGAGATATCAATAGATGGAGAGATGAATTAATTAAAATGAATGCAAATAGGAAGTTGGATGGTTTGAGATTAAAATTAATTAAATTGTAAATAAAATTACCAAATAACCCTTCTTATGATGAAATACAAAATTTTCATTTAAGGGTAGAAAAGTCACTAACTTATTAGTATTTTAAAAAATTTAAAACAATGAAAAAATTCCTTTAGGAGAATACTACTCTATCATTGTGCCACATCATCATTTATGGATTTTTCTTTAATATATATATAGATTAACTAATACTTGAATGGACCCTTCAATATAATATTAAATTATTTTTTAGTCCCATTAGATATTTTTTTAGTGAGTAATAAATTTGTTTTTTTATTTATTAATTTTATAAAACGACCATTGTACACCTAAGAAAACTTGGGCCCATATTTATTGTGGGTCCTGGACGTGCGTTCGGTCTGCCCTTTCTGTAACAACCCAGTCTAAATTACGCATAACTAACATTAATATTAAACAATTACAAAACTGGATCCATAAAATATCTTTACATCTGACTAAATAACTTAGGTTGGCAGAAACAACCTATACACAACTGAGAATAACTATTACTAGAATATGAGTGACGATATCTCTATCTGCATCTGTGCTCTATCCTGCTCTTGCTCGACTACCTGAGCCTCATGCAATCTGCTTGCCTGAAAAGGTTTAGTTTTGAAAATGCGAGGGTTAGACCATGAGGTCTAGTGAGTCCCTCCTGACAGTCCTCAAAACTTTTAAAAACAGTTTCTAACTTTCAAATATCTTTGCATAAAACTTTCTCATAACTTTCAAATGTATACTAGACTTTCAATAATAAACTTTCACATAGCTGAACAGTAAAAATCTTTCACGGATAAATCCGCTCCCGTAAATGGCACCCTGAAGTCACCCGAGGGTGACAACGAGTCAGTATCACGCTGCCTTACTGGGACTCATTCCCATGGCATAAACGGAACCTCCCCCCGACGTGAGTACTGGCGGAACCTCCCCCCGACTTAGCCAATTTACGTCTACACAATGTATGCATACATCTCACATAAAACTTTCACATAAAAGCATTCACGGAATAGGTCCGCCCCATAAATCATACACGGGATAGGCCCGCCCCATAAATCATACACGGGATAGGCCCGCCCCATAAATCATACACAAATCTCATTTAAAACTGTTAAACAACTTTCATGCAATTTAAAGCATAAGAATAAAACATGGAATTTCTCATCATGTATTTGCTTTAGAAAACATGTTAAAATCCACACGTTTTAGTTTAGAAAACTCACCTGATACGTTTGCTTCCCTCCTACCTTGCTCTGTACTCCCCAAACGATCTACCTGGGTTAAAGGATAAACACATAAGCTGACTAACCAAACGGTTCGGATACCACTTACCGGACACTCTCACTTTCCGGACGTTTCTACTTATCGGACACTAAAATGTCCGGACACCTCTGATTTCGGGATAACCACACTTTTCCAGACAGGTTTCCGGATAACCTCACTTTTCCGGACCGAATAGTACCCGGACAACGACTCTTATCCGGACGACATAGATTTTCCGGACAACTCTATGTCCGGACACCTTCTACACTACGGTCAAGAACTTCCCGGACACTCACCCGAACACCTTCATACTTGAAGGTTTCCGGACGACTGCTGGGTGAACTAATTGGTTCGAAATCTCACTAAACACTCTGAAATCAGTAATATAATGCGACGAATCACTTACTTAAGCATCTATAATCATTTCTCCACAAACTTTACTGATTAAACTTGTTTTAATGATCCTTAACCTTCTTTAGGAGTCTTGAATGACTTTTAGCAAGAACTCGCTAACATTCTAACAATCAAAACATAGCAACAAAGTGGGAATCTGGGCTTCGAATTACCTGGTCTGATTGATTGCAGAACGAAATACTAATCTTGAATCCTTCTTCCAGTTTCAATGCTTGATGCTCCTCTCAATCCAATGCACAAAACCTTCACCAAAACCCTTTTTCTCCTCCCTTTTTCTCTAGAATCAGCCGCCAACAAACATACACAAATCAGGAAAATGGAATGTTGTCTAGGGTTTTGTGCCATTATATACTCCACCTCAATTTTACCAACTAGCCCCTCAACTTCCGCTTTTATTTCACTTGTCCACGACACATTAAATTTAAATCCGTTTTGGTCCTGGTCGTTACAACTCTCCCTCCTTAAAGGAATTCCGTCCCCGGAATTCCATTTTCAAAGAGACGTGGGTACCTAGACCTCATCTCAGCTTCTACTTCCCACATTGCTTCTCGTCCCTTATGATACTTCCACTGAACTGTAACCAAACGAACTTCCTTATTTCTTGTTTTTTTTACTGTCTACAAAAGAGACGTACATCACACTACAAATTTCTTCTCAAATTCACATCGAGTACCTCAAGATCGCGCATTATCTATTCAACTTTCATGCTTCGACGGATCCGCAGACATAGTCCACCTTACCTTGCTCTCAAACTTCAATGCTCAATTTTTTTTTCAATCCAACCACTCAGTTCTACTCGGTTGCCTCAAACCGTTCAGATGGGAAACATAACCGCACCCCATACTTTGAAACCGCCCTCGACGAGGCACCACTTGCTAAATCGTGCCATCCTGCACTACTTACTTGTACCCTCTTCGATCACCATACTCGCTTAAAACTACCTGATAAAACCAAGGCCAACCGCGCCTCCATTTGTTCGCCTCCGTCCACACATCGGGACTCACGGTTTTAAACACGTCTAAATAAGGTCTCTCATACATTTATACTTCCTTAAGAGAAAGAATTTGGCGGAAATTCCCGCCACAACAACGAGGATCTTCCACCAGGAAGACTCACTTATTAACAACTCGGCACAAGGCCAACCTTGTACATCCCGACAATCTCACCCCCAGGAGTCCCCTCCTCGGTATACCTGAAATTTCTAGGTTACTTATTCCAATCTACATTCGTCTATGCAGATCAAACTCCTTTCCCGAATCACATCGGCTACAACTCGACAACTAATTCGTACGTTCTCACCACTTCATCATTTCACACTTAACGTGTCTAATAGTAGGAAACTTCTATAATTCCTTATTGGAGTACTCACCTATCCGAATTGCACTTATCCTGAAAGCTCATAAATTCTCGCTGCTTGCCACAAGCGTCCAGTCATATAACATAACCTCGGTTTCTCCCACTCAACTAGGAGGGGTAACCACGATCACACCCTACTATTCTCAATAGCTTACACTGAACGATCAGTTCGTTGAACGTTTCTCACGAAGTCACTAACTTAACTCATTCAGTTGTCTTATCCACTTCCTTCCTACACGAAATCATACACAATTTCCTTCCTCAATACTCTTTCCATAAGTTCGCACACTTATCAAGGACAATCTACACAACACTACGCCTATCGGCATTACTGTCAAGTTTACTACTTCCGATTTACTTACTTATTCCAACATACTGTCTTCACCTCCCCACGTTAGCGTGGAGCACTGCCCACCAACATTACTCGTCCCTCTCTTCCGACAATTCTCAAGCTGCAAATGTTGTCTCATTACTATACATAACCAAACGGTTGCACTAAAATTCTAACTTAAGGCTTTCGACTAAATCACCTCGAACTGACACCAGAGTTCGACGTCACTATACATTCTTTAAACTCCAACTTTTACTTTCTCAGACAATTCGTTCACACATAAGCAACAGCTCACATTCTTTAAGGATTTCACATCTATTCCACCACATTTTGACTAATACATCCATCCTCTTCTTTAAACTTCCAATGATCCCAAAATATGCTTACTTAGCGACTCTTACAACTAAAAACACTTGGTTTCTCCTTTGGGTAACTACCCACCACCACTCCGTGATGCTATCCCGAACATAATCAGATCACCACGTCAACTTACACCCTACGTGCTCCAACAACCTGGTTAATACTCGAACACCTCATCCGAAACTCCCAAAAACTTCTATCTGATGCTTCCTCTTTCTCTAACATCACATCACTACGACGTTAGCTGGCACATTTAACTTAGCAATTATTGCCACTACATAACTGTACATTCCTCTCTCATAACATCACACTGCAGGCCAAAACTCTCATGGCCATTCATACACAACTCAAACTTATCTTCAAGATCTCATGCATAAATAACGAGTCTATCTCGCTACATTGTCTCTCCCCAGCTCTAGTTGAACCACAACGCCCGAGTTTCTGATTGATTCTAACATACTCGATTCTTGCTAGCTCCTTGCAATACCAAACCATTACATCGACATGGCACATTTCCTCACGGATCGACATAATCTATACCCTCACTTCGTTTGTGGTAAATACTTCATTCTTTACGAACCATCCATCTCATAAGTAAAACGCTTATCTAAAAAGCAGCCTCTCACTATCTTAACACCCTACAAAGTGGTCCTTCAACTTTCAACCTTCTAATTCAAGTCTTCGGTCTCATACACCTTACACAACTGCCGACTTTAACGTCAATAGTTGACCTGTTGATACATCCTTAACCTATTCTTCAACATGAGTCCCTTATTGAGCCTAATCCTTCCAACATATCATAATCAAATTCGCATCCCGTCGTCCTCATTTCAATCTCACTCGTGAAACGTCAATATTACAAGATCACTTTAAAACTCTTATTCGGCGTCGAGGATATTTCATTCCTACTTCACCACACTACTCATAACGAGTTGCTAATACCAATACCTTGATGACTTCTAGTCCTTCCTCTGAACACAACCGTCCCTCGGCAACTGTATCTCCAGTCACCGCACGAGGGTACAGGCCCTCATGCAACCGACATTAAAGTCCACTTCTGACTCTTCCACTGCTCACCTCTCCTCTGGAACGCAATTACCAAAGCTACGAACATTATCCTCTGATTGTCCAACACCTCTCCACTCTAGGAGTTCTTCCTTAGCTTAAAATGTAATACTCTATGACCTATTGAGTTCATAGCCTTCATGCCTGACAACGCAATAAATGAATCATTTCACACTTTTTATCATTTTAAAGAAACAACACTTGAAAACAACTTGGGTACACACGACCCCAACATTCTCATAACTCCAATGCCCTGCACAACGATCTTGAGGATTGTTTGCATGCAATCTTTCCGTAAAACTTAATCTTACTCAACCAAAAATATGTTGTTACGACAGAAATAAATATTGGATGAAAATCTTCCCATACGACAAAATTTTGAAAGAAATTTACCGACACGAAGTAAACTAGTCGGTCCTCACACTCATTTATATAACTTCGACATGTCAATACTCATTTTGATTATAAAGGTTGCGCATTCAAACGTTTTCTTGGCTTATCATGAAAAGAGTGGAATATTTTGCAAATCGTAAACCTCAAGACTTCATTGTACGATGTAAATGGATTTGTATTTTTCTTTAAACATACACTTGCACACGCCGACTCATATCCGATCAAATTTGATATTTACACGATTATGAAAAATCTCATGTACACGTATATGAACTCAATGCATGAAACTCTACTTGCAATTGAAGGCTACTCACTCAAACAAGGTAAATCGCTTTACTCAAGCAACTTATCATTGACACTCTACTTCGACCAGTGGTCGCCCTCTCGGCCTTGCAACGATTTTCTATACATACATTCAACGGTCCACTTACTCAACCATTTCATACTATTTCGTTTTGACCAACTATCTCACTTTCCATTTCTACATGGTTTCATTTCACTATAGGTATCTTATTTCATTTATCCAGCTAATGGAAAGCTCGACCAAGAACCCAGGGCTCCATTGATAACCTTCAAGGTTTTGACACTGACTTTCCTTACCATCCTGACTGTTCTATCCCATGACCTCTAGAATTGGGACTCTCCCGAAACAGGAGTCTTACTCAAACTCAAGCATTCTTCCTCTCCAAATCCACGAAAAGCTACCTTTAGACGACTCGTAATACTCTATACAACATTTCTTCTCTACGATGTATACGTACATTACATCACCACGACTTCTCATGAAACTTCCCCAACAGGGGGGGTCTCAGTCTACCCCTCAGGGATCTTACTGACATTCTAAAGTACTGGGAACACGACATAAACACTAGCTTCTGACTACCACTTCGGAATAATAAGGCAGGTTAAGCACCTACATGTACCTGTAAGTTCGCAATTTCACTGGCCAGGTGGAATCTCAAACTTACCTTACATGACAGTTCTCAGTACCCTATTAGTCCTATCTCTATAATAGTGTCCTCCTAACGCATTTCCTGTATTTACAATAGTGCCCTCCTAACGCATTTCCTGATTCTCAGTTGTGATTTCTACTCCCAAGTTTAAGTTTAGGCCCGTCCGGTCATCTAAATCCCTTAAACTATGGCTCTGATACCAATTGTAACAACCCAGTCTAAATTACGCATAACTAGCATTAATATTAAACAATTACAAAACTGGATCCATAAAATTTCTTTACATCTGACTAAATAACTTAGGTTGGCGGAAACAACCTATACACAACAGAGAATAACTATTACTAGAATATGAGTGACGATATCTCTATCTGCATCTGTGCTCTATTCTGCTCTTGCTCGACTACCTGAGCCTCATGCAATCTGCTTGCCTGAAAAGGTTTAGTTTGGAAAATGCGAGGGTTAGACCATGAGGTCTAGTGAGTCCCTCCTGACAGTCCTCAAAACTTTTAAAGACAGTTTCTAACTTTCAAATATCTATGCATAAAACTTTCTCATAACTTTCAAATGTATACAAGACTTTCAATAATAAACTTTCACATAGCTGAACAGTAAAAATCTTTCACGGATAAATCCGCTCCCGTAAATGGAACCCTGAAGTCACCCGAGGGTGACAACGAGTCAGTATCACGCTGCCTTACTAGGACTCATTCCCATGGCATAAACGGAACCTCCCCCCGACGTGAGTACTAGCGGAACCTCCCCCCGACTTAGCCAATTTACGTCTACACAATGTATGCATAGATCTCACATAAAACTTTCACATAAAAGCATTCATGGAATAGGTCCGCCCCATAAATCATACACGGGATAGGCCCGCCCCATAAATCATACACGGGATAGGCCCGCCCCATAAATCATACACAAATCTCATTTAAAACTGTTAAACAACTTTCATGCAATTTAAAGCATAAGAATAAAACATGGCATTTCTCATCATGTATTTGCTTTAGAAAACTTGTAAAAATCCACACGTTTTAGTTTAGAAAACTCACCTGATACGTTTGCTTCCCTCCTACCTTGCTCTGTACTCCCCAAATGATCTACCTGGGTTAAAGGATAAACACTTAAGCTGACTAACCAAACGTTTCGGATACCACTTACCAGACACTCTCACTTTCCGGACGTTTCTACTTACCGGACACTAAAATGTCCGGACACCTCTGATTTCCGGATAACCACACTTTTCCGGACAGGTTACCGGATAACCTCACTTTTCCGGACCGAATAATACCCGGACAACGACTCTTATCCGGACGACATAGATTTTCCGGACAACTCTATGTCCGGACACCTTCTACACTACGGTCAAGAACTTCCCGGACACTCACCCGAACACCTTCATACTTGAAGGTTTCCGGACGACTGCTGGGTGAACTAATTGGTTCGAAATCTCACTAAACACTCTGAAATCAGTAATATAATGCGACGAATCACTTACTTAAGCATCTATAATCATTTCTCCACAAACTTTACTGATTAAACTTGTTTTAATGATCCTTAACCTTCTTTAGGAGTCTTGAATGACTTTTAGCAAGAACTCACTAACATTCTAACAATCAAAACATAGCAACAAAGTGGGAATCTGGGCTTCGAATTACCTGGTCTGATTGATTGCAGAACGAAATCCAAATCTTGAATCCTTCTTCCAGTTTCAATGCTTGATGCTCCTCTCAATCCAATGCACAAAACCTTCACCAAAACCCTTTTTCTCCTCCCTTTCTCTCTAGAATCAGCCGCCAACAAACATACACAAATCAGGAAAATGGAATGTTGTCTAGGGTTTTGTGCCATTATATACTCCACCTCAATTTTACCAACTAGCCCCTCAACTTCCGCTTTTATTTCACTTGTCCACGACACATTAAATTTAAATCCGTTTTGGTCCTGGTCGTTACACTTTCTCCCTCAAGGACGACCTTGTGTATCACATGTGATTTATCTTTTTTTCGAACTTTGCATAAGTTGATCATCTTCTCGTTTGATCCTCAAACCTTTAAACGTGATAATTGAAAAATAATGAAAAATACTAATATATATACATATATATATATATATATATAGGAGTCTGATTAAATGAGAACTGATTAGTTTGTGATAATTGTGAGATCCAATTTCAGCAACACATTTAAAATTATTATATATATTAATTATATATATATATATATATATATAATAAATGTTGAATTAGTAATTTTCGTATTTAGATAACAACAAAATAAATTAATTACCATTATTACAGAAAATTTCATTATTATCCTATTACAATTAAATTTCTTAAAGATTAATTTTCTTGATTCCCGTAACAAAATTTGAGTCTCTCCCAACACTATTATAAAAAGAGATCATGGTTATATGCAAAAGAATGCATCACTAAAGCTAAAAATCATGAAAGTATCACAACTTGTATCAAAGTGACATGTTCATAGAATGTATCATATTGGTAATGTTCATAGTGTTCATAGAGTTTTTTAAGGGTATCACAATGGTGTCATATATAAAGTGGTAATGTATCACAGAGGGTATCACGACTTGTATCACAGTGACAATGTTCATAGAGTTTATCATAGTTGTGATGTTCATAGTGTTCATAGAGTTTTTGGAGGGTATCACAATGGTAGCCTATATAAAGTGGCAATGTATCACAACATGTATCACAAAGGATATGAGTTTAAACTAGTAACGTTTTTGCTGGAGAGAGGAGAGAGAAAAGTGAATAATTACCAATATATTATCCATTAAAAAGGATAGTTATCAAAATATTATCCATGAATTTAAAAAGACTATTTTACGCTTAAATATTGTCCATAAATTTTAAATATTAGGGAATTAATGAATATTTACTAAAATTAACATTATTAATATTAGTCACCAATTATTAATAATGAGAGGTTGAGATTCGATCTCACAGTTATCACAGTTATCTCAAATGAACGAGACTCATTAAAATCCAAACCTTGCATTTGTTGCACCCCTTACTAACCAATCTTAGCCTTCCAAAATTTCATTCAATGGTATAGATTAAACAAGGAAGTTACAAATCACACAAGAAAATAGGAAAAAATCGGTTAAACATGGCAGTTACAAGTTTATCCATAATTAAAACAAAAAAACTAATTAGAGATCAATGGTTAGGATTGGGTTGTAAGGGGTGCAACAAATACAACGTTTGTATTTGATTCTCTCTCTCTCTCTGTAATGACCCAGGTGAGTTATTTGTTTATTTGTTTATTTATTTATTTTATGATAAGGTTGTGTCGGTTTAATTGTTCAAGGGTGCAATTGTCGTTTTAGTATAATTCGAACCCTCAATCGCAATTTGGTGTGCATATAAATTGAACCGCCTCCTTATTATCTTCATTACAGTCAGTTTCCTAGTTTTGGTCTGTGTGTGTATTAGAGCCGAGAGAAAAGAGAAAGAGAGAAAGAAGGCGTCGATCGATTAGGGCTCAAAGGAGTTTCAACTGGAGTCAATTTTGAGGTAATTGTCTTTTAGAATTATGTTTCTATCTAGTAGTAATTGATTTCTATCGGTTTAGAATTCTTAGATTTTGATTCTCAGTTAGTCGGCGTCGATTCTGGGTTTGATTTCGACTTGTCCGGATTCCTCTTAGTTTCCAGATGCAAAATATCCAGATTCCGGTACGTTCCGGATGAGTTTTAATCTGGATTCTCTAAGTTTCCGGATATGGTTTCCGGATGCGGTTTCCAGATAAGTTTCCGGATGGTGTCCGGACTTGGTTACCGGGTTATTGTTGTCCAGACCAAGAGTATCGGATTCTTGAGATTTCCGGATAAATGTTCGGGTAGTTTATTCGGATAATTATATCCGGATTGTGTACCAGATTCTCTAGGTTTTCCGAATGGATTTCCGGGCGAGTTACCCGGATAAGTTCCCGAATCACATATCCGGAAGCTTTCTGAATTCTCATAGTTATAAAAATTCTTCTCGGGGCGCTGCCCCCAGACCCCGCACGGTTGTTGCCCCTTGACCCCACCCGCTAACCGGGTAGCGGGACCCCCGTGCTAAGTCGCCGAAGAGGGACATTTGTGAGTGTTTTCTGGTTAAGAGTACGATAGGCTTATTTAGTATTTTTAGCTTGTCGATTAGTTTTATGTGGTAAATAGTTATATGTATTTTGTATAATTCAGATTTGGTGAAGTTTGTGGAAGTTCTTGCAAGTTTTCAAAAGAAGGTGATAATTGCGTTATTTCTTTCAGGTGAGTTTTACTTTAACCATTTTCAAACTGGAATACATATATACTGGATAAATATGTGGTAGGTAGTATGATGATGATGTGCTTATGATTGAAATATGATATATTGAGATGTATGTTATATTTATATGAGCATTACACTACACGAATGCACGTTGGTCGGACTTAGGGCCGGTGGAGTTTGGCTGTACGGAGGGTCAACGGAGTTGGCTGTATTTTAGTGCAACGGAGTAAATTGATTAGTTGGTTTAGCGCAACCAACTAATATGGCCATGTGAAAGAGTTGTACACAATGCATACGAGTCATGCTTGGCATTCAAATACTTGTTGTATATATCTGTGTTTTACAAAATGATTACTAAACTAACAAGGATTTTCTCACTTAGACCCATTGGTCCAACCCTCATTTTGTTTTCAAAAATATGTATTCCAGGTCAATGAGCGAGTAAAAGCAAAGGAAAAGATAAATTGTGATATGGTTTTGAAGGCTGTGTCTTTAAGAAGTTTTCTTGAAGTATTTTGTAGCAATAATTTGTTGGTTGTAATGTAAATTATTAGCGACAAGTTTGTACTGAAACATGTATTGTATAGTTTTGAGACCAAGGGACCGTATGTGATATTGTAACAACCCAAACCAAAATAAAGCATAACATTGCATTTAATATTAAACATTAGAGTAAGGGTCCCAAAATTTCAATACATCAGTCTCAAAATTAGGTTGGCGAAAACACCCTATACACAACTGAGAATATTACTATAGTCTATAAGCAAAGTAAAACTCTATCTCTAGAATATTACGTGTCAGTATCACACTGTCTTACTGGGTCACTCCTCCCATGGCATAAACGGGTCACTCCTCCCGGTATGAGCACTGGCAGGCCACACCCCCCGACTTAGCCAATTTACGTCTAACCACAATGTATGCATACATCACAAATAAACTTTCACACATGCATTTCATGTAAATAAAACATCGCATTTCTTCTCATTTACTTACTTCAGAAAACACGTTTTAAAACACGTACTTTTAGTTAGAAAAACTCACATGGTGCTCTTAACAATTCTTCCTGGTTTACCTTTGACCTTCAAATGGAATACCTGAGTAAGGGGATAAAAATATAAACTGACCAGGCACTAACTAACCAACTTTTCGGACACAAATTATCCAGACACCAACTGTCCGGACACCACTCTCCGGACACCACACTGTCCGGATGCCACTTACCGGAAACCACACTATCCGGACGCTACTTACCGGACAACTACGCTTTCCGGATAGCTATCCTATCCAGACACTTATCCTATCCGGACACTTATCCTATCCGGACAACCATCCTAATCAGACACTTACCCTATCCGGACAGCCATCCTATCCGAACACTTACCCTATCCAGACACATGCACTGGCTTACCGGACTACGGGTTGTGATGCTTTTGGGATTGAAATCTGCTAACAAACCCTTACCCATAACGAAATTGCGATAAAAACAGTATTATAAACATGCTTAGACCGTCCATTACAAACTCTTTGTTGCTTAAACACAAGGATGATGTCTAATTTCTCTATTAGAGCATCATCCTCAACTTTTAACCAAAAACCCTCAAACAAACCCATTCCAACAGAAATCTAAGGTTAAAGTTTGAAATAGGAGATTACCTGATAGAATCAAGCGTAGAACTAGGCTCAATCTTCCACTCCTTCTTCCAATTTTGTAGATTGATAATGCTTTCTCCTCCATGTTGCAACTTGAAAACAATTCTTCTTTCTCTGCTCTCTCTCTCTCTAAGCCGCCAACAATCAACAATGATGAGCTCCTAGGGTTTTGAGCCCAAATTGAGAGTTTTTATACTCTCCTACCATATTTTCAAAACAGCCCCTAAACTTAAAATTATGCAACTTTCTCCACAAAACTTATTCTGCTCAAATAAAGATCTCGGTTATTACAACA
The DNA here is from genome assembly GCA_033807775.1 of Saussurea involucrata. Classification (NCBI taxonomy): domain Eukaryota; kingdom Viridiplantae; phylum Streptophyta; class Magnoliopsida; order Asterales; family Asteraceae; genus Saussurea; species Saussurea involucrata. Next base: position 127,364,187 of record CM066320.1, read on the forward strand.
CTCCCCCCTCAAAAGAATTTCGTCCCCGAAATTCCATTATCGAAAAGATTAGGGTACTTGGACCTCATGTCCGCTTCTACTTCCCAAGTTGCCTCTTGCCCTTTATGAAACCGCCACTGAACCTTTACTAATCTGATCTCCCTATTCCTCGATTTTCGTACCTTACTATCTACGATTTCTACCGGTTCCTTTACGTAAGTCAACTTCTCATCAACGCTGATATCCTCTAAAGGAACAACCACATCTGCTTCTGCCAAACACTTCTTTAAGTTCGAGACATGAAACGTTGGACGAACACCCTTTAATTCCTCTGGCAAGTCAAACTTGTATGCAACTGCTCCAACTCGCTCGATAATGACGAAAGGCCCCACATATCTCGGTCTCAACTTCCCTTTCTTCCCGAAACGTACTACTCCCTTCGAAGGCGAGACCTTCAACATTACTTTGTCACCCACTTGAAATTCGATAGGCTTCCTTCTTTTGTTTGCGTACTTTCTTTGTCGATCTTGTGCGATCCTCATTTTCTCACGAATTAAGTCTATCTTATCTGCCGTTATTTGCACAATTTCTGGACATACTAACTGTCTTTCTCCCACTTCATTCCAACACAACGGCGTCTGAAATTTCCGTCCGTACAAGGCTTCGAACGGTGCTGCTTGGATGCTCGCGTGGTAACTGTTGTTATACGAGAACTCTATTAAGGGTAGGTGTACTTCCCAAGAACCCTTGAAATCAATTACACAGGATCGGAGCATATCTTCCAACGTTTGAATAGTCCTTTCGCTCTGGCCATCCGTTTGGGGATGATATGTTGTGCTCAACTTCACTCGTGATCCCAACTCTCGCTGAAGACTTCTCCAAAACGACGACGTAAACCGGCTATCTCGGTCGGACACGATAGATCGCGGCACCCCGTGCCTTGATACGATCTCATTAATGTACAACCGATCTAACTTCTCCAATGGATCCGACTCCCTGATCGGTAGAAAATGCGCGGACTTGGTGAGGCTATCCACAATCACCCAAATCGCATCGTTACCCTTCGGAGTCCTTGGTAACTTCGTAACAAAGTCCATGGTGATGTTATCCCATTTCCACACCGGAATCTCCGTAGACTGAAGTTCACCATATGGTCGCTGATGCTCTGCTTTAACCTTCAAACACGTCACACATCGTTCCATAAAGTGAGCGATGTCCTTCTTCATTCCTGGCCACCAGTAAAACTGTCTTAAGTCTCGATACATCTTATTCGTCCCCGGGTGCATATAATATCGTGATTTATGTGCTTCTTCCAAAATGTTTACTCTCAAGTTCCCTAACTTGGGAACCCACACCCGATCTTTCATACACCTCAGCCCACTACTGTTGACACTGAACAACGACGTAATCCCAATGATCCTCTCACTCTTTAGATTACCTTCTAACAACGCCTCCTCTTGAGACTTCTTGACCTCGTCCAGGAGACTCGGGGTCGCCTCGACTCTAAAAGCATCCACTTTGGTCGATTCTCCTCGCTCTTTTCGACTCAACGCGTCCGCTACCACATTGGCTTTACCCGGGTGGTAAAGGATTTCACAGTCGTACTCGTTCAGTAATTCCATCCTTCTCCTCTGTCTCATGTTCAATTCCTTCTGATAAAAAAGATGCTTAAGACTCTTATGGTCGGTGTAGATCTGACACTTCACTCCATATAGGTAGTGTCGCCATATTTTTAAAGCGAACACCACCGCCGCTAGTTCCATGTAGTGAGTAGGGTAGTTTTTCTCGTGATCTTTCAACTGACGAGATGCGTACGCAATTACCTTTCCGTTCTGCATCAGCACGCACCCTAACCCTAGCTTGGAAGCATCGCTGTAGATTACAAAACCTTCTGATCCATCCGGTAACGACAAATATGGAGTGCTGCTCAGACTCTCTTTTAACCTCTCAAATGCGGCCTCTTGAGCTTCGGTCCAAACGAACTTGACGTTCTTCCTCGTCAAAGCTGTTAACGGTGTGGCTATCCGAGAGAAGTCCTGAATAAACTTCCGGTAGTAGCCCGCCAATCTAAGAAAACTTCTTACTTCCGATGGCGACTTTGGCGGCTCCCAATCCTTAATTGCTTCGATCTTAGCAGGATCCACTTTGATACCCTCCGCCGACACTACGTGACCCAAAAACTGAACTTCTCTTAACCAGAATTCGTACTTTGAGAACTTTGCGTACAACTTCTCGCGTTTCAGCAATTCCAACGCTGCCCGAAGATGCTCCTCGTGATCCTTACGGGTACGAGAGTAGATCAGGATATCGTCGATGAAGACGATCACACACTTGTCTGGCAACGAGCTACACACCCTGTTCATCAAATCCATGAACACTACTGGGGCATTAGTCAAGCCAAATGGCATGACTAAGAACTCGTAGTGTCCGTATCTCGTACGAAAGACTGTCTTGGGCACGTCTTTCTCTCTCGCCTTTAGTTGATGGTATCCTGACCTCAAATCTATCTTCGAGAAGTAGTTCGCACCTTGCAACTGGTCAAAGAGGTCATCAATCCTCGGAAGCGGGTACTTGTTCTTCACTGTTACCTTGTTGAGCTCATGGTAATCTATGCACATCCGCATAGACCCGTCCTTCTTCTTCACAAAAAGTACCGGCGCTCCCCAAGGCGAATGAAACCCTTGTCTAGTAGCTCTTGCAGCTGCATCATCTTCTCCTTTATTTCTGCTGGTGCCAGACGATAGGGCGCACGTGCGATCGGTGCCGCCCCAGGCATCAGATCTATTCTGAACTCTACTTGACGATCGAGGGAAGACTCGTCAAGTCATCCGGAAACACTTCCGGGTAGTCGTTGACTATAGGCATATCCCCTACTTCTCTCTTCTCTTTCTTAGCATCTAGCACATAAGCTAAATACCCCAGACATCCCTTCCCCAGACATCGCCTAGCTTTCAACATAGAAATCATACATGACTTCCTATCTCGACGATCCCCATAAATTACTACTTCCTTCTTATCAGGCAAGGCGATACAAATCAACTTCTTATTACACACTAAGCTAGCGTCGTTCTCCGCTAACCAATCCATTCCTCGAACCACATCAAACTTCCCCATTCCTATAGGGTACAAAAGCAAAGGAAACGAGTGACCGTCTACGTCTATGCTACACCCCTCATAGACCTCCTTCACCTAGACTCTACTATCATCTGCCACTTCTACCTCAAACCCAAAGTTCAACCTCTTGGGTTTCACTTGCAATTTCCGAATAAAATTAGGCGACACAAACTAACGATTGGCGCCCAAATCAAACAATACCTTAGCAAAAGTCGAGTCAATAGGGAAAGTACATGTCATCACATCAGGCGTGTTTACCGCCTCCTCTGCCGACATGTGGAAAGCCCTCGCCTTCGCGCGAGCTGGCTCCACCTTTCTATCTCCATCTCTTCCTCCACCACTACTGCCATAACCCCCACCATATCCTCTTCTCAACTGCGGACATTCCATCTTGACATGATCTGGCGAACCACACTGATAACATGACCTCGAACTGCGGCAGTCTCGAGCCATGTGCTCTGTTTTCCCGCACTTCAAACATCCTTCCTTATCTGCTAAACACTCTCCCTTATGCATCCGGTTACACTTACTACAAGGTTTCTCCCCTGATCTGAATCCCGCCCTCAGCTCGGGTTTAGGCGCACTCGGCCTCTTAACATCGCGATTCGGCCATTTCCGCTTGTCTCCAACTCTCTCTGTCATCTGTCTATTCTTTTCTTTTTCCATGAGCTCCGCAGTATCTACCACAGCCTGAAAAGTAATTGGACCTTTCACCTGCACTAATTCCCTCACGCTGCTCTTCAACCCCCATATGTATCTCTCTATGCGCCTCTCCTCAGTAGACACGTACAGTTCAGAAAACCGAGTTTTCTCAATGAACTTCGATGTATACTCTTGGACTGACATCGTCCACTGCTCTAATCCAAGAAATTCCTCCTCGAGCTTCTTAACGGCCGCCACTGGACAGAAGTGATCTTTGAATCTCTTTATGAACAGTTCCCAGGTAGTTATCTTTGCGATTTCAGAACCCTTACCTCCCGTCTCGATATCCCACCAAAAAATAGTGTCTGCTTTCAGCATAGACATGGCAAATAACACTTTGTCTTCCTCGGCACACTTGCTCGTGTCGAAAGCTAACTCCATCTACCGTATCCATCTCAGGGATAAAACTGGGTTGCGCTCTTCGCTGAAGGTCGGAGGCTTACACGATGCAAACGTCTTAAAGGTACATCCCTTTGCTGTCTTCGATTCATTAACCACAACTGGAGTCGATAAAGAATGATTTCCCATCACAGTCGGAGGTAGGTTAGACGCCTCAGTCCTCGTCTCGTTCCCACTTCTAGTTCGTCCCTCGGACGTAGTCTTGATCTGATTCTCCAACAACGCTTGCAAGGTCTCCTGTAATTTACCCATCTCAGCCGTGAACGTCTCCTGGTTTCCCCGCTTGGTTCCGGTCTCCCCCCACACTGTCTGACTGGCTTCCTCCACCTACAGAGGCGGTACTTTCTTGGTTCAAAGGTTCACGCACTTCAGGCGCTTCCACGCTCTTAGCTTGGCGGGTGGTTGGCATCTTTTTCTTTCCTCGGGTTGCCACACCAGCCCCAACTGCCTGTGAGGTAGCTCGCAACGGTGGTCTGCCTCGTCCTCTTCCCCGACCTCCACCTCTTCCGCGGGTGGCCGCTCGACTCAAAGGATTCACCGGTCCTTCCTCAAAGATCTCCTCCACTCGAATCTCTCCTACAATAGGAGTTGTACCCACCACGGGCACAGATCTACTCCTCAAGCTTCTCTCAGACATTCTGGATTACTGGAACAAACCAAGAAAATTACTTAAGACTATTGCTCAAGAATAATAAGACAATTTAAGCACATACATGTACCTGTAAATTCGCAATTACACTGGCCAGGTGTAATCCCGAACTTACCTTACATGACTGTCCTCGCTACCCTATTAGTCTATACTTGTAATAGTGCTCTGCTAGCGCATTCTTGATTATCACTTGTGATTTCTATTTCCACAGTTTAAGTCTAGGCCCGTCCGGTCACCAAAATCCCTTAAACTATGGCTCTGATACCAATTGTAACAACCCAAACCAAAATAAAGCATAACATAGCATTTAATATTAAACATTAGAGTAAGGGTCCCAAAATTTCAATACATCAGTCTCAAAATTAGGTTGGCGGAAGCAACCAATACACAACTGAGAATATTACTATAGTCTATAAGCTAAGTAAAACTCTATCTCTAGAAGCATCCGTACTCTAAGCCTGCTATTTTCCCTTAACGGAGCTTCCTACAACCTGCTTACCTGAAAAGGTTTAGTTTGGAAAATGCGAGGGTTAGACCATGAGGTCTAGTGAGCTCCCTCAACAGCTTGATAACATGCATATAAAACAGTTTATAACTTTCAAATATAACATCATTAAACAAAACTTTCAGATAACTTCACACTCGTAAATGGCACACTGAAGTCCTTGGAAGTGACAACGTGTCAGTCTCACACTGCCTTACTGGGCCACTCCTCCCATGGCATAAACGGGCCACTCCTCCCGGTATGAGCACTGACGGGCCACACCCCCCCGACTTAGACAATTTACGTCTAACCACAATGTATGCATACACACAAATAAACTTTCACACATGCATTTCATGTAAATAAAACATCGCATTTCTTCTCATTTACTTACTTCAGAAAACACGTTTTAAAACACGTGCTTTTAGTTAGAAAAACTCACCTGGTGCTCTTAACAATTCTTCCTGTTTTACCTTTGCCTTCAAATGGAATACCTGAGTAAGAGGATAAAAATCTAAACTCACCAGGCACTAACTAACCAACTTTCCTGACACAAACTATCCGGACACCAACTGTCCGGACACCACACTGTCCGGATGCCACTTACCGGAAACCACACTATCCGGACGCTACTTACTGGACAACTACGCTTTCCGGATAGCCATCCTATCCGGACAGCCATCCTATCCGGACACTTACCCTATCCAGACAACCATCCTATCCGGACACTTACCCTATCCGGACACCTGCACTGGCTTACCGGACGACGGGCTGTGATGCTTTAGGGATTGAAATCTGCTAACAAACGCTTACCCATAACGAAATTGCGATAAAAACAGTATTATAAACATGCTTAGACCATCCCTTACAAACGCTTTGTTGCTTAAACACAAGGATGATGGCTAATTTCCCTCTTAGAGCATCATCCTCAACTTTTAACAAAAAACCCTCAAACAAACCCATTCCAACATAAATCTAAGGTTAAAGTTTCAAATAGGAGATTACCTGATAGAATCAAGTGTAGAACTAGGCTCAATCTTCCACTCCTTCTTCCAATTTTGTAGATTGATGATGCTTTCTCCTCCAATTTGCAACAATCAACAATGATGAACTCCTAGGGTTTTGAGCCCAAATTGAGAGTTTTTATACTCTCCTACCATATTTTCAAAACAACCCCTAAACTTAAAATTATGCAACTTTCTCCACAAAACTTATTATGCTCAAATAAAGATCTCGGTTATTACAGATATAATATGTATTTATGTTCTTTTATGATGAAATGTATATTATGTTATATGATGTATGTTTGGGATGGGTTGTTACACACACACACATACACACACACTCTCTCTCTCTCTCTCTATATATATATATATACATACATATATATATATATATATATATATATATATATATATATATATATATATATATATATATATTATAGGGGAAAGTTCAAATGAAAACTCAAATTTCATTATGCACGTGAGGACGAATCTCGACCACTCCATCTCTTTTGATCCAACAACTCATATTAAATAGAGTTTTTAATTATAATTATTAATTAAGGTGATTAAGGGTAAAAACGGAAGATAATATAAACTCAAGTCTACCATATTTGACTTTTTTATTTTCTTTTTTAATTAAAAACTTTTACCCCCTTAAAAATTAAAATAAATTATCTTAAAAATTACTAATATTTTAATCAAACAAATTACATCAAAAAAACGAGAATTTCGTCCTCTTCGATATGACATCCATCTCGATATAGTTTTTTTTGTTATTTTAACTGTTTTTTTACGTGAAATGCTATATATGTGTTATATTCATTATGAATATTTGTTAGGTTTAAATATGTCTTCAAGATTTAATATTCTTGATAAAGTCAAAGTCAATGTATTTAGTCAAGTGTAGAAAGTCAAAGCTAGCTTATTTCCTTAATAAGTCTTAGGGTATATAAGGCTTTATTTAGACTTTCATTGTAAGCTTTTGGACATAATTCTCATATTGTAATACAGAGCCGACATGAATACGATCTAAGCTTTCTCTCTCTACTCTCTCTCTCTAGAATTCATATGGAAATTCATGTTGTTTGATCATTTTGGGACTAACAATTGGTATCAGAGCAAGTTAATGAAGATCTGCTGAAGAAATTACACAAATCGAGATCAAAATTGTTAGGTTTTTGAGAGAAATCGATTGATTTTCTTGATTTTTTCAAGAAAATCTATTTTTCTCAAATTCTTACATTTTTTGAGTTTGATTCGTCTGGATATCGAGTTTTTGGTGTTAGAAATCACATTTGGAACAATTCATATTCAAGAATCGAAGGCTAATTTCAGAGATTTGAGGGTCAATTTGAAGATTTTTGGGATTTTTGTACAGTTCGATCGATTCTGTCTGGTTAAACTTTCAGACATCAATTCAGTGGTTTTCAGCGAAATTGGTTCACATAATTGTGTTAGAAACCTATTTTCTAACATCTCTGCAAATTTTGGAAGCCTAATTCGAAGATTTGATTGGGATTTGATGAATTTTTGAACTTTGCGCCAGATCTAAAGTTTGCACCAGTTCATCTTCAAAATTGAAAACTTCAGATCAAGTCTACTTTGCGCCATCAACGTGTAGCGCAAACCTCACTTTGCGCCACCAACGTCTAGCGCGAACCTCACTTTGTGCCACTGTCTTTTAGCGCAAACTCTACTTTGCGCCAGCCTCAACTTTGCGCCATGGTCATCTAGCACAAACCTCACTTTGCGCCATGTTCATCTAGCGCAAACCTCACTTTGCGCCACCCTCGTCTCGCGCAAACCTCTTTAAAAAAAATTGAGAAAAATTTTTATACTGAAATTTTTTCTATAGTGTATTTCATACACTTTAAGAGTTTTTCAAGAAAAAGTTTTATATAATTTTTTTTCTGATTGTTCATTTTCCGCAGGTTCAGTAGGTTTTTCATTATAAAGATCTTTTAATCGTCAAGCGAACATGAACCGACTTCCAGTGCTGATCAAAGAATCTGATTTTGAACGATGGAGTGGTTCGTTCATCGATTTTATTGCGAGTAGAGAAAATGGAGAGAATATGATAAAATCATTCTCCGAAGGTCCAATGAGCAGAAATAAAATGGAGAGTGATTTTATTGAAGAAGAGATGAAAAGGTTGAAAGCTGGTACGGAAGCTTCGTCCAACTTGATTCTTGCACTTCCAAAACACATCTACAAAAGTGTTTACTGTTTCAAACACAATCCAATGCTTATGTGGAACGAATTATCTAAGCGAATGCATGGATCTGAAGTTGCATTTACAAAGAGAAAGGAAGAAGAAAAGGAAGTTGAGAAAGAAGATAAGGAACTGAACATGTCAGAAGCTGTAATACCCCGGGTAAGTTCGTTAGTTAAATGTTAGTTCCGTTAAAATTATTTAACTTTAAATTGGAAGTTTAGGGCAAGTTTGGGTTAAATTAGGAATTTAAGGTGTTTTAGTCATTCATGGATAGTTTAAGGACTAAAGTGGTAAGTAATTGAGATAATATCCCTTTTGATGAAATCAGCTATTTCATAATTCCAAAATATCCAGAATTTCAGTGTGTGAGTGTGTGTATTGAGAGCAAAAGAAGAAAAGAGAAGAAGTAAAGCTAGGGATTCAACTTGGTAATTTTGGAAGTGAAATTGAGGTATGTTGCTTTGTATTTTGTGTTTGTAATGGTGTTTAGATAGTTTCTATCGGAGTAGAATAACCGATTACACTTCCAGTAGTGATCTCTGTTAATTCTGGGTCGAAAATGATGAAACCGACAGAGGTGTCCGGACGCAGTATGAAGGTGTCCGGATAGTTTTGTTGAATGTGTCCGGGTAGATTCTTGGGTAGTGTCCGGGTAAGTTATTGATAGAGTCCGGAGGATTGGATTGATGGTTTCCGGATGATCTAGAGTCCGGATGGCATCCGGATTCCTTTGTTGTCCGGATTAGTCTGTGGTGTCCGGATTCCTCGTGTTGTCCGGATTCTTTGTGTTGTCCGGAAAGTTGTCCGGATACTTTGAGGTTTCCGGATAACTTGGCTGTTTGGGTAAATTTTGAGGATAAAAGTTATGTAGATGTATCTAGAGTCCATAACCTGCTTGTAAGTCTTATACATAAGTTGGTAAGGAGATATTTGTATGTAAATGGTTTCAGATTCTGAGGTATTTGGATAAATGATCGGATAGCTCGGAGAAAGGCTTGGAAGCGTATTTTAAGCATTCAAGGTGAGTTTTGATGTAAAACGTTTTGAACTGGAATACATATGTGTATAAATATATATATGAGATGATTATGTGGTAGGAATATGATTATGTGTATATAAATGACAATATGATGTAATGAGATATATATTGTATTTATATAAGCTTTGCACTACACGAGTGCACTTGTTGTCGGGTTCCGGTGTGCGGACCGGTGAGTAGTCGGGTTCCGGTGTGCGGACCGACAGGTAGCCGGGTTCCGGTGAGCGGACCGGTTGTTGATTTATTAGTTGGCTTGCTACCAACTAATATGGCCATTTGTGGAGGAATAAGGTGAATGAGATGTACACGATGCACGAGTCTGGATTGGTATTTAAATACGTGTGGTATGTTTATATTTTACGAAAGGTTTATCAAAGGTTTATCTAAACTATTTTGATACAAAGGATTTACATAAAAGGTTTTATAATGATTTTGGAAAGGACCGTGATTAACTCACTAGACCCGTTTGGTCTAACCCTCATTTTGTTTTCAAAAATATGTTTTCCAGGTTAAGGATCGGCAGGAGAGGATGAAGTGTAGGAAGCTTTTGATGGATGTTGATTAGGAAGCTTTTATATATTTTGTAATGTCAAGACTAATGGGACCGTACTTGGTTTGTTATGTAACTTTTGTTGTAAATCAATGATATGTATGAATGTTATGTAATATGATGTATGTTATGGGATTTGGGTCGTTACAAATGGTATCAGAGCCCTAGTTTAAGGGATTTAGGTATTTGTACCCGTACCTAGACTTAAACTGCATGTGAAGTAGGATGTCCTTGATATATTAGAACCTTGGGATGCTAAGTATAAAAGGTAGAAGGAACATCATGTAAGGTAATTTCAGATTACACCTGGCCAGTGTAATTGTGATCTTACAGGTGCATGTTTGGACTGGGATACCTTATTATATGGGGTATGTGCTTATGTGTATATTAATCTTGTCTGAATCTACAGAATGGCAAGCGGTACTAGAAATACGACTAGAGAGGGAGGAAGAAATCCTAATAGAACGAATCCAACAGTCGGGACAAGGGGAAGAGGAAGAGAAAGAGGTAGGGGCAGAACCGGAGGTAGAGTTCAGGGGCAAGGTACGGAGTTTATTACAAGAAACGATCTGATGGCGGAGATGGGAAGACTTCAAGCAAATATCCAGACTATGTTCGACTAAGCTCGTCATACTGAAACACCAGATCCTGGTTTGGAAGACGAAATGCCCATTACACCTACGGTCATACCAGTGTCAAGAAGGTGTGATTACAAGATGTTCTTAAACTGTAGACCTCCAACTTACTCAGGAGATAGAGACCCAATGAAGGCGATGAGATGGTTAAAAGAAATAGAAGCCATCTTCAAGACCAGTAAGTGTGCGGATGAGGACAAAGTATTATACGGAACGGCGATGTTGAAGGCAGAAGCTCTGTACTGGTGGGAAGCTCACATTGATTCCACAAGGTCGGATGTATACTCTACTTTTACTTGGGACGAATTCACAACAGCATTCAAAGGACAGTTTTGTTCTCAAGCAGCAGTTAGACAATTGGAAGAGGAGTTCATGAACCTACACCAGCGAAGTTTATCGGTTAGGGATTACACCGCTCTCTTTCTGGAGAAGTCTCGCTTTGCAGAGTACTATGTTGCCACGGAGGCTCTAAAGATGGAAAGGTTTATTTTTGGATTAAATGAAGAAATTAGAAAGCTAGTGACTGCAAGAGGACCCGATACCTTCTCAGCCGCAGTGGATGCCGCGGAAAATGTGGAACAGGATAACCGGAGAGACGTTGGTGATAAGAGTGATGGGAAAAGAAAACTGGAAGAAACGATGTACGATTCGGAAGAATATGAATCCCCGAGGTTTGATAGTTATTCACCTTTCAGACCAGTTGAAAGACCATGTCCAAAATGCAACCGTGTGCATCAAGGAAACTGTTATGTGGATTCCCGAAGTTGTTACAAATGTGGAAAGACTGGTCACATAGTTAGAGACTGTCGGGTAACTCGATTATGTTTCATTTGCAATTCCCCGGATCATATTCAGGCAGATTGTCCGCAATGGAAAGCACAGCAGGGTAGTATGACGGTAAGACCAACGAGTGTTAGACCGGGAGAGGAACAAGGGCCTGAGGTACCGAAAGCAAAGGGTCGAGTTTTTCAGATGACGGAACAAGAGGTGGAAGAAAGTCCTGATGAGGTTACAGGTATATTTCTATAAACTCTATACGTGCTAAGGTGTTATCTGACTTCGGTGCAACATGGTTATTGATATTTCCGTGCTTTTGTTGCTTATCTGTGTTAGAGATATAGGTGGGTGTGGGGTGGCTATTCAGTTAGTTACTATGGCTTTGATTAAGTTCGAAGTAGTAGTAATAGGTATTCATACCTTACTGCCTAACCGAATTCCGGGACGGAATTCTTTTAAGGGGGAGATGATGTAATACCCCGGGTAAGTTCGTTAGTTAAATGTTAGTTCCGTTAAAATTATTTAACTTTAAATTGGAAGTTTAGGGCAAGTTTGGGTTAAATTAGGAATTTAAGGTGTTTTAGTCATTCATGGATAGTTTAAGGACTAAAGTGGTAAGTAATTGAGATAATATCCCTTTTGATGAAATCAGATATTTCATAATTCCAAAATATCCAGAATTTCAGTGTGTGAGTGTGTGTATTGAGAGCAAAAGAAGAAAAGATAAGAAGTAAAGCTAGGGATTCAACTTGGTACTTTTGGAAGTGAAATTGAGGTATGTTGCTTTGTATTTTGTGTTTGTAATTGTGTTTAGATAGTTTCTATCGGAGTAGAATAACCGATTACACTTCCAGTAGTGATCTCTGTTAATTCTGGGTCGAAAATGATGAAACCGACAGAGGTGTCCGGACGCAGTATGAAGGTGTCCGGATAGTTTTGTTGAATGCGTCCGGGTAGATTCTTGGGTAGTGTCCGGGTAAGTTATTGATAGAGTCCGGACGATTGGATTGATGGTTTCCGGATGATCTAGAGTCCGGATGGCATCCGGATTCCTTTGTTGTCCGGATTAGTCTGTGGTGTCCGGATTCCTCGTGTTGTCCGGATTCTTTGTGTTGTCCGGATACTTTGAGGTTTCCGGATAACTTGGCTGTTTGGGTAAATTTTGAGGATAAAAGTTATGTAGATGTATCTAGAGTCCATAACCTGCTAGTAAGTCTTATACATAAGTTGTTAAGGAGATATTTGTATGTAAATGGTTTCAGATTCTGAGGTATTTGGATAAAGGATCGGATAGCTCGGAGAAAGGCTTGGAAGCGTATTTTAAGCATTCAAGGTGAGTTTTGATGTAAAACGTTTTGAACTGGAATACATATGTGTATAAATATATATATGAGATGATTATGTGGTAGGAATATGATTATGTGTATATAAATGACAATATGATGTAATGAGATATATATTGTATTTATATAAGCTTTGCACTACACGAGTGCACTTGTTGTCGGGTTCCGGTGTGCGGACCGGTGAGTAGTCGGGTTCCGGTGTGCGGACCGACAGGTAGCCGGGTTCCAGTGAGCGGACCGGTTGTTGATTTATTAGTTGGCTTGCTACCAACTAATATGGCCATTTGTGGAGGAATAAGGTGAATGAGATGTACACGATGCACGAGTCTGGATTGGTATTTAAATACGTGTCGTATGTTTATATTTTACGAAAGGTTTATCAAAGGTTTATCTAAACTATTTTGATACAAAGGATTTACATAAAAGGTTTTATAATGATTTTGGAAAGGACCGGGATTAACTCACTAGACCCGTTTGGTCTAACCCTCATTTTGTTTTCAAAAATATGTTTTCCAGGTTAAGGATCGGCAGGAGAGGATGAAGTGTAGGAAGCTTTTGATGGATGTTGATTAGGAAGCTTTTATATATTTTGTAATGTCAAGACTAATGGGACCGTACTTGGTTTGTTATGTAACTTTTGTTGTAAATCAATGATATGTATGAATGTTATGTAATATGATGTATGTTATGGGATTTGGGTCGTTACAGAAGCTGAAAATGAAGATCTTAAGGAAAATGTTATTGAGCTTACGAAGAAGCTGTCTGACATGGAAAAGTTGCTAAAAGAGGAAAGAGAAAAGTTCAGAAAAGAAAAAGCTGATCGTTTGAATGACAAGAAGTGTTATGGAAAGCAAATTCTTTCTCTTTCTCAGAAAATTTCTGAACTTGAAAAGACTTCAATTTCTGAGAAGAAAGAAAATGAAGAGAAGAAAGCTCTTGAACTCCGATGCATAAAACTTTTGAAGCAAAATTCAGACTTTGAGAAGGTTTTATTTCTTGAAAAGGAGAAATTGGAGAAGGAAAGGTTTGAATTTGAAAATAAAAGGAAAGTCTTTGAAGCGAACAATGAGAAATTGTCAAAGCAAATTTCTGAGCTTCAAAAGGAATTAGATGAAGAAAGACAAGAGCTAGAAAAGAGGAAGAAAGCTGAATTTCAAGCTAGGAGCGTTAAAGATGAATTTTCTGTTGAACGGAAGATATTTCAGCAAGAAATACGTAAGCTGACAAAGAATTTGGCTGTGTTATCAACTGATATCATGATAGAAAAGAGGGTTAAGTGTGATATTCTGAAGAAGCTTGATTTTGTGACCAAAGAACGGAATGACTTAGCTTACAAAGTGAAGTCATTTAACAAATCCAAAAGCTATTCAGAAAGTCCGATTCGACCTTCTAATCTCGTCTATGATCATTCAGTGGATAATTCTTCCAAGTATCAATCTGCCGATCTTCCTTCATATAAGAAAGTCAACATGCAATGGAGAGTGAAAGGTACGATTCCTCAAAAAGATGTACCAAAATCATTTGTTCCCAACAAGAACACTAACCTGAAAGGTAAATCTTTTGCTAAACCTGGTTCATTATATTCCACAAATAATTTAATCAGGTTTGCACAAAAGAATATTTGTTGTTCTTATTGTGGAACTAATGATTTTGTTAAAAATAATGATGCGCAATTTTGGTATGGCACTTATCATTTTCCTTCCTATAGAGCTCCGCTTAACAAGTCAGGACCCAAGACGCGTTGGGTACCAAAATCTACTTAATCTGTTTTTGCAGATTTAGAAGCAAAGCGTTGAACTATCGGAAGAAGATGTATCTGCGCATTTAACGTAATTGGTTTCTGAATACATCAGTTCAGGACCCGTGCTTCAACGACAATGGCTTCTGGACAAATCAGTTCAGGACCCGTACTTCAATGGCTAAGACTTCTAAACAAATCAGTTTAGAACTCGTACTTATCAGGTTAAATCTTTTACCGCATGATCATACTTCTCAGGTGATATCCTTAACTGTCACATCTTTCTATTTCAAGGAACAAGTGGTAAAAGGTAACATTGTATTATACTTTGTTTCTACTGTTTTGAAAATTTGAATCTTTACAAATTTAATTCAATGAGATGAAATTTTCAATTTTCATTCAATGAATTAAATGTGTGCTAAAATATGATTTTACAAGTATTTTTGTATTATCTGAGTTACAACTGTTTCATCTTTCACTTCTGAAATAAATCGAAAGGTCAGCAAAACATGAATGAAATTATGCTGAATGCTCAAAATTCTGGATTTCTGGACTTATATAGAATATAATGCTCAAAAAGCCTAGATGTCAGAATGATGGATGGAAACGAAAACATGGGGGAAGCACTATGTTTTAGAACCAAGTGATTGAGATTCTCTAAGTTTTAAATCTAATCATTTAGTTTGAAAGTTTGTGCCTGTGGCCTTTCTGGTTTGGGAGATTAAGTCCTAAGGGGTGCTCGACACCTAGTCCCTAAGGCCAACTGGTCTGGGATCGGCTGACCCAAATCCTTCCATAGAACCAGATAGAAAGCCATGTTCTACTGGTACAAATGGGTTTACGATATATCGATGTGGCCTTTCTGGTTTGGGAAAGTAAGTTCTAAGGGGTGCTCGACACCTAGCACCTAAGGCCAACTGGTATGGGATCCGCTGACCCAAATCCTGCTATAGAACCAGATAGAAAACCATGTTTAACGGTGTATCTTATTCCTACGAAACTTTTTGATTAAAAGATGCCAATGAGCACAAAATCAAAAGATGTCAATGATGACAAAATCAAAAGATGCCAAGGAGCACAAAAGAAAAGATGCCAATGAGCACACATCTCGTGAAACTTGGGGAAAATACAAAGTCGCGATAAACCTGTAAATTTGTGAAAATTCTGATTTTGGACAAATAGTGTGAGTAGAGCAGAGTATTCTTATATGTTTTAGAATTGCATATGCTTGGTGCTAATCATATTTCGCATGCTAGCGCACCAAATAGATTTAATAAAGGGGTTGAAACTGAACATTTTTAACTTGATATGCAATGATGTCTTGTATTTGAATCCAAACACATGCATTTGATTTCATTTGATTGAAAAATCTGTTAAATTTCATTAAGTTGAATTTCTTTTGTAAAGTTTTCAAATGATCAAATATTAGTAGTTATAAAGTGTAGTTCAATGAATTTTATCTTCCTTGTATCAATTCTTTTAAATCTGTGCTAAAATTTCAAATACTGTGCGTTAATGAAATATATGCATATTTTCAGGGGGAGAATACAACATGCTCCAGAATTCTTATTTTGAGGGGGAGTGTTAGCTTCAATCTTCCTAATCATAGAAATACTTAGAAGTAGTGAAAAATAGGCTAAGTATAGAAAAGCCTCTCACAGAGGCTCTGCCACTTCTTCCAGAAGATCAAGTCCAGAAAGCCACAGAAGCTACAGAGGTAATCACAGAACCTCTGTAGTACGCAAGAAGAAGATCAACTCAGAAACAAGTGGACTGCTCCACAGAAGGTCAGACCATAGAACCTCTGTAATGCCTTACAGAGCCTCTGTGGTCTGCTATGAAGACTTGGAAGATATTACTGGATATGTTCAACAACTTGCATGGAAAAGTACTGTCAAAACACGTGTCAAGCTCTGAGTGGACTCAATAGGGCATGGTACAAAACAGACGTCTGCGCCATTTAATGCATTTACCAATAGTACATCTGCTCCATTAAATGCGCATGGCTCAAACAATTGCTCACACCATCCAGTCAACTGCTCACACCATCCAGTCAACTGTTCACACCATCCAGTCAACTGTTCATGCCGTAAAAGGAACAGTGACCTACTTCATAGTCTTCTAAGAGTAGTATAAAAGGAAGTCTCATGTTGAGATCTTCCTAAGGACGAATACACAAGGAATCACTAATACTCTCAAGCTTTATTGTCAAATATATGAGTGTTATATTCTCACACACACCAACAGTTCTTAATCTGTTCTTCGTGTTGTTATTATATATTGAATAACAGTAACTGTTCAAGAAATCCTTTTCATTCTTTACTGTTTTCTTTATATGTGTGCGTTCTAATATCTATCAAACATATCTGTTAGTTTAATACGCTTCCGCATCAAACTCTAAACTCAACTAATAGACTGTTAATCTTGATTAAGTGTATCTGGGTTCCAACAATTGGTATCAGAGCCTTCCTTGATTTTCAATATCAAGAAATCCTCTTATCAAGATTCGTGATAAATATTATTCTAAATCGTTATTCTTTTCTCTCTCGATCTTTCAAACATCAAAAATGTCTAAACTAAAATTTAGTGCTGATGCTGATTCTCTTTTTTATTCAAGACTCAGTACAAATTTTAGAAAAAATAATTCCTTCTCTTGAGAAAGAATTAGAGGAAAGAAACAAGATCATTCTTATTAACTCAGACAACATTGCCAAGCTTGAAGAATCTGTTAAAATCTTAAACTATGAAAATCTTGAACTAAAAAGGAACTTATCTATGTCAGATGAAGAAAAGAAAAGACTTGAACTAAAATGTTTAAATTTCTCTAAACTAATTTCCAATTTTGAAAAGATTGTGGTAAATGAAAGAGGAAATTATGAAGAAAAGAAAACTGTTCATGAAACAAAGTCTATGGAGCTTACATGTAAAATCTCAGAATTGCAGAATATTCTTGAAAAAGAAAGGAAAGAATCTGACTCTGAAAGAAAAGAATCTGAACAGCTGAAGGTTCAAAGATTTCAAGTTTTAAGTCAAAAAGATGACTTTGAAAAAGAGAGAAGGATCTTTAAAACAGAAATATCCAAACTAACAAAAGGACTCTCTAATTTATTAACTGAAATCATGTTGGAGAAAAGATGCAAATCTAATCTCCAAAAGATGCTAGAGGAAAATTTAAGAAAAAAGAAAATTTTTGCTAAACGGATCAAGAAATTTAATTTTGAAAGATCTTTTAAGCCAAATATGTTTTCAAAACTTCAGACCTCTACATCAAACTTTTTTTATGATCATAGGTTGGACAAATTAGTTAATCAAACTTTTAAAAAGGTGAAAAAGGTTTGGATAGTGAAAGGCTCTATACCTGTTCAAAATATTCAAAATGACAAAAAGCCTTTCATTTCTGGTATGTATGACAAGTGCATAATGGCGTTTCATACAATAGGACCGATTCGAATATGGGTACCCAAAACCTCTGTAAGTATAACCTAGATACTCTGTATTTTCTGTAAATAATAAGTAAATACATTGCTTAATTTATTGCTTTGATTGATTCTACTTATGTATGTAAATTCTTAAAACCTTAAATAGTTCTTAAAATCACAGAGCTTCTGTAAGTCAACTCAGAACCTCTGACGACCCCTACAGAACCTCTGAAAAACATGACCTATGTTCTATGCAAAACTTATCATTCTTTGATCCAAGCATAGGTCAAGGGGGAGCAGAAGGAGACCTCAAATTGATCTACAGAGGTTGATCATTCAAGGGGGAGCCAAAGGAGGATTATGATCAACAAGAGTCTCTGTCGTCCAAACTAGACACTCTAAAAGGTATGTGTCGCACAAAATCTTTTTCCAAAACAGTTTCCAGGACAAAAATTTCTAAATATGTCCTAAAAACAATGTTTAAAACCATAAAAAACTTTGGATGATCAAAAAGTTTTATAAATTATTAGTTATTAGAAATTTCCTGTCACAGAGCCTCTGCTGGCTCTGGCAGAGGTCCAAAAACCTCTGTAGGATAATTTCTCTCTACTAAAGATTTATCGATCCTCTCAAATGTTTTTCAAACGTTTTTGGTAAAAGTACAAGCTTCAAGAGATAAAAAGGCAGGTTTCAAACCACAGAGATCAATCCTACAGAGGTTGTTAGATCAAGGGGGAGCGAAAAAGGAGACCTTGCTGAATCTACAGAGATTCATAAGTCAAGGGGGAGCTAAGAATGCGACAGAAGAGATCACATTCGCCGATCAAAAAGAAATAGGTTGGTATCTCGCACTCAAAAAATGCCACAGAAGTCATAAGCCACAGAGTTCTTTCAACCAAAGAACCTCTGTAGATCACTCAAATCATTCAAATGACTTCTGCTGCACAAAATCTTTGAGATTTACAATTTTCTACGACACCAACTTTCAAATAAGTCCTAAATACATTGTTAAAACTGATCAAAAACTTGGATGATTAAAAATGTTTATAAATTATTAGTTTTTAGAAATTTCCTGTCACAGAGCCTCTGCTGGCTCTGGCAGAGGTCCAAAAACCTCTGTAGGATAATTTCTCTCTACTAAAAATTTATTGATCCTCTCCGTGTTTTTTTCTTTTTCAAACGATTTTCATTAAAGATACAATCTACAGAGATAAACGTTTTTCAAAATCACAGAGCTTCTGTACCCACAGAGCCTCTGTAAAGATTTCCACTTGGGAATTTCTGTATCTGTAACGGTAACTTTTCTGTGGTGAAAATTTAAAACCCACGCGTTTTTCATTTAATGTGGCCGCCCACGACGTCTCGTCGTCACTGACATTGATGACGTGTCAAGTTTTCATTGACGTACACATCACGTCGTCCTAGAAACTTGCACCACGCCGAATGAACTCGAGTGTGGACCTCAAATTTTATTAACTTTCTCACATTTTCACCGTTCCGAATTCTATCCGTTACCACAGTATAAAACCCAAGTTAAAATCACTTTCAAAACTTTACTATTCTCTCATCTTCTCCGGCGAACTTGCTTATTTCTTTCTGAAAACCTAGAACTTTCAAACCTACAAATGGCTTCCAGTTCCAAATCTGCTCACGTTTCACCAACGAACTCTCCGACACCCTCTCCAGTGCATTCTGAGCACTCCCACAACCCACACATCGCCGCCGATGCGGACAGACATGACTCCGGCGACGAGGCATCCTTCGTACCCACTACCCACCTGCAACAATTTTTCTCAAATGACCATTTCGAGCAAACCCTTCACATTAAATCGAACAACTGTTATCTTGTTCCTTCTCCTATGGCATTTGGCAAAGAACATTCCATCCTGCTAAACATCCTAGAGAACCACTTTCTTTACCCTCTTCTGAGCAAAACCGTTGAACAAATACTAGTACGTTACCTACATCAGTTTTGGCAATCTTGCCGTTATGACGCTGATACCGATTTGATCAGAGGCTACATTTCTAAACCTGACCAAAGTAAGAGCCTTGAAATGATGTTCAATCGCACCATGTTCTCATTAGAATTTGGCCTTCCAACAAGAGGACTTATGGGAATCAAAAAGTATGCACCCCAACCAACAAATGAAGAACTTGTCGACTTTCTGCACATGTTAGGGTACAACCAACAGTTGAAAAAGAGGAACGATTTCCGCAGAGCAAGACTACCCCCTGTGTAGAATACCTTATTCTCCATCCTAAATCGTTGCCTCACGGGCAAAATCGGAAGCATCGATCAAAGCTCACCTCAAATTCTCTCAATCATGTATGGTGTGTACTATGATCTACCCCTAGATTATGCCACCATAATGATGCAAGAGATCATCAACACCATCGATCGCAAAATCGCCTCCCAGAAAGCCAAAATGTCTGATCACAACTGGTTACCCCCTCTGCAGTTCCAGCGAATCCTCAGTGTACTTTTCGAACCCCTACTCCTTATCCAAAAATGGCCAATGGACGGTCCCAAACCTAAGCAATTTCCTATGTCCAAGAATACCCCTACAGAACATGAAGACGGCTACCCGCACAGCAGGCCACTGTCAAAGGTAATGTTAGGTTATGCTAGTGATGAGGAACTAGTTAGTGAGTACATACGCGTTTACAGAACTCCTGAACCCAGTTCTGTAACACCCCCGCGTATAGGAGTGCCAATAGGAGTAAGTATAATAGAGAGACTTACAGAAGAAGAATGGAAGATAAAGTTGGCTAAACACATGGCCAACCAGAAGAACTTCAGAAATCTAAGGAAAGGCCTTTATCTTTCAAAAAGGAAGTCTTCTGAAGAATCTAAAGAAAAGAAGAAAAAGGGAAAGAAATCCAAGAACCTTACAGAGGAACCACTTGCCTCTGCTATCCAACCACCCTCTGCCCCTCCCTCTTCCAAAAGAAAAAGGAAGTCAAAATCTTCAGAGGAGGGGGCACCAAAACCAAAGAAAAGAAAATCAAAGACGAAACCATCTTCTCCTCTGCAAACAATAACAGAAGGAATCGAACCACCTCTGCAAACTCCAATCTTCACAGAGGTTCTTGATTCACTTCTGCCAAGACAAGAGACTGCAGAAGAAGAGGTGCAAATAGGTTTAGAGGATAGGGTAGAAACGTCTGGAGGAAAACAAAATGAAAAAGAAAAAGATGCCGAAGTTGCAGAAGGCACACATCCCTCAACCCCTCCCAGTGCAACCCACACATCTGACACCGCAGGTCTAGCTGCAGAAGGTGTCATTGAAAAAGAGCAGCACAGCTCGAACCTCACCCAACCCATCCAGCCAGAGGTTACTCTTTCAACCTCTGTGCCCACAAAAGCCGGGGAATCCATTCCTAGGGAGTCTCCTCAGAGAGACTCACCTATAGTTCGTGATCCATCGCCCCAGATCACACTAGAACACCCTACAGAGGAATTCGTTTCCTCTGACACACACAATATAGGGCCAAAACTTCTTTCAGAGAGAAGTAGAGAGCACCATGACGAAGAGACTCTAGACAAGTCTCCGAGTCAACAGAAGAATATTCCGATACCCACCTCTGGAGTGGATTTGGACAATGTTCTTCACAGAACTTCTGTAGAGACTGAAACTCAGGTTTCTTCTCGAGGATCAGATGGAAATCCTTCCACCCCCAACGTACAAACAAGGGTGAACGAAGGTGTCCCAGGAACAGGGACTCACTCTGGAGAAGAAGTTGTTCCTCTAGAGGTTACCCCAGAGGAACATGTTACAAAGGATGAGTTCCAAGCCTTTGTAACCTCTGTAACTCAAACATTGAATGAGTTGCAAAGCTCATTCACGTCTTTTACAGAGTCAACTTCAGGCGCGCTTACAGGATTAAATACCAAAGTGGATACCTTATCCACAGAGGTTAAAGCAGCCCTTACAGAAATGAAGTCAACTACAGAAACTTCTGATGCTGCTGCCATCGCCTCTGCCACTAACATTGCCAAAACAACCGCTGCAGAGTTCGAGAAAAGTGCGACCAAAGCCTTCAAAACTTCGATCGCAATCTACTTTGAAACAATGAAGAAAAATGCAGCAAGGCAAGCAGCTCAAGACACCTGCAGAACAGAAGTTGCTGCTAAAAGAAGGCAGGATGATCCTGATCATGGAGCACCTGGTCATCCTGAGGGGGAGAAAACAAAGGAAACAACGGAGGCTGCTTCTGCAAAAACTACAGAGAAAACTGCAGAACCCTCTACGACAGAAACCCAGAAGGGAAAACAACAGAGGCAAAACACCTCTATCTCACCAGAGGATGCACCAACCACAGAACCTAAGGTAATCAATCTTGCATCCTCATCCTCAGAACAAACTCCACCCTCACCCAAAGAACCAACACCAACCTCACAACCAATCATGCGCAAAACAAGAGTAAAATCCATAGCTCGAAAACCCAAAAGACCAAAACGCACTGCAGAATTCATTCTTCGCAGAATGGAATTTTTATCTGCTTTTCAATCAGCAAAGCGTTTTGACATCCCACCTCCAAGACCCGAAAATTCTTCACCAACAGAGTTCTCTCAACCCGAAGTATCAAAACCTTTAGAGGTAACAACCAAAACATCAGAGCATCCAACCCCAAAACCCACAGAACCTCCAACTGTCAAATCAACAGAGGTTCCACCCACACAAATCCAAAACCCAATATCTGAAACCTCAAAGCCAAAAAATAAAGGCAAGGGAATAATGACAGAAGAAGAGCCAAAGAAGAAGATGCCAGTTGCTACAGAGAAATTGATGAAAGGTGCCTTTAATGCCTTCGTCACTCCTAAACCCGAAGAGGAAGACTGGACATTCAACTTGAATCCTCTGTCAGAAAACCCATCCCTGAATCCCACAGCTAAGGTAACAGAAGGTAGAGTAGCAGACATCACTCGAAAGATGGATGAGCTAAGGAGACCAATTCCAAGATCTACTTCAACCATTGAACAAATGGAAGAACAAGTCTACAGTTATCTCTACAGACAACACTTCCAGAGCGATCTGCCAGCCCATGTCCGAGATCAGAAGCTCAGAGAGGAATTCGATGCAATCTTCACTTCTACAAAGTCAAAACCAGTCAATCAAGTTTACTCCATTCACAAAATAAAGAAGGTAATCTATTGCAAATACTCCAAAATGAGAACCTATCCTCATACGGTGTATACCATCTGGAAAGTCAAAAGGTCTGACAGATCAGAGAATCAATTCTCTGATGCTGATATCCGAAACCTCAATCCCTATGACTTACCTGACCTTCTGCAATGGACAAAAGACAACTTCAATGACGACTGCCACAAAAGGTCTTATCGAGTTCTTAGAAAGGCGATGCGTGAAAAGCTCCTAATCTACAGCATGCTCGACATTCAACTAGCCATCGATCTGGGCATAACTACTTTAAGTATCAGAACACCAGAGGATTTCTGCCCACCCAATGCCATACCCAATTCAATCATCAAAACTCCAAGGTACGGGTTAGTATTCAAGAATCCTGCTGATCAACTGAAACTGTTTGTGACAATGGACTGTCAGAAGTACACAACCCATACTCTAAACATGTTCAGAAAGATACTAGAGGAGAATAAAGCAACAGAACTTATGAATGAAGAATCTGCTCTGATGATGATCAAAGAGATTGATGCTACACTCGGCTTACGAAATCTCTGCCTCAGATTCTATGAAGAACTCAAGGAAGTAGGAAAAGACAACAGAAAGTTCGACGACTTCCCAAATGCAAAAATCTGAGTCTCTTCAAAGAATCTCTGTCAACGTTTCTTTCAATGTACTCAAATGTAAAATGCCTATGGCACTTCTTTGAATGAAAGAGCATTCGAGGTATTGTTTAACCTCTGTAATTTAAAAACTTAGCCTTAAAAGAACTTAAGAGTCAAATTTTTTATTTTTCACTACTTAGGGGGAGATTGTTAGCTTCAATCTTCCTAATCATAGAAATACTTAGAAGTAGTGAAAAATAGGCTAAGTATAGAAAAGCCTCTCACAGAGGCTCTGCCACTTCTTCCAGAAGATCAAGTCCAGAAAGCCACAGAAGCTACAGAGGTAATCACAGAACCTCTGTAGTACGCAAGAAGAAGATCAACTCAGAAACAAGTGGACTGCTCCACAGAAGGTCAGACCATAGAACCTCTGTAATGCCTTACAGAGCCTCTGTGGTCTGCTATGAAGACTTGGAAGATATTACTGGATACGTTCAACAACTTGCATGGAAAAGTACTGTCAAAACACGTGTCAAGCTCTGAGTGGACTCAATAGGGCATGGTACAAAATAGACGTCTGCGCCATTTAATGCATTTACCAATAGTACATCTGCTCCATTAAATGCGCATGGCTCAAACAACTGCTCACACCATCCAGTCAACTGCTCACACCATCCAGTCAACTGTTCACACCATCCAGTCAACTGTTCATGCCGTAAAAGGAACAGTGACCTACTTCATAGTCTTCTAAGAGTAGTATAAAAGGAAGTCTCATGTTGAGATCTTCCTAAGGACGAATACACAAGGAATCACTAATACTCTCAAGCTTTATTGTCAAATATCTGAGTGTTATATTCTCACACACACCAACAGTTCTTAATTTGTTCTTCGTGTTGTTATTATATATTGAATAACAGTAACTGTTCAAGAAATCCTTTTCATTCTTTATTGTTTTCTTTATATGTGTGCGTTCTAATATCTATCAAACATATCTGTTAGTTTAATACGCTTCCGCATCAAACTCTAAACTCAACTAATAGACTGTTAATCTTGATTAAGTGTATCTGGGTTCCAACAGGGAGCAAGGTTATTCTTTAAGGAGGAGATTGTTAGTAATAATCAGAGATGCGACTGAAATTGAAGAAGGTTTTCGATGATCATGATGCTCACTTTCATCGAAAAAGGGGGAGAAACGTTTATTTCAATTTCATGTCAAATAGCTTTCAAGAAGATTCCGTCTCAAGATAGTAAAAGGGGGAGAGTTCTTCTTCAAGGGTTTAAGAAAAATCGATTGATCATCCTGTGATCTCTTTTTCTTAAACTTGTGCTACATTGTGAATACCATTACTAAAGCAAGAATTTCTCAAATCGAAGAAAGAACAGGGGGAGAATTCTTCAAGAATTTAAGAAGAATCGATTGATCATCTTGTGATCTTTTTTTCTTAAATTTGTGCTAATCTGTATCAAAATGCCTTGTGTAAAGAATCAAGCTCTCCATTTCAAAGATAGAAAATCTCCGTCAGATCCCCGTCTGAAGATTTTGTGACAATTTGACTTTGACAAGCCAAGCCAAAGTCTGCTGTTCTCAAATGTTTAAATCTTGAATCCAAGGGGGGGATTGTTAGGTTTAAATATGTCTTCAAGATTTAATATTCTTGATAAAGTCAAAGTCAATGTATTTAGTCAAGTGTAGAAAGTCAAAACTAGCTTATTTCCTTAATAAGTCTTAGGGTATATAAGGCTTTGTTTAGACTTTCATTGTAAGCTTTTGGACATAATTCTCATATTGTAATACAGAGCCGACATGAATACGATCTAAGCTTTCTCTCTCTACTCTCTCTCTAGAATTCATATGGAAATTCATGTTGTTTGATCATTTTGGGACTAACAATATTTATATACGTTCAAGTGTGTACAACACATCGACACCGTAAGTACGTAACTCGATATCACTATCTTCAACACTTTTCTAATAAAAAGATAATTTAATTATGTAAAATTACTATTTTCACTATTTTCCATTTTGTAATTACTATCTTCACTATTTTAAAAAGATATCACTATCTTCACTATTTTCACTATTTGGTAATTACTATCTTCACTATTTTAAAAAGATAATTTAATTATGTAAAATTTAACTCGATATCACTATCTTCACTATTTTCCATCAGGTGGCCATATCGAAGGGTCATCGCTGCTAGAGAGGCAGGAAGAGACTCCTCTTATTCGGAGGAGTTCAAAAATTTTGCAGACGAATTCCTCGAGAGAACCGTCTTCTTTGGTTGTCGATCGTCCCCCGGTCGATAGATCGAGGGAGATGATGGCGCCTGTAGGCACAATGAATGAGGTGATATCGAAGACAAAACCCTCGTTCTTAGAGTACAAGGGAAAGTTGGTCTTGGATGTACGGGAGTCGTCCATGATGATTTTCAAAATAAAACTCATGTCCAAGTTCATGAAGTCAGATACCTTGGAGCCCAAGAAAATCTATCCAGTAATGGAGGGTTTTCTCTTCCTCAAAATTGAGAAAGGTTGGTAGAGGCCCTGATTGAGGATTTGGATGCCCAGGATGTTGGGGCTCTCCTTCCTGGTAAGTTGTTTTTTTATGTCGACTTTTACACTTTGGTTTTTATATTTCTGACATCTTTAGTTATTGGTTTTGCAGGCTTTGCAGTCGAATTTGGCACTTCATGCCAGGATCGACAAGGATAATGCCATGACGTGTCAAGCCTTGATGAGGGTGGATATGGCAGAGGCAGACATGGAGGTCGTCCACGTCAAACATGATGATTATGTTTCTCGTCTAGAGGAAGAGAGACATGCAACGGAGACGATCATGGACCAACTGAGGGAAGGTGAGGGTGACTAAGGATACCTTAGTCACGAATGAAAGAGAGACCATGGGCCTTAGCTCCACCTTGGTTGAGTCTAAGGGGGAGGTGGCAAGGCTGAATACGGAGTTGGCGTCTATTGAAGTGTTCACGAGTTACAAGGTGCGGAAAAAGAATTTCACGCTCTTCCTAAGGGAGGATTAGGGAAATCCTATTGCCAACCATAATGCAACGACTTTTTGCTGAGAAGTTGCTTTGAAGGATGCCCAGAAGAAGCTTGACTACTTCCTGTCGGAGATTGGTAATGAAGAAGATCTGAAGTCGGACGACAAAATAGAAGCTGGTGTCGAAGAGGCCTACGCTGGGGTCGAATGAGCTCCACCAAACCCTTAGACTTTTTATATTTTTATCTTTTTATTAGGTCCACTATTATTTTTTTGCACCTTGACTCTTGTAAAATTTTACGATTCATAATAATACAAGTGCTTTTTGTCGCACGCCTGCGTGTATTTACTTTTAGGTAACCTTTCTGATGATTGGTCAAATCATGTGTGAATTACCGATGACAAGGGTTGATTCAATCGTAGTTTTATGACGACTGAGGTTAATTTAACCGTGGATCAATTTGATCGTAGACTTCTAACGAGTAGGGTCAATTTAATAGTTGATCTTTGATCGTAGACTTCTGACGACTACGGTCAACGTAATTGTAGATCTCCTACGTCTTATGGTCGATTTGATCATAGATTTCAGACGACTATGGTCTTATTATCACGATAGATCGTTGATTTCTAATGACTAGGGTGTTTTTCACTTGGAATTGTCAAATTGTAAGTTGTTCAAAAGTATTTTGTGCCGATTCTGGCTATTATCGTCAAGGGTCCTTTTATCGTTTGTTTTTGTTGTTCCAGGAATTTCATGCGACGTGACATTTGTACTTCTTTTGGATAGGCGATAGAACCTTTAGATGTTGTAAGAGACATGAAGTTTTTGCTAGTGCAGTCGTGCGTTTATCTTGCCGTTATCTGTCGATCGTGTGTTCATACCATAGCAAAAAGGATAGGGTGTTTGTTGGGGTTGACCACCGACCCTTCGATGCTTGAGTCAGTAATGTTGTCCTGAGAAATAATCATAAGGAAACGACGTAGAAAAAGTATTATTTTAAGGGGTACCACATTCCGCTACATGGGATATCCTGGTTGTCCATAGTTTGTAGGTGTTATGCACCTTTGCCTACTACTTCAGATATACGATATGTTCCTTCACATTTTGTACCTAGCTCATTAGCTAGGCTCTTGTGTGGTAGGAAATGCATGTCGTAAGACTGTCACCTTTCTAAAAGACCTTGATCTTGACAATCTTGTTACAATGTAGTGCGACCAATTGTTATTGAACGACCATTTTTAGAAATACCAATTTTTTGAGTACTTCAAGAGTATCGAGGTCATAACTTAGGTCGAGCAAGTTATGATCAACTGAACTGTGTCGTGCAACATGCATGATTATTTCGACGGGTAGAACCGCCTCACACCCATAGACAAGGGTAAACAGTGTTTGTATTATTGATGTTCAAGGAGTCATGCGATTATCCTATAGGACTGAGGGAAGTTCCTCGGCCCATCTCCTTTTTGTTGATTTCAATGTCTTCTTTAGAGAGTTTATAACAACTATATTGCTTGATTCAGCCAATCCATTCGATTGTGTATATCGTGGTGTCGAAGTAATCATTTTAATATGACACTCGTCACAATATTGACGGGTTTTGTCACTGACGAATTGTTATCCGTTGTCACATATGATTTCGGAAGGAATTCCGAACCAGCAAATAATGTTAGTCTTAAGAAAAGAGATAACCTCTTTGTCCCGTATCTGGAAGAAGGCAACGGCTTCGATCATTTTGAGAAATAATCCGTAAGGACTAATAAAAATACTTTTTGTCCCAGAGCTAGGGTAGTTTTCCCACTATGTTCATTCCCCATCGCATGAATGGCCATGAAACGAGTATTGGATGTAAATTTTCTGAGGGTTGGTATGTCATACCTGAATGTCATGGACATATATCACAATTTTGTACGCATTTAATGGCATCGAGCCTTAATGTGGGCCAGTAATACCCTTGTCGTGTGATTCTGCTGGTTACGCTTCATCCACCTAAGTGGTTGCCACATTCTCCAGAAAGCATGTATTTGGAATTTCTTGTGTCTATCATCCATAAGCACGTAGATTTAAGCCAGTCGAGGATCATTAGTATAGCGTTCCAGCGATCATTATATATTCCTAGACGACTTGAATCGGATTTTTCGAGCTTGTCGTCAGGTAATTGATCGTGGATGAGTTAATTTTTTATTTCTTTCGACCAGTCGTTTTCTTCGCCAAGGACGAGGATACGACTATGATCTTTGATGGACGAAGATGTCAAATGAATTAGGGGAACCATATCGAAGGGAGCTTTCGTTGGTCCTGGGGGGTGTGAATACGAACATAAATTTTTTACTATTTACATTCTTGTATTGATTATTGATAAACCAACAAAATTTACAGGTTGTTGTGGAATAAGATAAGGTAAAAGAAAAAGCTAAACAATCTTTGAGAATCACTAAGTATTAGTGGATGTTTGGAGCTCATATGTGGTAATGGTTAAGTTTGTATTCGAGTTTTAATTTTAATTTTGCTTTGTGTTTGAGTTTTGGATTTTGAATTGAGTTTCAATTCATAGATGGATGAGTTTGAATTCATATATGGATAAGTTTAAGTCAATGGTTGAGTTATTTGAGTTCATCGGCAGTGGGTTGATTTGGTGTGTGATGGCCGGAGATGGGGTTTTGGGATGAAAAGATGATCATAGATGGGTCGGGGACTATGATAGGGTAGAATACCCGTCGTAGATGGGGTTGTTTTTTAAGCTTTTCTTTCTTTCTAAAATGTTTCACGAGTTGTATGATAAAAAATAGTAAATAAAACTATAAAATGACAAAAGTGCCACTGACTTAATGGATCTTTTTAATGAGAGTTAGAGCAAGGGACCTGATTAGTAACGAAAATGAAACCTTGAGTACCTTAGTCATGAATTTTAGGGTTCAGGCACCTTCTTAACCAAGATTAAACCACAAGGACATAATTTCTAGTTTACTCATATTACTATAAGCAAAAATGATAAAAATGACCATTTTGCCCTTCGATTTAACAAAAATAATAAACGATGATTGGTTCACATACCGAATCCTTGAAATAGACATACTACCTAGAATGCTCTACATAATAAATGAAGTTTAGGAACCAAGACATGGGATCATGTGAGAAATGTCATTTTTTGTGAGAAGTGTGAGAAGTACTTTTAAATCGTTGATAACTTTTAATCAAATACTCTCCCATGAATTGTGGGTTAAAAATGAATTGATCTGATGCATCTTATCTCGGTGCATCTCATCCTAATATTCGTCTATTTCTCATCCAACGATTGATAACCACTTCTAACACTTCTCACCAAATTTACCACTTCTCATTGAAATCCAATCCTAGGAACCAATTACATAAAAACCAAGGTTCTAAATGGCGTGAGGCGTGTAACATCCCAACTCAAAGAATAAAACTTAAACAACATAAATTAAGCAATTCTCTGAAACGACTCCAAAATACTATCAAAATCATATGAGTACATCACAAGGTTTGCGGAATCAACCTATTACACAGCTGAGATTTCTAAAGACAGCCTGTCATGCTAGATATATAGCATGACAGGCTTAGTCTTTAGAAATCTCAGCTGTGTAATAGGTTGATTCCGCAAACCTTCTGATGTACTCATATGATTATGATAGTATTTTGGAGCCGTTTCGGCGAATTGCTTAATTTATGTTGATTAAGTTTTATTCTTTGAGTTGGGATGTTACAAGGCGTGGTGTGGCGGCGAGGCCAAGCCTCAAGCCTTAGGAGCCACGGCGAAGCCATGGCGTTTTCAAGGCGTGATTTATGGCGTCAAATTTCTAATTCATATATAATATTATATATAAAAACATGTGCTTTGTAGTGTTATTCAATCAGCCAATAGTAGTAAGCAAGTTAAATTAGGTTATATATTAAAAAACTTGCAAAAAAACATTAAAAACGTAAAGAAAAATCAAATATCGCTTTACGAAAACTGCGCATTAGGCCATGGCATGCCACAGACTTAACGTGGCGTGAGACACAAGCTTTGGTGCCATAACGCGTCGTAGCAGCTGTATGGCGATTTTTTTAGAACATTGATAAAAACTTAAATACCATATAGACCCAATCTTTAATTTACTCTCATAAATAATCCCAAAGATATTTACGAAATAGGAATAAGATTTAAAAGGAGAGAGAGAGAGAGAGAGAGAGAGAGAGAGAGAGAGAGCTCCATAGACTCCAATTTATCGGTCAAAATATGATTATTCTTTTGATCTTATTATTTTGTATCTATTAATAGATATTGTTAATATTTTTATAAAAGTATTATATATTTCTTAGTTGTAGGGTCTCTAATGTAGAGTGATGTAAAAGTTTATTATAAGCGATCATGAAAAGTTAACATAACTTTTTGTAAAACATATTACTAAATTGTACCTATTAACAAGTAAGTTGTAAATATTATATAATATAAGAAAATTATATGAATATATTTGGATGTAAACATACTCGTGATTGAAATACTCGTGGATATATATATATATATATATATATATATATATATATATATAATTAATTAATTATATTTAAGATAATCCAGTTTTTTTTTTAATTTAGATAAATCTGTAGACTTTCAAAATTTAATCCGCTCATATGAGAAGGTAATCTGAGTTTCAAAAACCTTTCAAACTTTCATTCTTATTATTTAAACCAGACTATATAGAGGTATTAGAAGTTTGTACTTATTATTAATTTGTATATAATGTTTTAATACATATATTTTGGAAAAATTAAGAATTTTTAAAAATTAAAATATAGTTGTTTTATAATTTAATATAAATATTTATTTATTTATTCATTAAATGTTTGATTCTATATTGAATATTAAATATGCTTTTAATTTTTAAAAATAGACTATGAACACTATTTGAGAATATATGAACTCTACATATTTTTTAGCCATCACATTAATCATATTTTTATTTAATCGATGGTGTTGTTTGTTTTTTTTAAGAGGTGTTAAAGTTTAAATTCGTATTTCACTTTTTATTGGTAAGAGATGGTGCTGAAGTCTGAAATCTGAATCAATAAGATTATTTGTTTTTATAAACTGACAAACATCTGAATATGTATATTTGTCTATTTTATCTCTCAAGATGATATATATTGTTGAATTTATAAACCATAAATTCATTTAAACTAATATATGCTACCGTTCATTTTTAACACATTCAGAAATTCAACTAAAATATATCAATTGATTCAAACACATTAGAAAATATGAACAAAATCTCAGACAAGTTAAATCCTCATTTTGTATTAATTGTGTTCCAATTTCTTCTATTAAACTAGCCATATATGTCTGTTTAACGGTACACAAGCGATGGAACCTCTTCAGCCTCATCATTGTCATCATTCCCTTGCTCATTGGTTTGATCATATTCATAAAATAATTGATCACTTAAACTTTATTTTCGTATGAAGTTGGGAATCGCAAAACATGCAATAACAACGTTTATTTGAACCTCAAGTGAAAAGGATGTCATTTTTTTCAATATTGGAGAAACGGGCTTGGATCGATTGGAGAACCAATCGATTTAGAAAGAACTTCGATTGATTGGAGAAAGCTTAGATCAATTTGGGAGCCGAGAGTATTGGGAAGTCGATTAAGCAGATAAGACGTGAATAGGGATTATGTTTTGTCTGATTTTTTCACAACACGATAATACATGAGAGTCTTTAAAATTTTGGAAAAAACCAAACAATCTAAATAGCTCTACCTCTTACAGAATCAAAAATAAGAGGTTGATAAGAGATTTTTCAAAAACAAACAAGACCTAAACCCCTTTAATGAAATGGATTGTATATAAGGTTTTTATGTGTATAAAATGAATAGACAGTTAAAAAAATATCTTTACTATAACTCAGTAAGTCACCAACTCGACGATTAAATAATGAACAAACAGTTTTTTGGTTGAATGAATAAGTAAGGCAATCATCTAGTTTAATTTATTAAACCATAAACAAACATCTTAAACAGGGTTTCTTTTAAATAATCTTAAGTCTATAGCTCAGTTTATGTATATTTCGATTAATTCTATCGAGCTCCAAAAAGTAGCTATAAATATTTTTTGTGGCCTAAATCATTCGCATCAATGAAAGGTCAAACTTATTTCTAAAGTGTCATATCAACTTTACAATAACATCTCACACGTCAATGAAAGCTCAAACTTCTTTCAAAAGTGGTCCTTACTACCAGATCATCATTTACTTTATAGTTTATATTTACATATTTTAATAATTTATAATATCACGAAAATACTAAATGTGATTTATTTATAATATAAATAATATAGTAAATCATGATACACGTGTAATTTTTTTAATGTTTGTGTAAGTTCATCTATTAGTATTCGTATTTGTATTTTCATAATTTTTTTATATTAATGTATTTTTATTTTAGTATCCAAATTAGTAATACTAAAATTAATGTTTAATCAAATTCATAAATAAATTAATTTTAATAGAAATATTAATAATCAATATTAAAATAAACTAATAAATGAATAAAGTTGAATAAAAATATTAATGCTTTATCTAGTACTTGACATTGCTACTAATCTTGCTAATTTAACAACTTTAAAAGATCTTTTAATCTATATAAACATAAAACATGTCATGTGATCTTGTAAAACCATTAACAAGATTAACGTGGATGCTCTAAAACTTTTAAATTGTGTTTGGTTGATGTGAAAAGACCATTAACATTTATTTAAAAAAAGAAGACAAATACCACAATTATTGGGAAAAAAAGATTGGTCCTCCAATCCAATAATAACAGTGATGAGTTGGGGCCACATCTTAAATGCACAACTTATTGTCTTTTTCAATCCATACATTTCATAGTATTATACTTATTATAGAAAGAAAGAAAGAAAAGACATATTGAATCACTCACTAATTGGCAATTAAATTATGTTTTTAATGCTTCAAACCTAATTTTAAGGTGTTTTTTTTAATGGATTAAACCATCTGTATGTTAAAAGCCATTTCTTAATAAAAGAAAAACGAGGGATGTATGTATTGTGAGTTGAATACAAATTTGAATGACATAAATGAGTATAGTATATATTTGTTTGGTTTTATTTAAAAACTTATATATCTTTGTTTTAAATTTAAAAAAAGTGTAGAATTTTTCAAATATAAATGATATCAATGTCAAAATGAGGCAAGAGTATAAACATTGCTTTCAGACTTATACGATTTGCTTTGAATGATCAAATGGATGCTGACTTTCTATGATATATCCAAAGATTCAGGAAAAAAATCAACATCTATACACACACACACATATATATATATATATATAGAGAGAGAGAGAGAGAGAGAGAGAGAGAGTCAGGTTCAAGGAAAAACCTCAAAAAAAAAACGGAAATCTGAAGAACATCCTAGGAGCCCTTCATCTGGACGGTATGCACTTGTGCATACACGTTATTTGTAACATGCATTTGTGCATATATGCACAAATACATAATGCACTTGTGCATAAAACCAAAAAGTCAACTATTTACCTGTATGCACAAGTGCATACCGTTCAGATGAAGGGCTCATAGGGTGTTCTTCAGTTTTCTGTTTTTTTGAGGTTTTCCCTTGAACCTCCCTCTCTCTCTCCCTCTCTCTCTCTCTCTCTCTCTCTCTCTCTATATATATATATATATATATATCCTTAGGTTCAAATGAGAAGCGCTAAATATTTGAGAAGTAGAGAAGTAATCTTGGTCATTTATTCGGTCAAGATCGGTTATAATTGGTCAAATGTTGCGGCTTTGACTAGCCAAAAGTTGCGGCTTTGGTTGGTCAAAAATTGCAGTTGTTCTAAAAATAGAAGGGAAATTTCGTAACTTTTACAAAAAACACGGGACGAGTTCATATATGAATCTGTGTGATTCACATATGAACTATACGTTCATATATGAACCTTTGTAATTCACATATGAACTCTTTATAACTAATTCATATATGAATCTTGTGATTCATATATGAACCTTTGTGTTTCATATATGAAACTAATTAACTGTAGGTTCATATATGAATCAGTTGAACCAATTAACTGGTTCATATATAAATCATTCATATATGAACCTTTGTGATTCATATATGAAACTAATTAACTGATTCATATATGAACCTTTGTGTTCATATATGAACATTTGTGATTCATATATAATTTTTTTAACTAATTCTCATATGAACAAATTAACTGATTCATATATGAATCACAAAGGTTCATATATGAATCACAAAGGTTCATATATGAACACAAAGGTTCATATATGAATCACACAAATTCATATATGAACTCGTCCCGCGTATTTTTTACGAAACTACCCCTCTATCTTGTGCATACCACGCGAGGAATTATCCGTTGCTTCTCGGTCAAAGCCGTCGATCTTGACCGAATGAATGGCTAAGATCACTTCTTTATTTCACAAATATTTAGCATTTTTCATTTGAACCTCTCCCTATATATATATATATATATATATATATATATATATATATATATATACATATATATACATATATATATATATACATATATATATATACATACATATATATATATATATATATATATATACTAGTTACGTACCTGCGCACGATGCGGCGCGAAACATCTCAAAATCGAACCGAGAACTCAAAAAGACAATCATGTTCCATTCTTTGTTCTATTTCTTTCCTTCTCAATGTTAAATTGATGGATTTATGTAGTTTTATCATAAATTGGAAGTAATTGTGTGTATTGTCATGGGCCATGAGGTTCAAATTTTTATTGCGCCAATAATTAAGAAGTAGTGGAACTCCAAACTAAAAAAGAGAGCCTAAAATTTATGTTCCGGAATATATACCCGCGCACGATGCGGCGCAAAGTATCACGAAGTTGAAATTGAGAACTCGAAAAGGTAATCATGTTTCATTTTTTGTTCTATTTTCTTTCTTCTCAATGTTAATTTTATGAATCTACATGCTCTTATATTACAAATTGGATAGTATATAAATTAAAGGTTAATATGGTCGATTGTATATGAAGCTTTGATCGTTTTGTATGTAGATGTTGATAAACTCAAAAATCCTAACTTCAATCACAACTTTTGGTGTGCATTGAAGACGACTGAAAGTAGAGAAGGCACGCTCAACTCTCAGTCTCTCATAATTGGTAAAACATTAAACCATCATCATGCCACAAGAAATCTTTCATTTGGTCCTCTCACATTATCGATCACAGCAGTTTAATTTTACCACCTGGCAAGGCCAAAAATGCCTAAACATACAATGGCAAAACCATCTAACATGACGATAAATTAAGGAGTAAGATCATAAAGCAGTAGCAACGATGTCAAACATTTTAAGCACATTTTAAGCAGGCAAGGATAATTTCATTCCCCACTCTGTGTGAAGTAATAAGCTCCAAACTGAAACAAACATTTTTGTGGATATTTAGTGAGCTTTTCCCATTTATTCTTTCATTATACAAGCTACGAAGTTCAGCCATACGTCTCACCCTTTAGAGAAACACTTAAATACAGCACTGAAGGATTTGTAATTGTGTTCAAGATGATAATCTTTTTCAGTACAACACAGACTAATTACAAAATAAATACAATAACAGGAAAAAAACTCGTAACCCACTAAAAGACGAGATATATTAAGATGTGTTTTGTCTACAAAGAGAACGATCGTGGAAAAATGAAGTAAAGATAAGAGACGAGACAACACGATTATCATTAATTACTTCCCGGTTACCCTATGACAGCAAATGTTCAACTATATCAAATCAAGCACGTACATGTCGTTGATCCAAATGAAACTGCGACTGTTTGATCATAGGAATTAATTTGGCGTCCTACGGTTTACGTCTGGCTCTCCCCTCCTCGGGGCTGGTTCAAACTGCAATTCATATATTCTCCTTAGGGCTCGTTTAATTTAATGGAATGTCTTTGAAGAATTTGGAAATTTATGGATATATTATAAATAAAAAAACAAATTCTAAATAATCTTATAAATAATTACATTGTTCTTTATTGATTGATTATCACAAAACAAATGTTTTAAGATATTTATTAAAAACATAAACAAATCCTATAAAATACCAACTACCTCATGAGATTTCTAAATCAAATGTTTGTGGGATTTTACTGAAATCACAGGTTTTTAATTCCGGACTTCCTTTTGGACCAAAAGCAAGATTTGAATGAAATTCAAATTCAAATCCTATCAAATCCCTCAAACCAAAGGGGGCCTTAGTTTCAAGTTTTCGACGAAAGTATAAGTTGTCTTTCATGTTTCAATTGGCCAAAATTTAAGGACATTTGTGTATACTGGAATATATTGAGTTCGTTTAGTTTGGTTCAGACTGGTTTATCGAAGGGTCGATTAGCAATTGTTGAAATAAAATTTCAACAAGATAAAAGGGAAGGCAGAGGAGAGACTTGGCCAAGCGTATAACGAGCACCCCAGGGTGAGATACCCCAACTACAACAATCATCGAGATACCCCAACTACAACGATCATCAGGATCAGACCATAAAAGATCGCACATGGGACCCTCGTCGGGAACTTCTTGAACCCGATCCAAATTTCTTATGTTATCAAGAGTTTCAATCGAAGGCGACAATCCACCATAAAGACAGAAAATCTCAGATTCCACCTAGAATCAAATCGCCAAAAACGAAAAGGGTATTTATATATATAGAGACCAATTGCAATTAAAAGTCAGTATATAGAAAACTAGATGCACTAATACTAACCAATGCAGTCAATGGAAGATAGTCGAATAGATCCGTAAAAATCTTCCACATGCTAGCATTACCATATCTGCAATATTTGTGTGATATAAGGCAACTATCATATTTGGATAACGAAAATAACAGGAAGACCGTGATCAAGAAATGGCGAGAACCAACTTTCTTAGGCATTCATCATAAAAGCCGTAAACTTGAGTGATCTGCAGAAATAAGGCATTTTGGCATTTAAAAGATCTTACGACAAGCAAAACATTGTGAAAGCAAAATGAAAATAACCTAAACATGTATAGAAGGGGACAAACAACCAAAATAGAACTTGTTCTGATTATTAACTATAACTGTCATCTGACTCCTACTAATGCTACAATTTAAGGTCATAAACACACTTCCCTGGGTGATACAGACACAACCATCCTGTTAAAGAAGCAAATGCATAAATACAAGTTAGAATATATAAAAAAACATACACATGCCGACTCTCATGGTTTCCTCTTAAAATAGTTATTTTTTGTGGATAATGCACTTCCACGGCCACCAATAGCTGCAAAAAGAAAATGGACCCATATGATCCAAACATTCTCGATCCACAAGAAAAATATAGCGGCAAAAACTTACCGTCACTGTTTCAACTGAGTAATAACCACGGTCAACATAATCTCCCATGAACAAGTAATTTAATTTGTATCAGGGCATAACAAGAAAGAGTAAGAGCAACATAATTAGCTCAAAACTGGAATAAAATGAACATATTGATGGGAAATATAAATCTATGGAAACAATAACTATGATTAGTACATGAAATCCATAATTATGACCATAACAAGAGCAACCCACCTTCCCTCCAATTCGAAAAAGCAATTGTCTGTGAATATCACCACATATTGTTACGGGACATTTCACAAGGTGCAAAGAAATTTGCAGAATGTTTATGGAACTCCCACAAAGACAATAAGGCGGAGCTACGCACGTAAATCATATAAAATAGGAAAATCAAGACTTAAAACTACGGTCACTTAAAATTTTATTATAGAAAATGAAAATACCTGCACATTGCTTTCGTCCATTAGGATTTCCTTTGCCTTCTCACATGACACCCTAACCTACATAGCACCAAAAAGCTTTCCTTTACAACTGAGGTGCCAAGTAAATAACTAAAAAGGCAATATAAAGGTGTAGAAATATGCCTTTTGTTTGTCTTGCAATGGGTTGGCAAATTTAAATCATCAAATGATGAGGTTAATAAGAAAGATTTTTTCGAGGATACTTGGCATCCAAACTACAAGATTTAAATAACTACAAGTGACGTAAAAGATCGCATTATTTACAGATAGGTTATAGTAAGAAAAAAGGTATGGATGATAAATTGAGAATTCTCTAGCAGATACTACCTTCATGCAATCCACTTATATATTTCGTCCCAAAGGAATCATTTGTGAGTATCTAAACACCAAAAGCACATCTTTCATCAAGCAAATATGCGTAGAAGCATTTAAAAAAAAATACAGTATTAATTTTTATCCTCAACAAAAGAAATTTTCAATTCCTAAACTGACTTGAACTTATGAACTCTTCTTGAAAAGTTTGAATATAACATCAAACTTTAAATGAAGCAAAAGATAGAAGAGAAACTTGGTTCCTGTAACTAAATGAAGCAATTTCTAAACAAAAGTATGATAAACATAGACCATCTTGAGATATAAGTGAATAATAGGCGAAAATGAGATGGGACTGCGGCAAATGTTGAACAAACATATCACAAAACTTTACCAGGAGCAGCTTGTTCTCATGTCCTGCAAAAATCCAAGAAAAATTTTCTGTTAAAACCCTGAATTTTTTTCAATCATACATAGGAAATAATAAGGTTATCTTTTATGTTCATCCGTTTTTATAACAAGGGTATATTTGAATACTTACAGGATATCGTAGCAGCCCTGACCTTGTTTGAATGGCTACCACCGTCTTGGATACAAGCCTCGCTTAGGCCTCCTAACCGCACCTTATATGTATATCCAATAAGGCAATAAGTATACATCTGCTTGAACGGCTTCAATTAACAAAAACAAAAACGAATGCAGAACATAAGGATCATTTAAAATAAAAAAATCCATGAATCGAGGATACTCACCGGAAGTAAGAATAAAAGTGAAGTGAGGATTGCGAGATGTCAAAGCCGACAAAACTCCAATCCAATTAGAGCATCTCCAACCTTGACACAAAAAACACCAATTTTGGTGGGCCCAACAACAAAAAAAAACCTCAACTCCAACCATCCTCTAAAAAAACACCAAATTTGTGGATCCCACCTTAAAATAACATATTTTATTTACTATTAACTATTTTTAATTAAAACTAACAATTTTTATTAATTAAATATTGTAATTTTATTAATATAATATTAGAAAGTGGTGGGCCTCACCAAATGGTGTTTGGCCGGCAAAAAAAAACCCACACGGCAAATATGCCGGTCAAAACTTGCGGCCGGCAAAAATGAATTGCTTTTGACGTTCGGTTGGATGCAATTGGCCGGCAAAAAAAGGGTTTTGACGGTCCATTGGAGATGCTCTTAGGGCTTTGTAAGAACACAAATTGAAAATCAAATCAATTGAGGAAAATATTTAATTGAATAACGACGAAAAAAAAGAATGCCTTCAAATATCCATGTGAGTTTAGATTCAACGGAGAAAATTGTTGAATTGATTCGATTGGATGCAGGGTAACAGCCCCAGGGTTCGTGCTCCATTCTCTCCTTCGATTGGGGTTTGATTTGGGATGGGAGAGGAAACGTGAGTTTGGAAAATGAGAGGGAGAGGAATTTGTGCGATATTCCAGGAACGTGGAGAGGAAGATGAAGAGTAGTTCAACTGTGTGTGCATAAGCGATGGAGGGAAGGTCGTGGATTCAATTTGGAAACTGATTTCAATTGTGTGCTTCAGAAGGATTGTACCTTATGTTTAAATAGGAGTAACCTTGAAATGTTGAAAAAAACTGAAATAGCCTTTTAATAAAGCAATATAGATATAGATAAGAGTAAATTACATGTTAAGTTTGTCTGTCATGGAATTGATTCTTTTATTTTCTTTTATTGCAAAAGAACTCTTTACCTATGCGACTTGTATTAGATTTAATCCCTCACACTAACGTCTGTTAGAAA
Organism: Saussurea involucrata; assembly: GCA_033807775.1. Lineage (NCBI taxonomy): Eukaryota > Viridiplantae > Streptophyta > Magnoliopsida > Asterales > Asteraceae > Saussurea > Saussurea involucrata. Next base: position 127,404,914 of record CM066320.1, read on the forward strand.
TCTTCATTAACTCTAATGGTATTTCCATCTTTCTATCATTTTCTCCATTTTCAATGGGTTTTATTTTATTTTTATGTTTACCTTTATTTAATCTTCATCTTCTTGATTAAGAAGGTATCATATCTTTTAACAAGAACATCAATTAACTACTATATTAAATTCAAACCTTAGATGAAAAAATTTATGTGAAACAATATTTTACGATAATAGTTCTCACATTTATTACAATATACGAGGTTTTCAAATGATTAAGCGTACGTGCACGCACACACACACACACACACACACATACATACATACATACATACATACATACATACATACATATATATATATATATATAGAGAGAGAGAGAGAGTTTCAAAAATCATCGATCTTTTACAAACCATACAAAACCAATCTTAATTGTGTCGTCCTCTAATCTAATGAATATCTACTTTCTTAAATATTTGGATTTTTTTAATCTAAAGCAATGATCACAATAAATGAATTATATCATCTTCTATAATTATCTCAATTTTCTTTCTTAATATAAGTGATGATCATGGTTTGTAATTTACATATTTTTTATTTATTAAATAAAATGTGATAAAAGTGAAAAAAGACGAAAATACCATTGATTTAGAAGGTTCTTTTAATGTTCTTTGAAGAAAATGATCAATTTCGGACATTTTTGTGCAATTTGAGAACCACAATAACCATATTATAATGTTAAAAACTATAAAATATTACAACCAACAAACCATAAGAACAAAATTAATAATTTACTCCAATAGGGATGGGATCAGGAGAGAACCCTAAAAAATAAAAGAACCGAAAAACTCATCTAAACCGTTAGTTTGGGATGGTCCAACGGATGAGATTAAAATGGTGGTTATAACCACTTTTTTCAAAAAATAAAACCATTTCCTTCTAATCTTTAAAATCGAAAATCAACGAAAACAACAAAAATTGGAGCGAAACAAACTAAACCAAAAAAATGATCACATTATTATCTTTAATTTTACATCAATCTTGATATACTTTTTCATCCGTTTTTTCATGGTTCTCCCTGAATCTTTTTCTTACTCCAATACTTATACACATCTATATAAGAGATTTGTGTCAACTCTTGGTCACCAAGGTGGCAAGGTAGTAGGTGGATTTCCTTGTTAGTTGGTATGCTAATGTATAATGAGATATAAAGTTGATTAATATCATATTTATTATAATAAATACGTACCCGCGCGCGATGCGGCGCGAAGTGTAACACCCTCGAATTGGAAAAGAGCAACTAATTAAATTTTTTGATAATTACATCCGAAACAATAGTATTTATTCCTATAATTCAAATGGGTGAAATACCTCAAATTTCAAACTATGGTTAACCTCAAACAATGTATAATACAAGTCTCATTACAAAGACTAAAACTACCTCGGGTGATACTTAACCCAAGTGCAAGTTGCTAATCCCAAGGATGAATGCGGAAACATCACTTAAGCTATTCACCTCTCGAGCACTTTACTAGCACACGACCTTTCACACGTGTCACTAGAACTACTCCCATCCTGAGACCTGTTGCACATGCCGACAAATAAAAAGGGTTAGGCTAACGCCTAGTGAGTTCAAGAGTTTATAGCATGATTTAAATAATTCTTTAAATGAAAGTTTGCAACATAGATTATGATTTCCAAAATAGTTTATAAAAGGGATATAAAAGACTCATTTTCCAACGCACCCAAAATGTAGGAGAAACGTTCCCGAAAGGTATAAAGCGTTTTCCAAATTGAATTACGATCCCAACTCACTCAAATATGTGAATAAATCTAGTTTAGGCAAAACCTTCAAATACGGTTGTGTTGATCCAAACCCTCAGTGATTTGATAATGACCCACTCCATTCTACTTAGTGAAAATTGTAAGTAAACAATATGTATCAGAGTTTCACTATCGCTGATAAGTACTAAGACTTTACAGTACCGCTGATAGGAACTCTCGTTCTTTAGATAAACATTCAGCGAACACTGTTCACCATAATGCTCTGAGCCTGTTCAGTCCTTATGGTGATCGCTGATAAGTTAGTTGTTTACTTATGATCCCTGAAGACAAGTTTCACGTTAACATAGGTTCTACGCTGAAGTCGAAGATCAAGCTCAAGAACCAGCGACAAGTATCCTAATGAACTGATGCGGATCTACAAAGACTCAGATTTGTCCACTCAATGTGAAGTATCAAGTACAAGACTTCAGCTATCGATGAACTTCGTCATTCGCTGATAAAGAATGATAAAGCCCTGAATCAACGTAAAGCTGATCATGAAGTCCTCCGTACAAAGTACTTTTGTCTTAACCACCCTTGCACGACTCCGTACGATATGTCAGAAAAGAACCTCCTTATTGTCTGAAATCGTACAACTACTCTGATACTACACTGTTCACCATGCGGCTACTAAGGTTGTCTACTCAAGTCAGATCCTACAACCAATCAGCTGTTGCCATGTGTAAAGTATAAACTGCCATGCATTAAATGCATGCAGTATATAAGAAGAAGACATCACTTCATTTTGAAGCGCTTGCTAACTCTGGTCAAGTCATCTTCTTATATCTTGAGATAGGTTATTATTAGTAATTTCCTTCTCTTTCTTAGTGCAAGAAAACTTAGTGTTCCAACTTGTTTAGATTAGGATTTATCCTTAATCTTGTTCCGCAACAAGCTGTAAATTGTTAATGATTTATCAATAAACAATTTAGAAAAGTAAAAATTGTCTGTTTGTATTCAACCCCCCCCCCCCCCCTTTCTACAAACTTGTATAGCCCTTCGGGACCAACAAGTGGTATCAGAGCAGATTTGTTTAATCTCATAAACAAGATATGATCTATACTAAGATTTCTCTTCCTAACTATTTCTTAAAATGGCTACCAACACAAACACAAACTATATTGACAATGGTTCTCTTGCAAAACCCCCTAGATTCTCCAGAGATAATTTTAATCTATGGAAAAATAGGATGATTCTCTTCTTAGAAGGTGTAGACCCTACTATGCCTTATTATCTTGAAAACGGCCTATATATATTGTTGTAAGAATTGATGTTGCAGTTCCAACCGCTGAGAATAGACCTGCTATTCCAGAAAGGCTGATTCCTAAGGAAATTCATATGTGGACTGATGAAGATAAGAAGAAAGTGGCTATCGACACCAAAGCCAGATCCATACTCTCCATGGCTCTTCCTGACGAAGTCTACCATTTCGTCATGAACCTGAAAACTTCAAAAGCTATGTGGGACACAATCTGTGTTCAGTATGAAGGTACTTCTGAAGTCCAGGACTCTCGAAAGATCAACCTGGTAAGACAGTATGAAAGCTTCATTTGTGGTAAGAATGAATCTCTCTCTGAAGTACACCAACGTTTTAACTGTTTAATAATAGATCTGAAAACTGTTGGTAAGGAATATTCTAACTTTGAAGTGCTGACAAAGTTTTTAGAATGTTTACCTGAAAGCTGGGACAACTATTCAATGTGTCTCAAGCTGTCAAAAGATCTCAAATCGATGAATCTTTCTACCTTATATGGCACGATGCTGAATCATGAGCAATCGAGTCATCTTAAGAAGAATCTTGTAAAAGATTCCAAAAGCACCCCTGTTGCTTTAATCTCAGAGGAATCTTCCACTCAGCAACCCTTGGTCACTATCACTGAGTTGGAGAGTAACTCTGAAAGGTCATCAGATTCTGACTCTTCAGATCTTGATGAATCTTTGGCTCTCCTCACTAAAAAGTTCAGGAGATTCGCCAAAAAGAAAATGTTCAGAAAGAATAAACCTTTTTCCATTACTGACAAGCCAAGATCATCAGATCCTGTTGATAAGGCTACTGCTACTTGTTTTAACTGTGAAAAGATAGGACATTTCGCTAATGAGTGCAGGTCAAAGAAAGTTTCGAGAAACTCAGCGTTTCCCAAGAAATCCTCTAACCTCAGGTCTAGAGATGACAAATACGCCAAGCTGAAAGAAAGGTATGTGAAGCTGAAAAGCTTTAAGAAGAAAGGCAAAGGCCTGATGGCTGACTATGATTGGGCTGACTCTGATGAGGAAGAAACATCTGACTCTGAAGATGATGAAGCCAATCTCTGTCTTATGGCCAAACTTGAAGATGAGGAAGAAAATTCTGACATTCCCTCTACTTCAACCTCTGCTACTCAGGTATCACCTTCCTTCTTTACCAATATTGCAAATATTGATGAAGCTGATAGTCTACGTAAAATCGATCTCTTGACTAGAAGTTTATATGAAGCCATGAATGGCAAAACTGTAGTTGAAAATCAAAACCTTGATCTCGCTGAACAGCTTAAAAACTGTCACCTTCAAATAGAAAATATTTCTAAAATTGAAGAAGATTTTAAAGATCAAGTGCACCTAAATCAGCTAGTCAAAATCGAACGTGAAGAAGCTATCGCTGCATTAAAAGCTGAAAAAGCTACTGTTGATGGATGGTATAATTCTTCAACAAAGATCACTGAGATAATTAAGTCTCAGATTCCCCTGAGTGATAAACGTGGTCTTGGTTACAAAGCTGATACTCTAGAACCAACCACTGATCGTTCCATGCTATTATTTGGAACTTTCGTATCCTCAGTCACTGATACTTCATCCTCTCAGTGTTCCTCTTCTAAACCGCCCATCCCTAAGGAAATTTCTACCTCTTCAAAAGGTAAAGAGAAAATGGTCTATCCAAAACCTACCTCTGTCTCTAAAGATAAAGGTAAAGGAATTGCTTATGATCAAAATCCTCAGAAGGGTATCTTTATACCTAAGCTAAATGCTTCTACAGCCTCAGCGATTCATCCATCTGGTTCAGGGAACAAGAACACTGGATATGTTCAGCGTGGATATATTCAGCGATCTAATCCCAGAATCAAAGTGGATGTTACTGTAAGAAATCTGAAGAACTGATAGTTCCTCCTATTTCCAATACCAAGGGTGTACTTGATGCTGGTCCTTCCAATTTTAAAAATATGGCTCAACATGCAAAAGGTCCTAGAACTACTTTTGGTTATAGGAAATGTTATCATTGTGGACTTACAAATCATATTGCTAGTAAGTGCCCAACAGCCACCAAAGCTGAAAAATTAGCTAAAGTGAAGATCATTGCCCCCAAGGCAAAGAAGACCACTGAGGTTAAGAAATTAACCAAGGTGAAGACTGACAAAGCTGAATCTTCAATTGCTGCGAAGACTGCTGAACCTTCCATTTCAACCACTTCCACTGACAAACGTGTACACATGGTTAAATGGGTACCCAAGAAAAACTAATCTTCCTTTGTAATGCAGGTTAAGAAGGATATCTGGTATCTCGATAGCGGATGCTCTAGACACATGACTGGAAAGAAAAGTCTGCTCGCTGAATACAAGGAAGAGAAGGGTCCCTCTGTAACTTTCGGTGGAAATGGAAAAGGACATACCTGAGGGTTTGGTGTACTCTCTAATGGTACAACAACCTTCAGAAGAGTCGCATATGTTGAAGGGCTGAAGCATAATCTTCTAAGCATCAGTCAGCTTTGCGACAAGGATAACAAAGTAATCTTTACTAAGGAATCCTGCTTTGTCGCTGACAAAAAGGAGAAGATAGCTCTCAGCGGTTATCGTTTGGAAAATGTTTATGTAATAAACATGGACTCAACAACCACTGAGAACTCTTGTTTCTTCTCAAAAGCCTCATCTGATGTCAACTGGATATGGCATAAGAGGCTCTCTCATCTAAACTTCAAGACACTGAATACTCTTTCTTCAAAAGAGTTAGTCACTGGTCTACCTCAGCACTCATACGCCAAAGAGTCCTTATGTTCAGCGTGTGAGAAAGGCAAGCAGAACAAAGCAAGCTTTAAGTCAAAGCAAGTCTCCTCAGTGTCATCTCCTCTACAACTTCTCCATATGGATTTGTTTGGCCCTTATAACAAACAATCCATCGCTGGAAAGAAATATACACTGGTCATAGTTGATGAATTCTCTCGATATACATGGGTTATGTTTCTCCGTTCTAAGAGTGACACCCTTGAAGAACTCATCATCTTTGTTCGGAAGATGGAAACCCTGAACAACTTGACCGTTCGGTCAATAAGGAGTGATCATGGGACTGAATTCAAAAACAGTTCTCTTGATTCCTTCTTTGAGAGCAAGGGTATTTCTCACAACTTTTCTTCAGTGAGAACACCGCAACAAAACGGAGTTGCTGAAAGAAGAAATAGAACAATTATTGAAGTTGCACGTTCAATGCTCAGCGATTCTCACCTGCCTACTCAATTTTGGGCAGAAGCTGTCAACACTGCTTGTTTTATGCAAAACAGGTCGCTGATAGTTAAAAGATTCAATAAGACAGCTTATGAACTTTTTCATGGGAGAAAGCCTTCAATTAGCTTTCTTCACATCTTTGGATGTAAGTGTTTCATACTGAATAACAGAGATGCCCTTGGAAAGTTTGATCCTAAGGCTGATGATGGAATATTTCTTGGATATTCTTCAATCTCCAAAGCCTTCAGAGTCTTCAATCGAAGAAGACAAACTGTTGAAGAAACTATTCACGTCACTTTTGACGAATCCCGTTCAGCAAACTCTAAACCATCTACTGATACTGAAGAACTGAATCAATGGATGTTTTCTCATCTTGGTGATTCAAAAGATATTCCCACTCCTCATACTCATACAGTTGAAGATGATAGTCCTACTATCATCCCAAACATACAGAATAGTGAAGCTGAAACATCATGGGTCTCAGCTGTTCCTTTAAACACTATACATGCTTCTGTACCAAATGTCTCAGACATTCCATCTACTTCTCAGCAATCAGTAAATGAGATGACATCTGCACCTACTCCTCTCTTGGATGATATTCCAAAAGTTGCTGAAGCTTCATCTTCAGTTCCTCCAGTTCAATTTGAGTCAGCGACTTATGCTCCTGCTCAGTGATGGACTGTAAATCACCCAATTGATCAAATTCTTGGTGATCCAAACGCTGGTGTTCAGACTCGACGAAGTGCATGTAATATTTGTTTATTTGTTAACTTTATTTCTCTGATTGAACCAAAGAAAATAGATGATGCCCTCAAAGATCCAAATTGGGTCAGCGCCATGCAAGAAGAGCTGACTGAATTCGAAAGAAACAAAGTTTGGAAACTTGTTCGAAGACCAACTGACAAGACAGTAATAGGCACTAAATGGGTCTATCGAAACAAGTTGGACGAACATGGAACTGTAACCCGCAACAAGGCTCGACTTGTTGCTCAGGGATACAGACAAGAGGAAGGCATAGATTACGACGAAACATTTGCTCCAGTAGAAAGACTAGAATCTATTCGTCTATTCTTAGCATACGCTGTACACAAAGACTTCAAAGTATATCAGATGGATGTTAGGTCAGCATTTCTAAATGGAAAGCTGAATGAAGAAGTCTATGTGGAACAACCTCCAGGATTCTCAGATCCTAAGCGTACAGGTTATGTTTATAAACTGGATAAGGCACTTTATGGCTTAAAGCAAGCTCCTCGTGCATGGTATGACACTCTATCTACTTATCTCCATATTGAAAAATTTGAGCGTGGTCAAATCGATAAGACTCTATTCTTCAGGAAAGTAAAAGGTCATTATATTCTTGTTCAGATATATGTTGATGACATTATATTTGGTTCTACTAACCCTGACCTTTGTACTCGTTTCGCTGATAGAATGAAAGAAGAGTATAAAATGAGCATGATGGGTGAGCTAACATATTTCCTTGGTCTTCAGATAAAGCAAAATGAAAAAGGAACTTTCATTAATCAGGGAAAGTATGTTAAAGATATGCTGAAGAAATTCGATTTAACTCAGAGTTCAGCTATGAAAACCCCTATGGCACCACCGCTGACACTAAACAAGGATCCCTCTGAAATACCTGTTAATGCCACGCTGTACCGTGGGATGATCGGCTCTCTCTTGTATCTTACAGCTAGCCGACCCGATATTATGTACGCAACCTGTTTGTGTGCACGATATCAAGCTGAACCTAAGGAATCTCATATGATCGCTGTAAAGCGAATCTTTCGTTACCTTAAGGGTACTGCAAATCTAGGTCTTTGGTATCCCAAAGACTCAGGGTTTGATCTAATTGCCTATTCAGATAGTGATTTTGCAGGTTGCAAATTGGATAGGAAAAGCACCACAGGAGGCTGTCAGCACCTGGGTGGAAAGCTAGTGAGTTGGACAAGTAAAAAGCAAAATTCAGTGTCCACCTCAACTGCTGAAGCTGAGTATGTAGCCGCTGGAAGCTGTTGTTCTCAGGTCTTGTGGATGAGAAATCAACTACTAGACTATGACCTTCTGCTCTCGAAAATTCCAATCTATTGCGACAGCACAAGTGCCATCGCTATAGCCAACAATCCAGTGCTACACTCAAAGACAAAACACATCGAAATCAGGTATCATTTTATCAGAGATCATGTGATGAATGGTGATATAGAACTTCATTTATCCCAACTGACTATCAGTTAGCTAATCTGTTCACCAAACCTCTTGATGAGACAAGATTCAACTTTCTCATCAGCGAGCTTGGAATGTTGAACTTTGAAGAGTAAAATGTTCAGCGGTTCACATTTGATCAGCGATAGGATAAAATCAACTTGTATAACCCATTCTATCATTCTCTCTCTGAACATAATCGATTCACTGATATCAAGGTATGTTTTTCTCTCGCTGACAATCGCATGTAAATGCAAGATTTCAAGACAAATTGCATCGCTGAATATCTCTTCCTTAATCAGCGATACTTTGAAATTTCTAAAACCAACACTGATATTTCTATTCAGTGCTTCATGTTTTCAAAAGTGTCCCTGAGCTTTCAAAACCTCAGAGACATCCTAAAATATGAAAGGACATCCGTGACGTCATCGCAACGGATAAGCCCAGGCACGTTCTTTTTCTGACACACGTTTGCACGTTTCGTTTACCAGCCAATCAAATGCAAACACGTGTCCGTGTCATGATGAAAATCTTTTCCCGCTCAAGATTTTCTCTCTCTCTAATCTCTCTATATAAACCACTTTGGGTTTATATTTTTCCTTTACGCGAACAACTTCTTACTCAAGTTTTCTCAAGAATACTGTTGCATCTTGAACATTCGAGTTTTCTCTCCTAAAGAACTGTTCATCTTCTACAAAGAACACAATGTTAATATTCTTATATTATCTACTGTTTTAACTTGTTTTGGATCTTATCATTGTTTTTAAAAGATCAAACAAAAGAAACCATTCTTAAAATGAAATCATTTCTTTCATGGTTTTATGAACACAACCTTTCATGGTTGTTCTTCAAGTTTAATCGCAAATATCTTAAACTTGTTCTTCATACGTTTTTCCAGAATCCCAATCCTCAAAGGAAACTGGAAAACAAGACTTTTTATTGGGTTTGCATTTCTTTTTCAAAAACAAGAAAACCCTAATCTTCATTAAGACATTTTTGTCTGAATGAAATGGACAAAATTCGAACCATCTTATTGGAAAATCTTTCCACATTAAGATTATTCTTATTTGTTATATCTTTGGTTGAACTGATAATACAGCAATGGCTTCTACTGATATTCCTACTGCTGAGAACACTGCTGCTGCTGAGGAACTGGAAATCATCAAGGCTCCTCAGGTCAACTTCACGCTTGAGGAACTTGATTGGACAAAAACAAACAATCCTTATGCGCTTTTCGAGTTTCCTCCTCGAAAGCAAGTCACACATCTGAATGATGCTGTGAATTTCCTCAAAACCTGTTGCCTCTCTATAGCCCTGACCATAACACCCCCTGCTCATCAGCTACCACTATCTCAGTTCTGGTATTCTGCCAGACACACTCAACTACCATCGACCAAAGATCCCACGAAGAAAATCGATTGCATCCTCTCTGACACTGATTTTGGCACCATAAAAATCACCCCTGCCATTATCCGAAAAGCACTGAGCCTTCCCATCGCCACAAAAGAAAACCCCTTTGTTTCTCTCCCTGACCACAAGAAACATGCTGATAGGGAAGCCATCACTGCATTCTTTGATACAATGGGTTATGTATGGGAAACTGGGAGGGACAAGAAGCCTGAGAAGAAGCTAACCCTCATCAAGAAGTCAAAAATGCCCAGCGAGATGAACTTCATCTTCGCACACTTGATAAGCTGCATGACTGCAAAGACCGGCTCCTTTGATCAAGCCGCTCAACCTCAGCAAGCAATGGGCTATGCATTGCTGAAAGGTCTTCATATTGACTGGGCCTCGATAATCTACGATGATCTTGTGCTCAGAGTAGACTCTGCTGCTGATCGACCATCATGGGTTCCATACCTGTAAGTGCAGGATCTAATCTTACAATCAATATAGAAAGCAGTAATTGAGAAGTTGTATGATCAAGCTCAATTGTATTCAATGATGAACAGGATTACAAATCTAAGAGAGAGAGAATCTCAAAGATTACAAAGAATGAATACAAAGATATACGGGAAAATCAATCAGTTAGCAATGTAATGCTAACCACTCTATTTATACTGCAACGGAAATATTAAAGCTACAGTACAAATGAGAAAGACTAATAAGAACAAAACACGTGTCCTAATTAGTTTACAAATTACTAAGTAAAGTATCTCGTCATAAGTTCTGAACAGGTAGTTCAGAACTTCTGAACATTCTTCTGATAACGCTTCTCAGAGCTTCTGACTCTTTCTCTCAGAACTCTGACTTCTCTTCTCAGATCTCTGACTCTTCTACTCAGAACATCTGAGTCTTCTTATCAGATCTTCAACACTTGGTTTATTTACAAAACTCCAGATCTAACAATACCCAAGATTCCCCAGCGCCGTCTTCCAAACAGGCCTGAAGGATAACTACCCAAAAGTAGGAGACCCGAAACTCTCTCAGGTTGGCCCTAAGGTACTCGACTTCAAGCCAATGGCAAACGAGGTACGTCTCTCTACTCTCTTAACTCTTCTCAATCCACCTTCTTCTATTTCTGTGGCTACTTCAGCGACAATACCCCTCGCTGATACCCATGTCACAAAATCTACTCCTCGTAAAAGGAAACACTCCTCTACCCAACTTGGTTCCAAAAGAACTAAGCAAACCAAGGAGCAACCCCAGCAATCTCATGCTGAAGACTCAGCTCATCTTGAAGAGCTGATGGAAAGTTCAGTGGTACGCTCTGCCACAGCTAATCAAGCCACCCCTTCCATCCCAGCTTCAGCGTCTCTAAACGCTGAAGTTATAAACTTGGAAAAGAACCAACCTCCTTCAACCCCTCAAAGGACTGAAGAAGTGATTCTCAGTGGATCCAACACTGAATCAGCACCCCAACCAACTTTCTCAACCTTCGCTTCTCTCTCTACTCCCTTGGACTCTAATCCAGTTTTCACCGCGATCACTGGAGCAACCGTTATTCTTCCAGAAGCTAAAGTTGATCCCTATCAAGGAATGATAGATGCAGGACCTGTAGGAATTTCCATGCGTACACGCACTCTAGCTAACGACATGGAACATTATTCACGTCACAGAAGTTTTGATGACTTCGTCGACCCTCCTGCAGGTATACACCAAACCATATACACTGTAACTAAACCCCAAACTTCTGAGCTTTCCTCTGTTCATAAGTTCTTATATGTTACAGGTCCTAATTTGGGGGATATCAACACCTCCCTGACGGCCCTGGAAACAAAGATGGAGTCTTTCAACAAAACTCTAACTGCCAACTCTTCAGCGGTTACAAACGTTGGAGAGAACTTGAAGACTTTGACCACTGAGGTCGAAAAGAAAGCCTCCAAAGCTGATTTGGAGAAGGTTGATCATTCTCTCGGTGACTTTGCCAAAGTTCTCGCTGATATCTACACCGGCTACAACTCTCTTTCCTCAAGAGTTAACACCATGTCCAACGAGGTCATAACACTGAAGACATCGGTTGGTACTCTTCAGAGAGAGGTGTCCGCTGTAAAGACTGACGTGAGTTCAGTAAAGACTGACGTAAGTTTAGTGAAGACGATGGTACAGCAGATCCTGAATCACATGACCGCCCCTGCCCCTGCACCTTCACATTTTACTATGGCGGATCGTGCTGAACTTTTAAAGATCAGTCCTGCTATTACTGGCCTAGAAGACATAGTAGCAGCGAGTGAAAACTATATTGGGATCCCTGGCCAAGAAGACAGGAACCAACACCATCTGCTAAGTCATCGCATTCCTCCCCCACTCATCATACGGAAGGGGGGGGAGAAGAACTCTGAAGACCTTCCCCATGATGAATCTATCGAGGGGGAGAAGACTGAAGACCTTCCCCTTACTGAAGAGGGGGAGAAGACAAATGAAGAAACAACTGTTGGACCTCAGCGAGATGAAAACCCTGAGGGAACCGAGAAGCTTACCTCTGTATCTGAGGGGGAGCAACTCGAAGAAGCTGCTGAAGAATCTGAATCCGAAGCTGAAGATGATGAAGCTGTCGACATCTCTGATGATGAACCATCTTCTTCTTCAAAGAATGATGATGATGACTGCTTTATCGTCAAGCATGCTCAGAAAGTTTTATAAAGTCCATGTAAAAAAAAATTGTGCTTCAAGTGTGGAAAGTCTGGCCATTTTGCAAAGGATTGCAAAGTGAAAATAGTAAAAGATTATGAGTACTATACCAAGAAGGCTCAGCTGGCAAAGAAAAGAGATGAAGAAGTGGCAATGTTAGCTGAACAAGAAAACTGGCTGTACTACACTTCAGATGAAGATGACTGTATTCACTTTTCTCAGATGCAAAGTTACATGGCAAAGATGAAGAATGAGGATGATTCTGACTTTGAAGATGCTGATTCTGAGTCATCTGCTGAGGTACATTCTGCACTTGAAATAGACTTAATGACACAGATTGGAGAAATGAAAACTGAATTTGTTAAACTAAGAAAACAAATAAAAGGAGAAAGAAACTTAGTTAACAAATTCAGAATTGAAAAAGAGGTGATAAAAGAACAATATGAGGAATCTGAGGTTGAGAAACAGAAAATTAAAACTGAAAATTCTGAGTTGTTGAAAAACCTTTCTGAATTAAAAATTAAGCTTTCAAAAGTTAAGGAAGAAAAGGGTGATTTACAAATAAAGTTTAATATGCTATTTGAGGAAAGAATGAATTTATACTCTAAAATCAAAGAATTAGAAGATCTTAACTTGAAAAGAGGTCAGACTCAGCAAACATTAAATCTTCTAACAAGTAATGTTAAAGATACAAGATTTTATAATCCAAAGAAGGGATTGGGATTGGAAGAAAATGTTGTTTTAAAAAGAGCTCCAGTCAACTTGTATGAATTTGAAAAACTTCATGTTCCAAAACCAAAAATTCCAGAAGTTGTTGAAGTTTTTAGAAGATCTGCAAGTTCTATCACAAGTTCTGACAACTTACAAAAATCAAGTTCTAAAAAGACAAAGGAAATAATTTCTGAGTCAGAAACAGAAAAGAAAGATATTTCAGAAGAAAAGGTTAAGAAAGAAATTTCTGAACCAAAAGAAGAGAAACCAAAATATAATGATGCTAAATTCAAATATGACTCTTTAAATGTCAGGTACAAAAATAAACAACAAAGTTTTTCACATTCTGACATAGAAAGTATATTTGATACTAGTAAGGTTTCTTATCAGTTTTCTGATTCTGAAGGTCAGAAATCTGAGTTCTTTAATTAGAATTCTGAATCAAAGAGTCAGAATTCTGAATCAAAGAGTCAGAATTCTGAATCAAAGAGTCAGAATTCTGAATCAACTAAAGATTCTGAAACAAAATCAGAAGAATTTTTACAACTTGAAAAGAGGTTTACTCTTGTAAGTCAAGAACTTGAGGACTTAAGGAAAGCTTATGATGAACTTGAAAATGACCTCTGTGATGTGGATTTTGATCTTAAGAATGCTTTAAAAGAGAAAAATGTTTTTATTCAGAAAATAACAGAACAATTAGCTTTTTTGTCAAAAGCCAAAACTGTGAAAGCACCCAAGAAGGCTGCATATATATCTGAGATACCTAATCTGGAGGAGTCTGACAAGGAAGAAGGATCAGAAGATGATGAAGATATAAAAATGATTGCTGAAAAGCTAGCCTTGTTGACTAACACTTTCAACAAGAGGTATGGAAAAGGAAAATTTCAGGGCAAGTATAGGAAAGAGCAGGGAGGTTCAGACTACAAGAAAAGAGAAGAGAGAGGAGAGAGTAAGTATGAAAAGAAGGAAGAAAAAAGGGAAGAAAATAGAGAAGAGAAGGAAGAAAGAAGAAGGTGGAGGATTTGAATGATGAGGTGATAGATTTGAAAGATGTGTTGCAGAGAAAGTTGAATTCTGTTGAAACCAAAGTAGATGATGTAAAGAAATCCTTGGATTCTCATAAAAAGGAGATCAAGGATATAATGTCTGATTTTCAAAAAGATATGTTAAAACAAATGCAAGGTATGCAGGGATCTATACTGAAAGCACTGAGTGTATCAATGGTTTCTACTTCAAAGCCTCTTGAGCATGTTCCTGTTGCAGAAGCTGACCCTGAGGGTACTTCCAATCAGAACTTGAAAAGAAAGTTTGATGATAATGAACCTCATGATCATCAAAAGGGGGAGCAAGGTTATTCATTAAGGAGGAGAAAAAGCTTAGACTTCATTCGAAGAAAAAGCATCGCTAAAGTTTTGAAAATCAAGGGGGAGAAAAGCTAAAGATTTTGAAGATGATTTTGCTTTCCAAAACTTTAGGGGGAGAAGAAAATAGAAAATGATTTGTACAGAAACAACAAAAGAGAGAAATGTTATTTTAAGGGGGAGAAGAAGAAAAGGAAACTGATCTGTTGTTCTTATAAAGAAATGTTATGAAAGCTGATTTATGAAAGATGATTGATTGAGTCAAAAGGGAGAAGAAAGTCAGAAAGTCATAAAAAGACAGAAATTTGATTTGATCACATGGAGATGAGAATCAATTTTAATTCGATACGATCATTTATGCAACAATTCAAGATTTCAAGATCTAGTTTCAAGATTTGGTGATTCAAGATTGTTCTTAATCGTGTGCTACAATTCAAGAAAGATGCAGCGTTTCAGTTCAAAAATGTTGCTGATGTGCGAGTTTAAGATCTGATTAATCAGAGTTATGCTAAATTCGAATTCAATTCAGAGTTTGTGTAAGATTTAATGTGCAGCAGTTCAGATCATGGAGTGTCAAAGTTATTAAGGGATTGTTGTGTTGAGACATACTTTCGGCTGCTTAAAATCAGATTGTTTGTGATCAGAAATTCGTTCAAAACAACTCAGAACTTGTTCAACGACTATTCAAAACTTCTGATCATGTTATTCAGAAGAGTTTTGCTCAGACCATTCAGAAGTGTTCAAGTTTAGAATTCTGATCATGTTTATTGAGGATATTCAGAATTCAGAAGTTAGATCGTGAAATGTTAAAAGTTAATCAGAAATCAATGCTCAAATGATGGTTCAGAACTAAGTCTTCGAAGCTTACTCAGAATTCTGACTCCAATAGTCAGAACTTTATCGTGTGGAATCAGAACTTTGGAGTTAGAATTTTTTCAGAAGTTCTTCACGTTCAGAATTCTGATTGACTTACTCAGAATTCTGAGTGGTCTTCTCAGAACTTTTACTTAGTATATTTCGAAGTAAAGGTGCAATTTCAGAATTGTTCGACAGCTTTGCGCCCCTGTCGTATTTTGATCAGAACTTCCTCCTCGAAGCTCTAAATTTGACGATTTCAGATGCGCTGGATTCCTAAGACACAGATGAACATTTTTCATGTTTTGAGTTTGTTCTGAATAGATGTGCTTATTGGTCAGATTCTGTGTCAAAGTCAGTGGACTGATGCTGGACAGAAAGCAACGTTTTTCATGCAATTTCTCCCAACTTTCAGAAAGGTGTTATATCTTCTATTTTTGTGGATCCAAGCTGAGTTATTGAAGTGTATTGAGACACTCCCTCCTATGATCTTAATGGATTAAGCTCTTGAGCTTAATGGTTATTCAACTCGCATTTCAAAGACGAATTCTTTATTATAAACTGAAGTGGTTTCAGTCGAGCTTATTGCACATTGGATTCGATTTTAAAGTTGTAATTTGTGAAGAAGAAGAGCAAATTTTGAGGGGGAGCTTGGATAGATTTGCAAGGCGTGAAGATGTGAAACACTAAAGTTTTTAAAGAAATCAAGGGGGAGATCATTTGAAGATGCTTTCTTTATAAAACTTTAGGGGGAGATTGTTGGGTCTAGAAAGCCCCAATTATATAGAAAGTTTTATAAAGTCCATGTAAAGTCAATGAAAGTCAAATGTATTGTAATAAGCTTTGTTAGTCTTTTGGGCTTTGGGAGTTTAATGGGAGTTAAATGGGCTTGGGTCCATGTCATGTAATTAGACACTATAAATAAGTGTCTTGGGCTTCATTTGTAAGAAGAGATTTTGATAGACAAATCCATTTAGAGAGAAACTCATTGTAATATCTTGTAATTCACAGATTGTTAATAAATCATATGACCAGTTGCTGTGAATACGATCTTGAATGTTCATTCTATATTGAATCTTGATTATCAGTGATGATTACGGGACTTACAAGAAGACTACAGCTCTTAAATGGATTTCGATAAACGAACCTTCAGGGGAGCGGACCAAGACAAAGCCTGCAGCTTTTGAAGCTGACAAAGGCAAAAACAAAGGCCTCGCTGAAGATGACAATCTGACGATCTTGCTTAAAAAGCTGGTTTGTCAGGTACACTACCTTCTATTCCTTTACACTGCATCCCTCCTCTATCCCTTCTCAATCTCAATCCTTCAATCCATAAAATCTTTATACACTTAACCACATTCTTTTCTATCTCTTTCTTCCCCAACTCTTCTTACTTAAACGATCACTGTGTTTCAGCTAGTCCTCTCCCCTGTTTGAGATATCGCTGAAGTTTCTACAACTGCGACTTCACCAACAATAATCCCAGCTCCCAACGCTGAAGAAATAATCCCAGTCTTGGATTTAACCACTGAGACTGATGAACCTGAAGAACAGCTGCTCTCTCACAAAAACAGACCTTCCTTGGTTCCTCAAAAACCAAGTGAAGAGGATCAGAGAAGAAGAGAAGAGATGATTAAGAGATTCGAAGATCAGCGAATCATCCTGAAGCGTGATCAACTTCCTTCTATTCCTCCAAAGTTCAGACTTTCACAAAAGGAATACCAGGATCACCTCAGAGCTGAAAGATTAATCGCTGAAAGAAGGGAAGCTGAAGAAAAAGACAAGGCTCTCGCCAACCAGCTCGTTCAAGAATCAGTCGAAGATCCCAAGCTGAAACGAATTCCCATTCAAGTCCAACGTCAGCTTTGGGAAGATGCTCAAAAGATCGTTGAAGAAAAGAGAAATGTGTGTCAATCTACTTTAATCTGGAAAAGAACCAACCTCCTTCAACCCCTCAAAGGACTGAAGAAGTGATTCTCAGTGGATCCAACACTGAATCAGCACCCCAACCAACTTTCTCAACCTTCGCTTCTCTCTCTACTCCCTTGGACTCTAATCCAGTTTTCACCGCGATCACTGGAGCAACCGTCATTCTTCCAGAAGCTAAAGCTGATCCCTATCAAGGAATGATAGATGCAGGACCTGTAGGAATTTCCATGCGTACACGCACTCTAGCTGACGACATGGAACATTATTCACGTCACAGAAGTTTTGATGACTTCGTCGACCCTCCTGCAGGTTTACACCAAACCATATACACTATAACTAAACCCCAAACTTCTGAGCTTTCCTCTGTTCATAAGTTCTTATATGTTACAGGTCCTAATTTGGGGGATATCAACACCTCCCTGACGGCCCTGGAAACAAAGATGGAGTCTTTCAACAAAACTCTAACTGCCAACTCTTCAGCGGTTACAAACGCTGGAGAGAACTTGAAGACTTTGACCACTGAGGTCGAAAAGAAAGCCTCCAAAGCTGATTTGGAGAAGGTTGATCGTTCTCTCGGTGACTTTGCCAAAGTTCTCGCTGATATCTACACCGGCTACAACTCTCTTTCCTCAAGAGTTAACACCATGTCCAACGAGGTCATAACACTGAAGACATCGGTTGGTACTCTTCAGAGAGAGGTGTCCGCTGTAAAGACTGACGTGAGTTCAGTAAAGACTGACGTAAGTTTAGTGAAGACGATGGTACAGCAGATCCTGAATCACATGACCGCCCCTGTCCCTGCACCTTCACATTTTACTATGGCGGATCGTGCTGAACTTTTAAAGATCAGTCCTGCTATTACTGGCCTAGAAGACAGAGTAGCAGCGAGTGAAAACTATATTGGGATCCCTGGCCAAGAAGACAGGGAACCAACACCATCTGCTAAGTCATCGCATTCCTCCCCCACTCATCATACGGAAGGGGGGGGAGAAGAACTCTGAAGACCTTCCCCATGATGAATCTATCGAGGGGGAGAAGACTGAAGACCTTCCCCTTACTGAAGAGGGGGAGAAGACAAATGAAGAAAAGAATTCCGTCCCCGGAATTCCATCGTCGGACAAGCTTGGGTACTTGGACCTCATGTCCGTCACTACCTCCCCAGTTGCCCCTTGTCCTTTGGAATTACTAATGCATCTCCACGCGGTCAAGTTCCTTGTATCTCAACTCCTTGACTTGACTTACGGTCAAAGATTGCCTCCAACCCTAAGACAAAGTTTCACTTCTCATCCACCCGTATCCTTGCTAAAGTATCGCCATATCAACTTCCAACAAGCATTTTTTAATATAGAGACGTGATACACATTATGACTTCCCCATAATCTCATCAGGTACAACCAATTTACACCAAAATCTCCAACTCATTCAACAATTTCAACGGACCCAAAATATGGCCCAACTTCACCTTTTTCTCGGACGCACCTCCCCATTGTATAGGGATGTCTCCCGCATCAAGGTGTCCCCCAACTTGAGATTCACAAGACTCACACTTTTCAGCCTAATCAACTTAGCTCCACCCAGTTGCCCAACCCATTCTGATTGAAATCATAGTCGCTCCCAATCCTTTGGATCCACCCCTCTGTTAACCACCACTTTCTTATGTTGGCTTATTTCAATATAACATACTTGCAACGTCTCTGATCGACTGCATTGTATTAGATATTGTCCGCTTTGTCCACACACCTGGACTCACGGTTTTAAAACACGTCTAACCAAGGTTTTCTCGAGCAACTCCACTTCCTTAAAAGAAAGAACTTTACTGAATTCCATGCCACAATAATGTCAATTCTCTACCAAATGTAACCACTCAACTTGTCAACTTGGCACAAGGCCAACCTTGAATATCCCAACAAACTCACCGCCAAGAGTTCCCTCATCGAATAACATGCAATTCTAGATTATTTCCCCAATACGACTTATGTCCTACGAAAATAGTACTTTCCCTCCCGAATCACATTGACTACACCTCATCAGTGTAAATCTATTCATACGCTCCCACCATGTCATCACCCCACACATACATAGCTAGAAGCAGGAAACCTCCATAATCCATCGTCCGACGTGTCCACCAATCTGAGGTGAACCAGATCCTGATGTACATGCGTTCTACATCTCACTTACTCAACCATTTCATACTAATGGCCACCCTCTCGGTCAATGGTCACCCTCTCGGTCATGCAACAACTTGATGTACATGCGTTCTACATCTCACTTACTCAACCATTTCATACTACTTTCGTTTTGATCAACTATCTCACTTTCTACTTCTACATGCTTTCATTTCACTATAGGTATCTTATTTCATTTACCCTGCCATTGAAAAGCTCGATTAAGAAGTCAGAGCTCCATTGACACTTTCAAGATTTCGACACAATCTTTCCTTACCATCCTGACTGATCTATCCCATGATTTCTAGAACTGGGACTCTCCCGAAACAGGAGTCTTACTCAAACTCAAACATTCTTCCTCTCTGAATCCACGAAGAGCTACCCCTAGATGACTCATAACACTCTATACAACATTTCTTCTCTACGATGTATACGTACATCACATCATAATGACTTCTCATGAAACTTCCCCAACAAGGGGTCTCAGTATACCCCTCAGGGATCTTGCTGACTTTCTAAAGTACTGGAACATGACATAAACACTAGATTCTGACTACCACTTCGGAATAATAAGGAAGGTCAAGCACATACATGTAACTGTAAGTTCGCAATTACACTGGCCAGGTGAAATCACAAACTTACCTTACATGATTGTCCTCGGTACCCTATTAGTCCTATATCTGCTATAGTGCCTTCCTAACGCATTTCATATATATACAATAGTGTCATCCTAACGCATTCCCTGATTCTCAGTTGTGATTTCTACTCCAAAGTTTAAGTTTAGGCCTATCCGGTCACCTAAATCCCTTAAATTATGGCTCTGATACCATTTGTAACGTCCCAAAAACACAACAAGACATACGTAGCATTAAGTCAAAACATTTACACATCTAGGTCCCAAAATTTCATTACATTAATCTAAAACTGAGGTTGGCGGAAACAACCTATACACAACTGAGAATAATCTAGCTTCTACGAGTGGCACTTGAAATGTCTCTAGCTGCATCTGCACTCTACCTTGCTCTTGCTCACTTACCTGAGTCTTCTACTATTTGCTTACCTGAAAAGGTTTTAGTTTTGAAAAGCGAGGGTTAGACCATGAGGTCTAGTGAGTTCCCTCCATAAACATCGTACATTAACCTTATAAAAATCATTTTAATAAACACATTAACATTCTTCACATAACCATTCAATCATGGTATTGCACAGTGTTTAAGGATCACATAGGCAGTCACATATCCGAGTAGGAAGGAAATGAATTCCCTCCTACAAGCTACTCACCTATCCGAGTAGGAAGGAAATGAATTCCCTCCTACAAGCTTACTCATATATCCGAGTAGGACGGAAATGAATTCCCTCCTACAAGCTTACTCATAACAGCCCAAGGGATCATCGAATCCCGAGGTACTCAGATCCCACTGTGCAGACCGACTCCACATAACATACACATAGCTCGTCATAAACATGAAATCCGTTTAACACTTTATAATTCATTTCACCTTGTTGAATAATATTTTCCTTAAAACATACTTTTCATGGGAAAACATACGTAAAAGCTTGTAAATAAATCATGCTCGTAAACACACCATGATCGGTAAAATATTAAACTTTCATTCACGTAAAAATCATGTAAATAACATGGTATTTCCACATAATCACTTTCTTTGGAAAAACACGTAAAATCACGTATTTTAGTTAGAAAACTCACCTGGTGCGCTTAATATCTTTTCTTACTTTGCTTCTGGCTTTCAATCGGTCTACCTGAGAAATGGATGAAATACAACTGCTCAGATCCTAAACCAACTTTTCCGGACACTAACTTACCGGACAACTCGACTTACCAGATACACAACTTACCGGTTAACTCAACTTACCGGATAACTCAACTTACCGGATAACTCTTCTTACCGGATAACTCAACTTACCGGATAACTCTTCTTACCGGGTAATTCAACTTACCGGATAACTCTACTCGTCCGGACACTTCACCTATCCGGACACCACAAAACTTCCGGACACTAACCTGACGTTGAAGGTTTCCGGACGCGACGAAATGCACAAAACCGCAGGGGATTAAGCACCTCTCGCCCTAAATTCCCCCAACACTTCCAGACAACAAATATGGATCGATGATTAACAAAATAACCCATTCTTACCCTTTCTTAAACAAGTTAATGAGGAAAACACAAGGAAACCCCTAATAACCAAGTTTCTCCCCACAACCCAATACATTTCATTAAAACTAAAGGAGAGGGCAGATTGGTAGTTACCTGAAGTTTTCTACTGATTAGCTCAAGGATTCAGCTGCCAAGACTTCTTCCTCTTCTTCAATTTCCACAATTTCTTCTCTTGCTCCCTCTCTTAGCCGCACACACATACACACAGACTAGACAAATTGCTAAAATGAGTGCATTAGGGTTTTTCTCATCCCTTTTATACTTTCCAACATTTGTACAAAGGCCCCTTAACTTAACTTTAAGTTCTTAGACTTTAGCCACTAAACTTTCCATACATACTTGAAATTCGGGTTATTACAATAGTTCCAAAAATCCCCCATAGGAGAAAAAAGTGAAAGAGAGAAGGAGAATGGCTAAACCCTAGCCAAAAATGGCTTTTAAATCGCACCAGACAAGTGTCGCGACCTAGCCAGAGACTTAGGTCGCGTGGCTAGTCACCCTTTGTCTCTGGTCACATGATCCAATGACTTATCCTACGGTTCAAATCATCTGGAAGGTCAGTGGGACCCTTTTCAGCCCGAAACCCCTCAATTTCTTTTGTATTTGATATTGGAGTCGACCAAGATGATTTGACACTGATTGCAACTCATAACTCAACATTTAAATGAAGGGAAAGTGGTTTTATCATTCAAAATAATGTTGATAAAATGCAGGTATTATATTTCATATATGTATATATAGGCCCCTTATTATACAATCGTATTAAATGATGAAACCAATGAAACCGAGGGTATTTTTGTCCTTTCAACAAATTCGTATTTTTAGGAATAATTCAGATTTTTTTTAAATTGTTAATTCTTTAAATAAATTATTTTGTTGCCATATATAACGACTCCATAGATGTAGGAATAATTTAATTTCATAACCATTTAAAAAAATTCATAACCATTTAAAAAAATTCATAACCGTAATACAATAATAATTCATACACATTCATAACCGTTCATAAAACTTCATACACGTTCACAACCGTTGATAAAATTTCATAACCATTCAAAAAAATCATATCTGTAATACAAGAATAGTTCGTACATGTTTCATAACCATTGTGATCTTTCGTAAAAAAATCATAACTGTAATACAAGAACAATTCATACCCATTCATAACCATTCCTAAAATTTCATAAAAATTCGTACCCATTCATAACCATTGTTTTTTGCACCTTCATCTGGTTCGACAAAAATGCATTCATTTGCTTCTCTCCAGAAAGCATGATTCATAGTAGTCACCTAATATGGGATTGATTGGAGATGGGAGTAGCTAGAGACTTAGATGGGAGGGGCAGGGTCGTCCTTGGTGACAGAGATGGAAATGAGATCGTTGATGGAGATCGTTGTTGGCCAAACCACTGGTTCACCTTATCCATTTGGTCATGTGTATGTGCTTTTCTGGCCCAATGGTATTTGGTCCTTGTGTATGGTTCCGACGGTGTTGCCTCCGATGAGGTTTCATACATGACGGTGCGTGTGGGTGATCTCTGTGTGTGTTGTGGTGTATATAGTTGTCGGAGATGGGGAGTCGGCGGTGGGATTCAATGAACGGAAGGGAAGCACCAAGTGAGTAGGGAGGGAGAGAGATAAATGGAGAAAAATATGGAGATAATTATGACACAGTAACCATAAATAGATAATTCCAATTATAATTAAAATTTGAATTTAAAATAATTAAAATATATGCCCAAACTACCCTTTCCTTAATGTTTTAATAAATTTAAATTAGAAAATATCTAAACCGTGGATCAAGAAAAAGGACGGCTAAGATCAAATTGCATCGGTTTCATATTTTAAGAGGGTTGCAAAAGATGCTCCCTCTCTCTCTCTCTCTCTCTCTCTCTATATATATATATATATATATATATATATATATATAGAGAGAGAGAGAGAGAGAGAGAGAGAGAGAGAGAGAGAGTCGGGTTCAAACGAGAACAATACCTATTTAAAAGAACACAAGAACGAACAAAATCATTAGTGATCTTACATTAATGCATGGAAAAAGGACTTCGTGTAACCTTTTTGCGTGTTAATGTAAAATCACTAATGATTTTGTTTATTCTTGTATTCTTTTAAATAGTTACTTTTCTCATTTGATTAAAATAGACTCTTAAAGAGTGATTTAAATTAAAAATGTCCCTTTTTTCGACTAGAACTCGCATCAAATGTCATTCTTATGGACTTTAATTTTTGGAATTTTTAGTTAATCATTTTCAAAGGATTTAATGTGAACGTAATCTCATTTTGCATCAAATGATGGATTTATATAGCATAGGATTTGAAAGGCATGACATAACCATCACATTAGAGACATATAGATCT
Source organism: Saussurea involucrata (assembly GCA_033807775.1). Taxonomy (NCBI): domain Eukaryota; kingdom Viridiplantae; phylum Streptophyta; class Magnoliopsida; order Asterales; family Asteraceae; genus Saussurea; species Saussurea involucrata. The sequence continues at coordinate 127,429,018 of CM066320.1, forward strand.
ATCTATCTGTTTCTTCCTTCCTTTTTCTCCCTTTCTCTGTCTTATCTATACTATCTTATAAAGCATGAAAGACAAAAGTCTTAAAGTCTTAAAAACAAGGTTTTAAACAGAAAGTACAAAAAATTTATGTGCAAAGTCTTAAAGTCTTAAAAAACAAGGTTTTAAGCAGAAAGTACAACAAATTTATGCGTAAAGTCTTAAAGTCTTAAAAAACAAGGTTTAAAGCAGAGAGTACAACATATTTAAGCATAAAGTCTTAAACTCTTAAAAAAATTAATGATTTCAATTAATACGTCCATAACATTAATGATTTCAATTAATACGTCCATTAGTAATTTTCGCTATACATATTTATTAAAGGCAACTGAATAATCAAATATGATTAATATTTGCATTACTTTAGAAATTGATTAATAAATATCAAAAATTAGCCCCAAAAATAAAGGAAACTGAATAATCAAAATTGATTAATTTTTGCATTAATTTCGAATTTGATTAATTTTGCCCAAAAATAAGCCCATTCTTCCTCCTATATATTTTGGCTAAAAACAATATTTTGGCTATTACGAATTCTGGAAATCTGGTAACCATCTCCATCAAGACTCCAACGAATTCTGGAAATCTGGTTTGCTTCACAACAGGTAGGTTTTCTGATCTCAATTTTTAAACTTCCAACGATTTGGTTTCTCTACTTCTACTTGGTTTTTTTGCTCCAGTCTGCTTGTTCTTTATGGTATACGCTATAACAATCTTGTGTTTTAACTGTATGCGCTATAACCTCTATGAACTGTTTAGCTTTCATCCAAATGAAGGATTGGTTAACCATTTATTTAATTAATCTTTTATGTATTACAGAATAATGGATGGGAAGAATATTACTCTTATTAACGACCTTGATATACAAGAAGATGATTTTACTGTCAAGATTAGAATAATTCGTTTGTGGAATCAACCATTGTTCAAAAATCCTGAACTAATATATTCCATCGAGATGATATTAATGGATGAAGAGGTAAATCTATATATACTTAAAAGTAAAATATGGAGTTGCTTATGTGGCATAATGAGAAGTCTCCATTCACTATTTTCTATTTTCTCCTTATTTTGATTTTTTATATACTTAAAAGTAAAATATGGAGTTGCTTAGGTGGCATAATGAGAAGCCTACTTTCACTATTTTCTATTTTCTCCTAATTATGATTTTTTTTAAATAAAAAACTATCTTCTCATTAAATGACTTTAATATTTCATTTAACATCTAATTTTTTTATTTTATAATTAATTTTATTTGTACAACATAAAGATATCAATAAATATAATATTATTTACCTTTCATTTTTTTATTTAACATCTACTTTTCTTTATTATTTTATAATTATTTTTATTTGCATATCATAAATACATCAACAAATATAATATTTGTTTATCTTACACTTTTTTAATTTAATCAAACATTTTATTAAATGAATCCACCATCTTTTAATTAAATATTTAGAATTATAATCTATATCTATACCCATATCTATATAAAGGGAATCATTAAAAGATGATGTGATATTTTGAGAAAGCTTGAAACATTAGTTGTTATTTTCTTCAATTTTTGAGTTATTACAAAATAAAATATAAAATGAATGAATGAACCATTCATTACATTTTACAAGTAAAATTTCATTATATAAATATATATAGGCTAATTTACCTAATAAATCTATATAAATGAAAATAATCAAAAGATGATGTGACATATTGACAATGTAATACTTAAAATGTCTTCTCCATTTTCTTATCAATTTTTGATGTTTTAAAATATTGAAAATATCAAAGAATTGTCCATTCTCATATTTAAATTATATTTTCATTATAAACGAGAGTCTTTAATAATAATTTTACATATTTATTGCAATTTATGTCCTTAACCATTTGTTTTCCTTTTTTATGGTATTAACTATTGTTTTTATTATTTATTTGAGTTAACCATTCTATTTATTGTAATTTATGTAAGTGAACCTTTTATTTTCCTTTATTTATTATAATTAATCATTCATTTCCCTTATTTAAGCATAAGTGTTGTTTTGGTTTTTGTTGGTTATGTTATTAGTTTTTTTAACTTTTTTGTCATACAACAAACTAACTCTCAATCTCTCCCTTTTAACACATTTTCTCTCATTAGATTTGTATTGCTAAGAGATTAATCATATTTTTGTTATCGATATTTGGTTATTTTTGAATTATTTGCTATTGTATTGAGTTTATATGTTTTTTATGTTGTTCTTTTTGTAGTAAGTGATAAGGAAAACAAGCTATCTAAATATGTCGAAGAACATCAAAGATTTATCATCAAGGCATACATATTATCATCACATGTAAGTCTTTCATTCGAGTATTCCTTAAATTTCAATGTATTATTGATTTTGTCTATTTTGTAATTTCGTGATTTATTGCTAACTAGATTCTCATTTCTTTGCCTTTTTTTCAGGAATGTAACCTACAATGCTAAAAGAACATTTGAGTATTAGTTACTTTGATATTACATTATTACTAGCAAAGGACAATAAATCTTTATTTTTATATTCGTTTCTTGGTTTGATATATACTAATATGTTTAGAGTGTTCATTTGGAAAATTAATGTTCTATTTAAATATAAACCGACTAATATTCTTCAAATTTGTTTTTTTGACCTCCGATTATTTTGAATTATGTTCAAAATTAGATTGATTTCATTTTGTGAATTTACTTTTTTTGCATCATACAACTTATAAGTTTCAATATCAAAATCTTGCTACAATTTAATAAGATCGATACCACTGTTAACAATGTAGCCGAGACAATCAATTAAACTGCAATGCTATGTAATCGTGTTCATGTAACTCATGTATTAATACAAATTTTGACCCAAACTGCAAAAAAATCAAGGAATTGATGATGAAGGAACGGAAAGATTGAAAAAAGTCGGTGACTAAACGAAAAAAGTGGGTTCTTGATAAAAACATTTTTTAAAATCTAAAGACTTCTACGTATTTTCTTATAATAAAATAATAATATAAATAAATACAAACACTTTATTAAATTTAATCATGTATTGTCGTAATTTTCTTAGTAGACAATTATAAATTTTGAAATATTCATATTATTGGTCTTTTATATAAAGATTATTTTAATTACCTATCTTAATGATATATAAATATTTAATAGTGTAATTTTATTCGGTAATTGTTGATACAATTTGTTATATGTTGTTTCTATTTAAAGAAACATAGAATATTTATTCTAAATCTAAATATTTTTAATTTTTATTTATTTTAGTGTTGAGTTTTGGTTATCCGATATTTTTTACTACATTGGTGACCTATGATTTATTTTTCAATTTATATCATATTTTGTATTGATTTATTTTAAACAAGTTCATTAATGTTATATATAAATATTTAAATTATAGTTATTACTAATAATTTTCAAGACACATCCAACATATTTCATAATTTTATTAGTTGAATATGTTTAAAGTCAATCTTTATCCAAAATAAATTGTTGTATATGGATTTGCAACATATTTCACATATATGAAAATAATAAAAACAATTTTTTACAATTTTGTCAACATAAAATTTGATCAACGCGCGATGTCGAACACTAGTAATTACTTGTATTCGAATCTTTAGCTTCGTATCCATCATAGCTTCTTATTTTTCAACAATTATGATTTTTACATATCAATTTTTTCAGGGCACTAAAATCCATGCTAATGTTCTACAAAAATCCATGCCGAAGTTTAAAATTTTGCTTCATGAAGGGGTTGCCATATTCATTAAAAATCCTACAATTGCTCGACATGCCTCAAAATACAAGTTAATTGATAATACAAACAAATTAAGTTTGTATTACAAAACTTCGGTTACCAGCTGCTTGGATTTTAATGGTTCCTATTTGGTTTTTCATTTGTCAAATATCAAAACGTGATATCAAAGATTATTCCAAAAGATACAGCAGTTGGTTTGTCAATTAATTTTTTTAAATTTACTAATTTTTTTTAATATATGTTATTTATGTTATCATTCTTTATACTAAATTTTTTAATCATTATATAGATGTCATTGGTGAGGTTGTAGCATGTGAGACAATGGTGAATTTTCCGAATGGCAACGGAAAAACGAAGAGACGAATGCAGATTGAGATACAAGACTTGGAGTCGCTATTAATTTCGAAACGTAATTTCCTTAAAAAACATTCCTGATTTCAATTAAAAAACATTAATTTTCTTTTGTATTAATTTTGAAACGTAATTTCCTTAAAAACATTTTTGATTTCAATTAGAAAACATTAATTTCGTTTTGCAAAAATTTGAAACGTAATTTCCTTAAAAAACATTTCCGATTTCAATTAAAAAACATTAATTTCCTTTTGCATTAAATTTGAAACCTAATTTCCTTAAAAAACATTTCTGATTTCAATTAGAAAACATTAATTTCGTTTTGCATTAATTTTCAAACGTAATTTCCTTAAAAAACATTTCTGATTTCAATTAAAAAACATTAATTTTCTTTTGCATTAATTTTGAAACGTAATTTCCTTAAAAAAACATTTCTTTAACTCGAGTTAATCAGCTGAAAGATTTGGGTTAGTCATTCAATTAATCTGTCCTTATTGGATTTTTTTACTCCGAACCGATAAATTTCCTTGCTGCAAGTTCATAAACTCTTCCTCCAATTGTTTGACTGCTGCATGAGGACAGAATTGTTTCCTGAAAGCTATAACGAATTTTTCCCAAGAGAATGTAGAATATATGTCAGAACCTCCCGAAGAAATATGAGCTTCCCACCAGTATAAAAATCGCCTTTCAACATTGCGGTTCCATAAAGTACCCTATCCTCTTCCGCGCACTTACTAGTCTTGAAGATAGCTTCTATTTCCTTCAGTCATTTCATAGCTTTCACTGAATCCCGGTCTCCTGAGTAGGTCGGAGGCTTACAACTGAGAAACATTTTATAATCACACTTTTTCATTACTGGTCCAACAGTAGGAGTAATAGGAATTTCGTCTTCATGAGTAGGATCTGGTCTTTCTGTTTCAGTATCACGAGTTCGATTAAACATGGCTTGGATACTCGCTTGTAATCTTCTCATTTCGGCTGCCAAATCATCCCTTATTACAAATTCAGTACCTCGCGGCTGAACTCTGCCGCCTGTTCTGCCCCTACCTCTATCTCCCCCTCTTCCCCTTCCTCCGGCTGTTGGATTTGTTCTATTCGGATTTCCTCCTCCTTCCCGATTCGTTTGTCTAGTACCACTTGCCATTCTGTTAATTCAGACAAGGTTAATATACACATAAGCACATACCCCATATAACAAGGTATTCCAGTCCAAAGATGTACCTGTAAGATCACAATTACACTGGCCAGGTGTAAGATGAAATTACCTTACATGATGTTCCTTCTACCTTTTATACTTATTCATCCCAAGGTTCTAAAATAATAGGGGCATCCTACTTCACATGCAGTTTAAGTCTAGGTACATATACGAATACCTAAATCCCTTAAACTAGGGCTCTGATACCATCTGTAACAACCTGGTCCCCAAATACATACAAATGACATATATTTCATAACATAACTTTACAAAAGAGAGTAAATCATTTAACATTTACGGTCCCAAAGTCTTTAACAACATAACGACTATTTCAGTACAAACTTTTTGCTAATAATTACATGATCATTATTTAAACAAAAATAGATCATAAACTTCATGAATCTTCATTAAGCATACATCTTCAAAAGATTAAGGCACAGATATCTCTATCACTTGCCTCTATTCGCTTCACGACCTGGAATACATATTTTAAAACAAAATGAGGGTTAGACCTAGCGGTCTAAGTGAGAAAATCCCGGTTAGTTTGAAGTCATTTACATAAATCCCATACATATAACACAATCACAGATATCAATTAGAACTCACACTTCGTGTACTTTCCTTCCTCATTCCCATGGCCATATTAGTTGGTTGCAAGCCAACTAATAAATTAACTCCGCTGTACGACAATTACAGCCAACACCGTCGTACGAGTATTACAGCCAACACCACCGGTCCTAAGCCCGGCCAATATACTCTCGTATAATACTCATGTAAATATAATATACATTTCAACATATTATATTTCCAACATAAGCATATAAACACATCATCAATCACATATCCAATACACACATATATGTATTCCAGTTTAAAAGATTTTTAAGTAAAACTCACCTGTTTTGCTTATCACCAAAAATCCTTCCAAGCTATTACCAAGCATTCCAATTCTTTCAGCCCAATTTCACAGAATCTGTACCACATAAATACAAATATTTCTTTTAAAGACTAAAATCTCTAAAATCTCCAAAATCCTCGACTCATATCGCAATCAACTACTGAGATAACCCCATGTCGCAATACACAACACATATCGCAACCAACTATTGCGACACATTACCATGTCGCAACCCACTATTGCGATATCTCTCCATATCGCAACCAACTACTGCGATATGTCCCTCATATCGCAACCAACTGTTGCGATATAGCTTAAGTCGCAACCCACTGTTGCGATATCAATGAGCAAGTCGCAACTCAAGGTTGCGATACTCATGAATGTCGCAACTATCATTAATGTCGCAACCCACTACTGCGACATACATGAATGTCTCAGTTCACTGTGTTTAAACCATGAATCTTTATGATATTTTGCAGATAAGTTATACACTACCATTAGAACACTAATCCATACCCAAAATTCACATATCCTTCTAAATTTACCAAAACCCACTTCTACAACTTATAGCAAAACTTTAGAAAACTAATACACATAAAAGGATGACTTTGCATGGAATTGTTACCTGGATTTCTTCAGTTGTTACTAGGATTTCCGGCTGCAAATCTACTGTTTTCTTCTTCTTAGTTTTCTTTTGATAGCTCTATCTCTCTCTTTTTCTTTCTTAACCGAAAACACACATACACACACTCAAAATATCTAATTTTGTTAAAAGAGTGACACCTCTCCTAATTGATATGCTAATGGAAGTGGTGGTGAATGGGTTTGGTAAAAATGACCAAACAAACCCTAGACTTCTCCCATTTGGCAAAACACACCCTTATACTTCTATATTAAAATTAAAACTTACCCCTTAACTTCTAACCCCGTAAAACACTTTTTAAATATACTTGAACTTATAAAACCAAGGTAATAAAATTAAATACTTTAAAATAGGTCAATAACATACCTGGTTATTACATTTGTGGAGTTATGCAACGATGGGGATATCTCTGGTTTTATGCACTTTGCAGCCGAATCAGAAAGACCTCCATTACTTTATGTGTATGCTGAATCCTCGATGTGCAACAAAGACGATGACGACGGTGATGACGACGGTGACGACGAAGGTGATGACGACGCTGATAACGAAGACCTCCAAATGGAGCAGCCTGATTCTCAATTTCAGCCGTCCTACGGCCCAACAGTTCATTTGGATCATGCATATGGTCTTAACGACTGTATTCCTGATTATGTTCCGGAGACACAACAACAACAACCACAAGAAGGACGTTGTGCTGGAGTTGCTGATGACGAAACCTATGTTTTCAAAACGGGTAATGCTAATATAGACAGATCAGATACCGATAGTGATGATCACGAAGAATATACCCCTAGTAATAAATCATTTAGTCAGTTAAATGACTATTTTGATATGCCCCATATTCTTCCAAACCAGAATACCCATACACAAACCTATGAACCTATACCTTATAATCGCAGTTTAAGGTTAGAAGAAGGTCAATTATTTGATTCGAAGGATCACTTGGCAAGTCAGGTCGGACTTAAGTTCATGGAAGAGGGTTTCGAAAGTGTCACGCCGAGATCCGACAAAGACAGATACGTAGTTCAATGTGCGAGAAAAAACTGTAATTGGAGGATGTACGCGAGGCCCGCGGGAGAGAAAGGAGGGGTGTTACTTATTAAAAAGTTGCACGACATACACACTTGTAAGAGGACGCAACTGATCAGGGACTAGTCATGCCTTTTGGTCTTAAAAGCGAAGGTTCAACGTATCAGGGACTAGTCAACAAAATGTTTATAGAACATTTTGGCGACACCATGGAAGTATACATTGACGACATGCTCGTCAAGTCGAAGCAAGTGACGGACTACATTGACCATTTGAAGAAGTCGTTCGACATCCCTAGGGAGTATAATATGAAACTAAATCCAACGAAATGCTTTTTTGGGGTGAACGCCGGTAAATTTCTCGGATACATGGTGATACGTTGTGGGATCGAAGCTAACCCCGACCAGATTAAAGCAATTGTTGAATCCAATCGCCTAGAAATTTCAAAGAAGTCCAACGACTTACTGGTCATGACGCAACTTTAAATAGATTCATTTCACGATTCTCAGATAAGTGCCATCTATTTTACAATGTATTGAGAAAGAATAGGGGTGTCGAGTGGATATATGACCCCAAACGGGAACTTCAAAAGTTAAAAGAATATATGGTGTTGCCACGACTGCCGTCGAAACCAAAAGACAATGAAGTCCTACAACTTTACCTGGTCGTAAGTTCTAACGTTGTAAGTGTCGTCCTAACTCGGGAATATGACAAGTAACAACTTCCAATTTATTACGTAAGTAAGTCTCTTTTGGACGCGGAAACCAGGTATTAATCCATGGAAAAATTACTACTGTCGCTAGTTACTACCGTGATGTCTTGATCTTCTCAAGTAGACTCGAGACCACTTCAATCCGCGCAACTGACGCTTGAATGCTCCCACTATAATCCTTCCGACTCAAGGCATCCTCCATCGCAGTAGCCTTTCCGGGGTGGTAGAGAAGTTCACAATCGTAGTCCTTGAGTAATTCTAGCCACCTCCGTTGACGCATATTTAACTCTTTCTTATCGATAACGTAGTTCAGACTCTTATGATCGGTGTAAAGCGTACACCTTGTATGTACAAATAGTGTCACCACAACTTCAAAGAGAACACTATCACCACCAATTCTAGATCATGAGTTGGGTAGTTCTTTTAGTGATCCTTAAGTTGTCTCGATGCATATGTGATCACCTTACCTCGTTGCATCAAAACGCTACCCAATCCCAACTTAGACGCGTCGCTATAAACTATAAAATCCCTTATTCCCTCGGGTAGGGATAGGACTGAAGCTTCACACAACTTCCTTTGTAGAACTATGTAGGCTTGATCTTGGGGGTATCGGTCTATAGGAATTTCATATTCTTCCTTGTTAACGATGTCAATGGAGAGGCGATCTTGGAGAAGTCTTGTATGAACCTTCGGTAGTAACCGGCCAAACCCAAAAAACTTCGAATATCCGTTGGGCTTTAGGCGGTTCCCAATTCATCATAGCCTCAACCTCCAACGGGTCTACCTTTACTCCCTCTTGAGTTACCACGTGACCTAAGAATTGGACTTCGCTCAACCAAAATTCACACTTAGAAAATTTGGCGTATTGTTTCTCTTTTCTTAGTACTTCCAATACTCTCCTAAGGTGTTGTTCGTGTTTCCTCTCCTTCTTAAAATAAACTAGAATATCGTCAATGAATACCATAACGGACCTATCGAGAAAAAGGTCGATAAACTCGGTTCATCAAATCCACGAACACGGACGGTGCATTGGTTAAACCAAACGGCATAACTAGAAACTCGTAATGTCCATAGCGGGTCCTAAAGGCCGTCTTCGAGACGTCCTCTTCTCTTACATTCACTTAGGGGTATCTCGAAGGAAGTTTAATCTTGGAGAAACGTCCAAATTCTTGGAATTGATCGAATAGATCATGAATTTGGAGAAGTGGGTATTTGTTTTTCACGGTCACCTTATTTAACTCGTGGTAGTCGATGCACATACGCATTGTGCCATCCTTCTTCTTGACGAATAGCACTAAGGCTCCCCACGGTGAGTAACTTTGTCTCATAAAGCCTTTCTCTAGTAACTCTTATAATTGTTTCATCAGTTCTTTCATTTCCGTCAGTGCAAGACGATATGGTGCACGAGCTATCGGCGTCGCTCACGGAATTAAGTCGATCCTGAACTCCACGTGTTGATCGGGTATAAAATCCCCGTTCACCAAGGGTATTCTAATAATTTTCTTTGTGCATAGAATCTCGGCTTGGTTCTTCACCAACCAATCCATCCTTATCACGACATCGAAACCTCCTATAGCCATTGGAAGTAGATCCACCTCAAAGTATTCACCTCAAAGTATTCACCTCTAATCTCCAATCGACATTTTTCCAGAATTTCATGCAAAACTACTTTTTCACCATTCGCTACCTCAATCACTAAAGCATCACTAAGAGGACTAGGAGGCACACCCAATGATTTGTAAAAATAAATTTCCACAAAAGAACGGTTTACACCGGAATCAAAAAGTATTCTAGCGGGAATGGGATTGTCTAAGAACGTACCTGACACCACATCGACGGTCTCTTTCGCGTCTTCAGTTGTCATCTGAAAGGCTCTCCATTGCACTCTCAGACTGGATTCGTTTCTTACTTGGCTCCCCGCACATGAACCCTTCGAGTTGTCCCTCAACTTGGGACATTCGTTTCTCATGTGGCCCATCTCTTTACATTTTTAACAAATTCAAAGGATTTAATGTGAACGTAATCTCATTTTGCATCAAATGATGGATTTATATAGCATAGGATTTGAAAGGCATGACATCACCATCACATTAGAGACATATAGATCTATCTATCTATTTCTTCCTTCCTTTTTCTCCCTTTCTCTGTCTTATCTATACTATCTTATAAAGCATGAAAGACAAAAGTCTTAAAGTCTTAAAAACAAGGTTTTAAGCAGAAAGTACAAAAAAATTATGTGCAAAGTCTTAAAGTCTTAAAAAACAAGGTTTTAAGCAGAAAGTACAACAAAATTATGCGCAAAGTCTTAAAGTCTTAAAAAACAAGGTTTTAAGCAGAGAGTACAACATATTTAAGCATAAAGTCTTAAACTCTTAAAAAAATTAATGATTTCAATTAATACGTCCATAACATTAATGATTTCAATTAATACGTCCATTAGTAATTTTGGCTATACATATTTATTAAAGGCAACTGAATAATCAAAATTGATTAATGTTTGCATTACTTTAGAAATTGATTAATAAATATCAAAAATTAGCCCCAAAAATAAAGGAAACTGAATAATCAAAATTGATTAATTTTTGCATTAATTTCGAATTTGATTAATTTTGCCCCAAAAATAAGCCCATTCTTCCTCCTATATATTTTGGCAAAAAACAATATTTTGGCTATTACGAATTCTGGGAATCTGGTAACCACCTCCATCAAGACTCCAACGAATTCTGGAAATCTGGTTTGCTTCACAACAGGTAGGTTTTCTGATCTCAAATTTTAAACTTCCAACGATTTGGTTTCTCTACTTCTCCTTGGTTTTTTTGCTCCAGTCTGCTTGTTCTTTATGGTATACGCTATAACAATCTTGTGTTTTAACTGTATGCGCTATAACCTATATGAACTGTTTAGCTTTCATCCAAATGAAGGATTGATTAACCATTTATTTAATTAATCTTTTATGTATTACAGAATAATGGATGAGAAGAATATTACTCTTATTAACGACCTTGATATACAAAAAGATGATTTTACTGTCAAGATTAGAATAATTCGTTTGTGGAATCAACCATTGTTCAAAAAAATTCTGAACAAATATATTCCATCGAGATGATATTAATTGATGAAGAGGTAAATAATTACTTGTATTCGAATCTTTAGCTTCGTATCCATCATAGCTTCTTATTTTTCAACAATTATGATTTTTCCATATCAATTTTTTCAGGGCACTAAAATCCATGCTAATGTTCTACAAAAATTCATGCCGAAGTTTAAAATTTTGCTTCATGAAGGGGTTGCCATATTCATAAAAAATCCTACAATTGCTCGACATGCCTCAAAATACAAGTTAATTGATAATACAAACAAATTAAGTTTGTATTACAAAACTTCGGTTACCAACTGTTTGGATTTTAATGGTTCCTATTTGGTTTTTCATTTGTCAAATATCAAAACGTGATATCAAAGATTATTCCAAAAGATATGTTATTTATGTTATCATTCTTTATACTAATTTTTTTAATCATTATATAGATGTCATTGGTGAGGTTGTAGCATGTGAGACAATGGTGAACTTTTCGAATGGCAACGGAAAAACGAAGAGACGAATGCAGATTGAGATACAAGACTTGGAGTTGGTATTAATTTCGAAACGTAATTTCCTTAAAAAAACATTCATGATTTCAATTAAAAAACATTAATTTCCTTTTGCATTAATTTTGAAACGTAATTTCCTTAAAAAAACATTTTTGATTTCAATTAGAAAACATTAATTTCGTTTTGCATAAATTTGAAACGTAATTTCCTTAAAAAACATTTCTGATTTCAATTAAAAAACATTAATTTACTTTTGCATTAAATTTGAAACCCAATTTCCTTAAAAAACATTTCTGATTTCAATTAGAAAACATTAATTTTGTTTTGCATTAATTTTCAAACGTAATTTCCTTAAAAAACATTTCTGATTTCAATTAAAAAACATTAATTTTCTTTTGCATTAATTTTGAAACATAATTTCTTTAAAAAACATTTCTTTAACTCGAGTTAATCAGCTGAAAGATTTGGGTTAGTCATTCAATTAATCCGTCCTTATTGGATTTTTTTACTCCTGCTATAAAGAAAAAGATTATGAGTAGGTTTTATTTGCATTAATTTTGAAACATGATTTCCTTTTGCATTAATTTTGAGTTTGATTTTGCATTAATTTTGAGTTATTTTTACTTTTAGTATCTATTAAGCCCATTATTAAAGGAAACTGAATAATCAACCCCTTCTTCCTCCTATATATTTTGGCTATTACGAATTCTGCTATTAAAACCAATATTTTGGCTAGAAATTAAAAACAATATTTTGACTATTAAAAATTATTAAGCCCAAAAAATAAGCTCATTATTAAAGGAAACTGAATAATCAACCCCTTCTTGCTCCTATATATTTTGGCTATTACGAATTCTGGCTATTAAAACAATATTTTGGCTATTACGAATTCTTGAAATCTGGTAAGCACCTCCATCAAGACTCCAACAATTTGGTTTCTCTATCTGTTGCTTCTAGAAATCTGGTTTGCTTCACAACAGGTAAGGTTTCTGATCTCAATTCTCAACCTTCCAACGATTTGGTTTCTCTACTTCTGCTTGGTTTTTTTGCTCTAACCTGTTTGTTCTTTTTTGTTTTTTAAATTTTAACTATCGAGATTTTCTAATAATCGATCAATCATTCAAACCCTAAAACACTCAAGAGGTGGAGAAAAAACGCACCTTTCAACCCATAATAGCTAGCCATGATCTTGATTGCACCCCACAAGAGAAAGGACTATTCTGTAGTTTGCACATTGCACAATTATGATTGGGTGTTTCTTGAGCATGTAAGTTCTTCGTTAGGGGCTTTTGATTTGTATGTTACTTAGCTATTGAAAGGAAAGTTTCTTTGTATGTATGTGGACTGGTGGTTGCAGTACATGGTTTTGAAATATTGTTTTGATAGTTGATAATATTGCAGAGAAATTGCAAAACACCTGTTTCTCCCTCACTGCAGCATCAAGACAGCTAAGAAAGAATACAAGACCAAATATAGTAATTCGGTTGTAACTGCTTCTTCCACTACTAGCAAGGTAGATGATGCTTAAATCATACCGAAACAACAGGATACAATTAATGTTGTCGATGTTCTTTTCTTTTCGTGCATATATTATTTTTCTTATGTATTTTGGCCTTAGTGTGTGATATGGAGGAGATATGTATGTAAGATAAACGAGAAAGTTTCAACCGTGACTTACGTTACCTTTTGTAGATGTTGGTAATGGATGACATTGTGGATATCTGAATAAGAAAAAGGATTTCATGTATGTTATTTTGTCTTGTGGGATGATTGTGACTTATCTATTTGCAGGTGATAAGTTATTTTGATAATCTATTTTATATTATAAAATATTTAAGAAGAAGTGTTAAAAACAAAAAATTGACATTAGTCATATATAATTCCATAGATTTCAATACGTATTTTTAAATGTGTTTGAATGCCATGTAATAAACAATTGATTACTAAAGTTATAAATGATGCGAGCCTCAAGCCGTAGGCTTCAAGATAAGCCACAACGTTTTTTAAAATGTTATTTATGACGATAAATCTCTATATCATGTATATCTATACCACCATTGGTAAAAGTTGTATATCATCGACTAAGTACATTGGGTAATACCACTCGATCCAATCCACTAATCAATTTGGTTTCTATGGCAAAAACACATTTGCATTGTTATATTATTTCTTATATTTATTTGAATATTACATCCCGCCGCATTGCGCGGGTACTCAGCTAGTAGATATATAATCATCGTGTTCGCTCCTAATATTTTAAAGATCATAGACATATGTAAAAGAAATAACCTGTGATTTTTTCAATTAATAATTTTTATTATTAAAAAGTTGAATATATAGAAGACTAATAATTTAATACCCCTGTTTATTGGGAATTTAATTAATACCCAAAGTTTGACTTTGACTTACCAAAATACTCATTTTCTCGTCCAATTTGTCGAAATACCCATTTTTTCCGCGACGGGTCCCGCGATCACGGGATAGGGCACACGTGGCCCGCTATTGTGGCCAAAAAGTCCTGCGGCACCCCCCAACTTTCCCCGCGTTTACATTTTCGGTCCCTCCCCGCGATCGGCCAAAAAAATGTCATTTTTGGTCCTTTTTGCACGAATCTTTGCATGCTTTTTACTGTTTTTTTTCACAATTATTGTACTTTGAAGACCAAATTGTGGTTCAAATTCACTGGCATGTTTCATCAATGTTGAATTATTGTACTTGGAAGACCAATTTGTGGTTGCAATTCATCTTCCTCAATGAGATTTCATCCATAAATATCAGTAGAATGCAATCCATAACTCACACCCATTCCATCCTTATTTGTTGCTTTCTTGCTTTCTTTCTTCAGTATTTTGTTTTTGAGATACCATTGAAAAAATGAGTTCATCTGTTGCAAAAGCTAGGCTATATTTCTGTTACGATGGTGAATGGGTGAAAGAAAACAATGAGTGAAATTTTGCTTATAAATCTAAGCATGGTGTAAAATTGCTAGTAAACTTTGCTTATCAGAAGTTTGTTGCATACGCCATGCAAAAATGTGAAATCGACCCTTCTGTTGTTTGCAAGTTAGCGTTCAAGAATGGTGATGGGTCCTTTGTGGAGTTATGCAACGATGGGGATATCTCTGGTTTTATGCACTTTGCAGCCGAATCAGAAAGACCTCCATTACTTTATGTGTATGCTGAATCCTCGGTGTGCAACGAAGACGACGACGAAGGTGACGACGATGGTGATGACGACGGTGACAACGAAGGTGATGACGACGCTGATGACGAAGACCTCCAAATGGAGCAGCCTGATTCTCAATTTCAGCCGTCCTACGGCCCCACAGTTCATTTGGATCATGCATATGGTGTTAACGACTGTATTCCTGATTATGTTCCGGAGACGCAACAACAACAACCATAAGAAGGACGTTGTGCTGGATTGCTGATGACGAAACCTATGTTTTCAAAACGGGTAATGCTGATATAGACAGATCAGATACCGATAGTGATGATCACGAAGAATATACCCCTAGTAATAAATCATTTAGTCAGTTAAATGACTATTTTGATATGCCCCATATTCTTCCAGACCAGAATACCCATACACAAACCTACGAACCTGTACCTTATAATCGCAGTTTAAGGTTAGAAGAAGGTCAGTTATTTGATTCGAAGGATCACTTGGCAAGTCAGGTCGGACTTAAGTTCATGGAAGAGGGTTTCGAAAGTGTCACGCCGAGATCCGACAAAGACAGATACGTAGTTCAATGTGCGAGAGAAAACTGTAATTGGAGGATGTACGCGAGGCCTGCGGGAGAGAAACGAGGGGCGTTACTTATTAAAAAGTTGCACGACGTACGCACTTGTACGAGGACGCAACTGAATCCCAAACACAAACAAGCCACCAAAAGGACTTTGGGTGCGATACTGAAAAACAAATTTCTTGATGCTAGCAGGTCATTGCGTCCAAAGGACATCATGGACGATGTACACCAACAGTTCGGCGTCACGATTGGTTACCACTAAGCTTGGCGTGCGCGATGCAGGGCACTGCTATTGGTGAGAGGCGCGTTCGAGGAGTCGTATGAACGACTCCTAACATATTTATATAATTTGCAGCTGCAGAATCCAAGTACTGTCACCCAGCTAAGGACCGATTCACATGGACGGTTTGAGATGTGCTTCGCTGCCTTTGGACCCGCGGTACGTATTTTAACACGTCATATGTTTACACATTATAAACTATAACATTTACAAATGGAAACAACCTACGTTTTTGCAGATCCGCACATTTCTGGCAAATCTATGCCGTGTCATGGTAATAGGCGCTGCCCATTTAAAGGGCCCTTACTTGGGTATGATGTTCCTGGCGGTTGCCATGGACGGGGATAACTCCATCGTTCCAGTAGCTTTCGGAGTAGGCAAGTCCGAAACCGGGGACGAGTGGACTTGGTTTCTGTCCATGTTGAGACAAGTTATCGGAGACCCGCAAGGGTTGGTGTTTATGTCCGACAGGGCTCCTTCCATAAGCGCCGCAATCTCTGCCATGTACCCAAACGCCCCTCACGCCTATTGTTGTCGACATTTGGAGATGAACGCCAAAACCCAGGACAAACGTATTACCACCTACAAGGATGTCTACTGGAAGGCATGCAGAACATATACGGATTGGGAGTTTGACCGGTACATGAATCTTCTACGAGTTAGTGCCGACCAAGCAACCAAAGTCATGGACGATGTTGGACCGGAGAGGTGGTCCGCAGCCCATTTTCCTGCACAACGGTATGACATTCTGACCTCCAATAGTGCAGAGTCGGTGAATGCACTCTCCCGTTTTGCGCGTAGATGTCTGATTGTTAATCTTATGGACTACTTTCGGAGCTTTCAACAAGAGTGGTACCAACTTCGACGCCGAAAAGGAGCTGAGCTGCAAAATAGACCCACACCAAAGGCGGAGGAGATAGTTCTCTTCAGGGCGCGTCACGCGTCGACATGGAGGGTAAGTGAAATCGGGTATGGGAGGTACGAGGTTCAGGATAACCATCTTCACGCGACTGTCCATATGACCGACCATGTTTGTTCGTGTTTCCAATGGCAAAAATCTGGGTTACCGTGCGGCCATGCCATCGCTGCGACAAGATATATGGGTCGTAGAGATTGCAGCGACTTGGCTGTAAGGTTCTTCACGGCCGAAACTTACCGGGTAACATACGCAGAGGTAATAAATCCAGCTGGACCCCCTGAAGCATGGGTGTATCCACCGACCCCCTTCCACCATGCTATCCACCGTTAAACGATAAGAACAAAGCCGGGAGACCGAGAAAGAACAACCGACGTCCATCACGTGGTGAAGGTTCGATACAACGAAAATGTACTCGGTGCCAATGCGTAGGACATACTCTTGGAGAGTGTCCAAATCCTTCCCCTTCAACCGTGCCAAGGAGTAGACGTTCAGTCAGCCAAGTAAGTAACACGCAGGGCCCATCGAAGCTTGAGCCACATGAAACTATATCATATGATACCGTTGATCTGAACAGAGATTTCCCTTGATTGGGACGATAAATATTGTATGTTTAGTGCGCTTGTTTTGATATATAAAATGATTTTATCTACTTTATCGGCCCGTTGTAATTTATCAAACATAACTTATGTACGTTGATCTGAACATTGATTTCCCTTGATTGGGACCAGTTATCTTTTGAAAGGTACTTGAAACAGAACATGGGATGATGATCATAATGGTAGTAGTCTAAATGGAGAGAATAGTAATGGTAGTAGTCTAAATGGAGAGAATAGTAATGGTTATATAGAAAGACAGGGACCTAAGTTGTGTTAGAGCAAAGACAGGGACCTAAGTGCAGTAAAAGCATCCACATTTGCCTATAAATAACCCACGCTAGATTAGTCGTAAAACACATATACGAGAACATATTATTCGTTAACGTATTCTTACATGGCATCCCCAAACCTTCATGTTTGGTGCTTTAGGCGTTTATCTGAATCGCTTTCAGACACTGGCAAAGAGTTATATGGTTAGTGTGCATGTTTCATTGAGTTTTGCTTGTTACTACCGTTGTTCTACGAACTAGAATAGACTGGTAGAATTGAGTACCGATGAAGATGTAGCCAACATACGCCAGTATGTTGACGGCCATACTGTGATTGAAGTGTACATCGAGAAAGTGGAGCTTAACACTTTGAGACTCGTCTCGCGAGAGCATTTAAGAAGTCGACCCGGATTGTCAAAAACCAAACCATCGTCTAGCCGTAGCCTCAAATTTGGATAATTTTGTACTGTATTTATTAGTATGTGTTTGTTATGAAATAATCTTGTATAACATCTATGAGTTGTATTTTTAATATGAACCACTTTTCAGACAAATTTCAGACTACTTAAACACTACTTTTCAGACAAATTAAAGACCTTTATTCATGAGCAACAAAGTACTAAACAACAACAACAAAGTACAAAACAACAACACATAAACAACAAAATACTAAAGCAACACCCGTACCACCACCTACTGAAAAATTGCTTTAGTTTGATCAATCCAACTTTGCTTGTCGGTTACCTTCGCTTGAAAAATTGCGAAGTCTTGCATAATATGGTGAATTTCTTCTTTTTCTCGACAAATACGAGCCTCCATCTTTTATATCCCATTTCATCCTTTTGATCTCCTTTTCTTCCATTTCGATCCTTGTCAAGTGGACATTCTTCCTGGCGATCTTCTGTTTCCACTCTTCTGTCAGTTCGTCTATCTCCTTTTCCTTTGCTGTTATCGCCTTTTGGAGTTTAGGTGGCATTTTTTCAGGTGTAGACGAAGGGTTAGATGACGATGCCATTTGTTTACTGAAGAAAGAAAGCAAGTGAAAGAAAGCAAGAAAGAAGGATGGAATGGTGTGAATTATGAATTGCATTGTACTGATATTTATGGATGAAATCTCAAACATGCCAGTGAATTTGAACCACAAATTGGTCTTCAAAGTACAATAATTGTGGGAAAAAAACAGTAAAAAGCATGCAAAGATTCGTTCAAAAAGGACCAAAAATGACATTTTTTGGTCGATCACGGGATGGTCGCGGGATGGTCGCGGGGTCAGTCGCGGGGAGGGACCGAAAATGTAAACGCGGGGAAAGTTGGGGGGTGCCGCGGGACTTTTTGGCCATAATAGCGGGCCACGTGTGCCCTATCCCGCGATCGCGGGACCCGTCGCGGAAAAAATGGGTATTTCGGGAAATTGGACGAGAAAATGGGTATTTTGGTAAGTCAAAGTCAAACTTTGAGTATTTTAATTAAATTCCCCTGTTTATTATAAAGAAGAAAAAAAATACTCCTGTTTATTATAAATACGAAAGTATTTAAGATTGATGCACTCTTTGTTAATTAATTAGGAGCTAACGAATTTATGAGAAAACAAGCGTATTTTTCAAAAACAAAATCATAAATATAAATATGTGTTTGAGCATCTACTATGTATGGTTGATTATTTTGTTAAAGGTAAGAATGTTTTTAGGACTGGTTTGGTTTGCCGGATTGGATTGGATTTTGAATAAAATTCTATTATAATCCTATGTTTGATTCGAAATATTTTGTGGATATGAAATCTCACACACATAGGATTTTGAAATCCCACGGGGTAGTTGGTATTTTCACAAAATTTTGTAGAATTTGTATGTAACAAGGTTTTAAATCGATTAATAAAAGGTAATTTAATTATTTTTATAATTATGTATAATTTGTTTTAACAATTATTTATAAAGAATGTAATTCGATTCCATTCCAAATCCTACAAACCAAACACCAAATGTCTCCTTAGTTCATAACAAGAAATATGTGTTATTCTAATAGAAAAGGGGGATTCATATGGAGGAAATCATCGACAGAGTCAAGAAGAGATGAAATATAAATAAGATTATCAGTGTTTTCGGGACAATATATGAAACGAGGATCAATGAGATTGTTGAAAAAAGATGACTCGTTGAGATCCAATAACAACAAATAATAAAGGAGACCTATGATGTGTAAGCTTTAGCAATAATTGGTTGATGTAATAACCCAGTTTAGGGTGTATGAAATAAAATGAAGTTTAGTGGCCAAATTGCAATTTAATAAGTTTGGTGGTGAAAGTAAGAAAATAGAAAGTGTAGTGTTTTTATGTGAGAACTATTAATAGAAGTAAAAACCCTAGAAACTCTCACAAATCGCTTATTGTTACTGTGAGCGGCTAAGGGTGCGATTGGTGTGTGCAAAGGATCGGAGGCATTCGATACGAGATTAGAATCAAAGACATTAGTGTGTAATCTGCATTCTCCAAGAAGATAATCTCAACTTAATACCTAAAACCCACGAGTTAATTGCTTGAAAAACTACTGTGCTGAGTTCTATACTTGTAACCTGATGAAACCGATTTCCTCCCAAAGAAATGAGACTTTGGGTGAATTAAATGTTATATTTATGTTAAGAAAGGATAATGTAAACACCAGATCTATTAGGTAAACATGAATTCTTCCATTGATCTTCAAGAATCTAGATATTACATAGGAATTAAGCACTTTCTCTCTCTAGATTCTCTCTCTCGAATCTCTCACTAAGATATTACAATTATGATCATTCACCTAATGACTTTCTCCAGACTTGCTAAACAACTAAGCTAACTAATCCTATTTATACCTAGGATTACAAAGCATTAAATCTAAACTACTTACTACAGGGACCAAATCTGCCAAAACCTAAAATCTATTAACAACCTTAACTAAAACACTAACGGAAGGACCAAAAACCCCATTGTTTTTTATGAATAAGTACTGGGATTTTGAGAGAATCAATGAATTGCTCCCTTAGGACATCGCAGTTATCGGGAATCGCCGTACCCGGACAGGGCAGGTTTCCGGAAACCTATTATGTCTAACCGGGACTAGAGTTCGGATAAGAGTTACCGGGCAAAGGGGATACCGAAAGAGGTACCCGAGAAGTGGTTACCGGATACTTCCGGATTGTAAGAAAGTCCGGAAACTAATTTAGCGGAAAGTCGACGAGAATCGGACTTGTCCGGAAACGTTTAGTATCCGGACGTTTATGTCTGGACAGAAGTATCCGGTCACATCAGGATTGGGGAATCCGGAAAGGCAGGGTACGGACACCTTGTGATCCGGACAGACTTATTTAATTGGGATTTTGGGTGTTTTCATTGAAAGTCGTTATGTGTGCCTCAGTAGTTTTGGGAGTAGTCTTTTAGAAGGGAATTGAGTGACTTATCACTCTAGTGTGTGTGATGTGTTTTAGGTGTGCAGTTAAGAGGAGTACTAACCAAGTGAGAAGGAATTTGCTGGATGCCAGGTGAGTACTTCTAACCACATATTTTCATCAAGTGTGTTTATGTACGCAAATACTTGTTTAAATTGCATATTTTACTTGATGTTATTAACCATGCTCATGGTGTGATATTAAGGGTGTGATTACTTGAGGGTAGGCATGCGATGGCTTATGGTGTGTATATGGGGGGGGTGTCCCATAAATAATGTTTATATATATATATATATATATATATATGTGTGTGTGTGTGTGTGAATTTGTTTCATATAAATTATTTAGGGCGGGTGTGTGCCCTAACACGCTGTCACGGGTGTGTGTGACTATAGTGTGGGCCATCAGCATGCGCCGTTTGTGTGTAATTCATGATAAAGGTGTGTTGTTTATAATTCCTCATAAATTGATTTATAAATGGTGTTATTTGTCGCGTGATAATGCAATTGAGGAAACTCACTAGACCTCATGGTCTAACCCTCGCTTTCAAAACTAAAAACCTTTCAGGTAAGCAGGTAGATAAGGGTACGGGCAAGCTGTGAGCTCGGGGCTGGCTTGAAGAGTGTGGATTTGAAGATTTTGTTAGTTGTCCGAGTAGTTTATTTTTTATGAAAATTCCCAGTTGTAAACCCGGATGTTCCACCAACCGTTGAACTTAGCTTTTTGTAAGACTTAAATTTTGGGCCGTTTGGCATTGATTATATTATGCATATGTTACTCCAGTGTTTGGCTTGTCTTTTTTAGGTGGGTTGTTACAGTTGGTATCAGAGCCATAGTTTAAGAGATTTAGGTGACCGGATGGGCCTAAACTTAAATTGTGAGAGTTAGCCTTGGATGACTCTAAGGCACTATCTCTAAAAGTTGCCAAAGAGGAAGCAATCAAAGCCAAGTCTACCGATCCCATTCTTGCCCAAAAATCTGAGTTGGGCACTATTGAAGAAGAAAAGGAAGAAGAAGTTAAGTGGTACAAGAAAACCATGCACTACCGAACAAACAGGTCTCCTATCTCATGTGTCAAGATTGCCACTTCCAAGCTCAATCCCACCAACATCAGGCTCATCATTGAAAGAGAGGATGGAATCTCAAGGAGTATCAGAGATTATCACCTCAAGCAATTCGGTCTCTCCGAATGGTTTGAAATTTCCAGGCTCTTGGTGAAATGTGTTAATCCCAAGAAAGACATTTTTATCAAGTACATCGATGGAATGATGAACAAGATGAAAGAAATAAAGATAAAACACAATATTGTTCTTTCCACCGACGAACGTGCTTCTCTTCAATCTCTAAAAGAAGATGTTCGACTTCCCATGACCAAAACCCAATCGGTGAAAGACACAGTGTTTAAAGACATGGCTTCTAAAGGAAGAATCCCCTATGTGGATAATCTTAACTTGTCCATCCCAACCTCCATCGCCTATCCCTCTACCACACTTTGCATCTAACCAGTTCCTGGCCTCTTCTTCAACGATGCTCTAGGCCACCGACGCTTCTTCAGATTCTCTCAGATTCATCTAGCCGACATCATCTTCTTACATGGCATCTTCAACCTCATGCCACATATCAATGAAGCTCAGATATATTATCAGAACATCACCAACGAAATCAAACGCCGTATTCAAAAACCAAGGAAATGATCTGGGTGCTATCTTTCTATAGGTACTTGTAATTTTTCTTCATTTTCGAATGTATGAAAACTTTACATGAATGCAAGTACTTTTCATCTATTTGAATTTCATTGTTGCACATATTTATTTTCCTTACTTGTAAATATTGGATACACTTAACAAATCCATAAAAGACAAAATAGATAAAAAAAATGGTCTATGTGAAAAGAACCCAAAAAGAGTAAAAAAGGGTCAAATTGCTTTTTATTTTCAGATACTCTTTAATATTCTTAGTATGGAGCTCAAATTCAAATAGAGGGAGATTGTTGGGTCACCAAAGATTTGAAATTGACCCACCGATTTTCTCACCCTAAAATCGTACTTAGAATATTTTTCTATGGTTCTTTGTAATGACTTTGATAAGATAGCAAATATTCGCTGAAGTCGAAGATCAACCGAAACCAAGCTTGAAGATATTCTCATTTGTGGAAATGAAGAATAATCTTCTCAACAAACATCAAGTCATTGTCCACCGATAATCCCTATACACATCGGTGGACAACTCCTACCGATCCATCCCTATGATCGGCCAACAAGAGTCCCATCGATAATATCCTCAAATCGGTGGGAACTCAATAATCTTCATGGATGCAATTTTCAAGATATCCCACCAACCTCAAAGCTCAAGTCGGTGGAATACCATCGGTGAATTAGTTCTTGGAAGACACATCAAGAAGATCATTTATTATGGGACAATATCTATTGCCAGGTAAAAGTGACTATTTGTCGTTTTATCCATTATCAGATAAAGTCTCAATCAGCATGGGTATTCTTTCTAGTACCAAGGAAAAAGGTGAAAAGGACACATCAACTTTTCAGAAGTCAACACCTACTTTGAATCTCCTGATGAAAAGTGTCCTAAGCATTTAATGTTTCTCACACTATAAAAGGAGGAAGAAGCTCCCCATACAAATTACGCTTTCTGGAAGAATTTCTCAGTGCAAGCATTCTCCATCTCTCAAGAACTTTATAGCTTTGATTCTAAGTGTTCAAGTTGTTTTGTTTTCAGTATACTTTGTGAAAGATTGTTAGAATAGTTTTACTTGTTCTTTTCCGCAACAGTCTTTATTTTCTATGTGTAATTCTTGTTGAAAGTTTTTCAATAATAGAATTAAATTAAGTAAATTTTGAATATTGTATTCAACCCCCCCCCCCCCCCTTCTACAATACTTGTTAAGCCATCTGGGACTAACACTAATGAAGATTAAAGTTGTCAAAGTGGATTATTGAAGATAAAGCTTATTTGAAGATTCGACTGAGATATTTCAAAGAGCTGAAAGTGTTGAAGTTCTAAAGATTAAAGAGTTGAAGACTGCCGTCATAAATTTTTTAAATCTTGAATCCATAGGGAGAGATTGTTAGTGCCAAAATGTATTCAAGATTTATATATAATTGTAATAGTCAAATATAGTCAAAGTCTTGTAAGTAGAGGTCAAAGTCAATGTAAAGGAGTGTGAGAGTCAATGGTGTAAATAGTGAGTTCTAAGGGAGTTGAAAGTAAGACATTAGAGTTGTTATCATACGTATTGAGAGAGCTTGTAGAGAGATGACTCTAGAGAGAGAGAGTCTAGAGAGAGAAAGTGAATCTCATTCATATATTTTGTATTTCTCTCTCAATCTATACAAGATCAATTGCTAAATCATTGTTACTTGAATTCACAAAAGTCTTAGTCATGTTATCCACAGGTTCTACAATGTTTTGTGTAGAATCTAATATTTCTGGCTTGAGTGATGAACTGCTATGTTTAGAATTTTGTAAAACTTTTTCATCAAAGGTCACATTGATGCTTTCTACATAACCTTGGTTCTATTTTTGAAGTTAATGAATATTCAGTGAATATTCCTTCATTTGCCTTCTTTTCAAACTTTCTCATATTGTATCTATCATTCAGCACAAAGCATATGCAACAAAAAAACATGTAAAAAATTAGTATTAAACCTTCTTTTATAAATTACTTTATAACAAGTTTTATTAAGCCTCTTGGTGATAATGGTTCTACCTTTGGTAAAACATGCATTAGAAATAGCATCATCCCATAAGAACAAAGGCAAGTCTGAATAGGCTACAATAGTCCTTGTTGCTTCAACTAGAGTTCAATTCTTTATTTCAACAACTCAATTTTAGTAAGGAGTTTTGACATTTGAGAAGTTATGTGAGATTCATACAGAGATAAGATGACTCTGAAGAGTCTCATTCTTGAATTCAGTCACATTGTCACTTCTTAGTTTCTAAATTGGAAGCTAAAGAAATACTTGTATTCTCTTGAAGAAAGAAATTATTATCTCTGGAGCTTCAGACTTAGTCCTCAGAAATTCTACCCATGTATATCTTGAATACTCATCAACCATCACCAAAATATATTTCTTGCCATTTATGCTTTGAACTCTTATAAGTCAACACATATTCATATGAATAACTTCAAATGGATATTTAACAAGAGGATTCCATTTTGGCTTTATGTAAATGTTTTGTCATTTTATCCATTTCACAGGCAAAACACAGAGAATCTTTCTCAAATCTCATTTTAGATAATACTTTGACAAGATCTTTGCTAACTAACGTGTTGATGTCATTAAAGTTCAGATGTGATAATCTTCTACGGTATATCCAACTGCCCTCTTTTGTATATTTGGATAACAAACAAACAACTTAGGGGCATTGATAGTTGGAAATTTCACATAATATAGATCACCGATTCTTTTTGCGCATTAAACTTCAACACTTTTATCGTCAACAATATCACATCCAGTTATAAAGAATTTTCCATGAAACTCTTTGTCATAGAATATTAGTTGGGTAAAAATCGGGCTTGTTTGTCATGTTTATCATTGAGGAAAGTTGCGATGGAATATCGAAAGAAAATGGCTATATATTTATATATTTTTGTTTAGCTTAGTCTAACATGTTTGTCGTCATTGTGTAAGAATGTTCTGTGATCATTGTGGTTTCTAAAACAATACGGTCTCATCTGCAGGAAAACCATGTACCGTCTTTGAGCATCTTCTAAAGAAAAACACAGTCCTATGTATCTGTAGAAATCTCTCGACCCTTACAAGATAATTATCTTATATTTCTCTCAATTCCTCTTGTGTTTAATTAGACCTAAGTTTTGTTGATTCTGATTTATGCATCAAGTATACATTTGTTGTTGTATTACATTCGGAAAGGTTTCTTTAGCATACCCAAGTGTGATTTGAGAGAGGGTTTTATGATGACAAAACATTTTGACCATTTACGGTTATTTTAATTTTTTTCTTAGAGTCGCACATGTTACATGCAGGACTAATTACAGTTAAATTTTCTTCTTGTTAGTTTTCTTTTAAAGACTTAAACTATATGTTACTTCACAGTGGACCAAAATCATTGATGCAATGCATTTCGGTGCATCTCATTCTAAGGTGCATCTAAGGATGAAGATCTTTTATTACACTTGTCACCATAACTTTCGTTATCACTGAACCCAACCCAGGAGGAAGATTGGTAGTAAATTAGTTGAGAGCTTTATTTAGGTGACTTCTTTATTAATTAGCATGATATTCGATGGTGTTGTCTTCTAATTGCTCACATTTTCATGATTTGGTTATCTTTACCATTTATTTTTTAATAAATTTGTTAACGACACCCCACAAATATGTACATTGCCCCTGTAGCAAAAATATTTGTATAATGATTTCACAAGTCTCTAAAATATCATTAATGACGTACTATTAGCTTATGAGTTATGAGACATCAAAGAGCTAATGTTAAATATTTTGGTTTGCTTCAAGCTTACACTTAAAGGTGTCTCATGTACTTCCGATAAGAAAAATTATTCTTATTTTTCGTACTTTATTATTTCAACTTGTTTTGTGTTGTTGCTATCTTTGCATGACTCCTTTTTTTCGTGGGGATTTATCCATTTAGGTATTGTTTGGTGTAGATATAAGCTAGCATACAAACTAGTTTATAATCTAGCTTATTTTTTGAGTAATCATTTGGATTCATATAAGCTAGTTTATAATAGTTTATTGATAAGCTATTTAGGCTATGTTTGGCAAACTAATTAATAAGCTAGTTGGTGACTGATAAATTAGTTGATGAAAAAGTCACGTTTGACAAAAGTATGTAAAATTACCAAAAAGAACATCTTGAAAAATTAATCAATTACAGTATTTAATAATATAATTAAACAAATTATGGTAATATAATATTTTAATTAATACAAAGAAGGTAGTAAATAATATAATATGTTAATTAAAAGAATTTGAAATTTATTATTATATATAAAATAAATTTTGAATTTGTTAAAACAAGTTTTAGAAAATCTAGATTTAACTTTCGATTCTAAATAACCGTTACATATAATATGAAAATATATTCAAATGATAATTAAAAAATAATAATAATGTATAAATAAAATATAATGATTAATATTAAAAAAATGATATGATTATCAATAAATTCTAAACAATTAAAAATTAATCCCAATGTATAATTAAAATTTAATTTATAACTTTCAGTTAATATTAATTAATAATAGTTAATTAAATTGAATTAAACAAATTATGAAGAAAAAAAATAACTTTTAAATTGTTAATTTTATGGTAATATCGATATACTTCTTCAAAATTTTATAAGGTTTTCAAATTTATATTTTATTCAAAAATAAAGCGTTACCGCTTTCTCGAAACCACATAAAATTGTGTTATAGAATAAAGAGAAATAAAGAATAAAAGAAAATATGAAAATGCAGATGTATCATGCTGTATTGTACGATACATTTCTAAGATTTCCTCAATCTATTCAAAACCACAATTTTTTTACAAATAAATTTGAATGTAACATATTAAATGATTTTAACAAATTATCAAATATAAAGAATACAAAAAATAACACCTTTTACATTGTTATATACATGAAATAGCAAATTAATTGACTGAAGAACATAAATAGATAAATACATATGGTTGGGTTAGTCAAAGAGAGAATAAATAGATCGAGAATTATAGTTTTTAATAGTTTTATTATAGAAATTTTATGTTAGAATTATCGTTCTAAATCTTTTAATTTGTTTTATTTTTGTTTTTTGGATGTCGTTTTCTTTGATTTGAAATTCTGCATACATGTCCCCACAACACGGGGACGATAATTGAGGGTATCAATCATTTATCCAAACACAATAATGCTTATGTATTAATGTCAAGTACAAAAGCAAATAACCGAAATAAAATGAGTCGTTTTGTGTTATCGTAAATATAACAATATCTTTGTGAGGATGTTTCTAAATAAACGTGGCAATTTTTTAATACAAAGTTGGATGTTAGGACATGTTGATGTTGTTCTTTCTTTTATCGTTATTAATCAAAAGGTATTTATTAGTTAAATAGTTATTTATTTATAAAATAAATATTGTAATAATTAATTAATTGTGCACTTGGATGGATCACTTTCTGAGGTTGTTTAGACGAGTCTTTCGAATTAAATGTGTTGGGGTCTAAAGGTGTTGTAGTTCACCTGGTGTGGACCCAATTGGAAAATACTTCAAAACCATTTGCAAATCACTAATAAAATGAATAAATAGTTTTGGGTTTAATTTTGTTGGATGTTTTTTTAATTCTTGTTTACGGGTTGTTGGTTTTGTATAAAGGAATCCATTTTGAATGTGAGTCAACATACTCGATTCTTATGAATTTAGTTGATTAAATGTCAAATATCAAGTTTACAAAATGAATGTCTTTTGAATTATTGTTCCTGTAAAACTATTATAATTTACAAGGTTTACAACATTCACAAATGAATGGTGGGTCATAGAATATTAGGCGCATACGAGTCCTTCACGAATCGTCGGTTCATTCATTGCACGACTGGTTTGAATAAGATTGAAAGTGAAATGATATGGGCTGTGACATGACCCTAACTATTTAATGTTGGGCAAATGATACAAACAATTTATAGGTCATTACAGTTTTGATAGTATTTATAATTTAGTCATGGTTATATTTAAATCATTGTCGTTGGCTATTTTATGGTTCATGGTGGCAAAGTTGTTTGCTTGTTGATATTGAATGTGTTGTACTTTAAGCACCACAATTAGGAATGTTAACAATTAAGGCGTTTACTGAGGTACTGGAATTGGAACTTGAACTTGTGGCTGCTACCTGCACCACCGATATCCCACCCACGCACAACATTTTGGTTTGTTTGCATTTGATTTGTTTCGGATTGGAAATTTGGTTTATTTGGGTTTGTTTTGTTTGGATTAAGAAGAAGAAGAAGACAAAAAGAAGGAAAAATGCCCTTAAGTTAAGACATCTTAATACAAGTTAGTAAGGGTGAAAAAAGTGTAACAAAGTGGCAAATCACCGTACCACCGGTGTATCTAAAGAAGTGTTTTCGGGCTATACATCAGAGTAGGTAGTAACCACAGAGGCTAAAAGTGTAATTTACCCTACAAATTATATCATTTTGACCTAAAAACAAATAATTTATCAACTTTGAAACCATCTATGATGGTAGCGAAACAAACTACTTTTAACGATACGGTAATACTTTGTTCGAATCTTAACGAGTCACTAAATGTTGAATAACTTATATGTTAGAAGGATCTTTTTGTCCACTTTATTCACTTTTTCTTTTAATGATATCAATTTATTCGTGATTATTTATATATATATATATATATATATATATAGAGAGAGAGAGAGAGAGAGGAAAGTTTAAATGAAAACTCAAATTCAATTGTGAACGTGAGGACGAATCTTGGCCCTTCCATCTCTATTGATCCAATGACTCATATTAAATAGAGTTTTTTTTTATTGAAATTATTAATTAAGGTGGGGGTAAAAATGGAAGATAATTTAAACTCACGCCTACCATATTTGACTTTTTATTTTTTTTTAATTATAAACTTTTACCTCCCTTAAAGTTTAAAATAAATTATCTTAAAAATTACTAATATTTTAATCAAACAAATTACATCAAAAAACGATAATTCCGTGCTCTTCGATATGACATCCATCTCGATATAGTTTTTTGTTGTTGTTTTAACCGTTTTTACGTGAAATGTCATATATGTGTTATATCCGTTATGAATATTTATGTATTCAAGTGTTTATAACATCTCGATACCGTAAGTCTGTAACTCGACATCACCTTCTACAACACTTTCTTCAACGTTCTAAGGCATCGTGTTATTCATTACCGTAACCCAACACTCATCGAGATGAATCGGGAACCTATCGAGTTTCGATTGTGAACCGAGGAACGAAAGAGAGTGCGTCACGTCTCCACACCTTCACGGGTCACTCATGTATTATTCTTCATGAATAATGCATCATTCAGTATGAATAATACATCATTCAGGGTGAATAATACACGATTCACGAGTCGTGTATTATTCACCCTGAATGATGTATTATTCATATTGAATACTGTATTATTCATCCTGAATATTGTATTATTCATCATGAATAGTGAATAAACGTTCACATTTGTTATTCATACTGAATGTGGACACCTGGAGATGTGCATACATATTCATTCATAAAGAATAAAACCAAGTCGCGGTTGTGAATCGAAAAACAAAAGAGAGTGCGTCATGTGTTCACACCTTCACGGGTCATTCATATATTCTTCATCATGAATAATGTATCATTCATGATGAATAATACAACATTCAAGGTGAATAATACATGATTCATGTTTAATAATACATGAATCAGGAATTCGTGTATTATTCATCCTGAATGTTGTATTATTCATTTTGAATATTGTGTTATTCGTCATGAATAGTGAATGAACGTTCCCCTTTGTTATTCATACTGAATATGGACAGTAGGAAACGTGCATACATATTCATACTGAATATAACACATACATAGCATTTCACGTAAAAACGGTTAAAATGAAGAAAAAACTATATCGAGGTGGATGTCATATCGAAGAGCACGAAATTCTCGTTTTTTGATGTAATTTGTTTGATTAAAATATTAGTAATTTTTATGATAATTTATTTTAAACTTTAAAGGGGTAAATTTTTTTTAATTAAAAAAGAAAATAAAAAGTCAAAGGTGGTAGGCGCTGATTCAAATTTCCATATTTGTCCCTAATCACTTCTCAATTGGTTTCATTAAGTTTTAACCATTGATTAGTTTTCCAAATCTTGATCAATGGTTGTGACTTGTCCTCATGTTCACAATTGAAAATGAGTTTTCATTTGAACCCACCCCTATATATATAGAGAGAGAGAGAGTCAGGTTCAAATGAGAACAATACCTATTTATAAGAACACGAGAACGAACAAAATCATTAGTGATTTCACATTAATGCATGAAAAAAGACTTTGGCCACGACTTATAGGTCTGCGTGGCTTTTTTGCGCGTTAATGTAAAATCACTAATGATTAATTATGAGATGGTGATATATATATATATATATAAACACTTATCATTAAAGACAAAATTGTTATATAGTTAATTATAAAGTCTAGTAATTATACATTTCACAATTAGATCAATTATTTTGGGACAGATAGACACTACAAAACAGACGTTCACCTTTGTTATTCATACTGAATGTAGACAGTCGGGGACGTGCATATATATTTTTCATAATGAATATAACACATATATAGCATTTCACGTAAAAACGTTTAAAATGAAGAAAAAAAGTATATCGAGATGGATGTTGTATCGAAGAGCACGAAATTCTCGTTTTTTTGATTTAATTTGTTTGATTAAAATATTAGTAATTTTTAAGATAATTTATTTTAAATTTTAAGGAGTTAAAAGTTTTTTTAATTAAAAAAAATAAAAAGTCAAATAAGGTAGACGTTGATTCAAAGTTCTAGTTTTGCCCCCAATCACTTCTCAATTACGCTGTGTTCTTGAAACTCATTTTACGAAGGAAAGGAAAGGAAATTGAGGGAAAAGGAAGGAAAGTAAAAAAAACTCGTGTTCTCGAAACTTTTTTAGGAGAGAAAGGAAAGAAAACGGAAGAAAAATAATAAGTTTCATTCCAAAATTTTCCTCCCAAATATGGGAGGAAAATGAAGGAAAAATAATGATAAGTTTCCTTTCAAAACTTTCCTCCCAAATGTGGGAGGAAAATGAAGGAAAGGAAAGGAAAGAAACTAAAAACATTTAAAAAAATTACTAAAATTACTAAACTACCCGATCTTTCATTATAAAAGATATATATTTTAAGGGTATATTAGTAAAAATGACGTCTTTCCTTTCCTTTCTATCATGTTCAAGAACACGAAAAAATATTTTCTTTCCTTTCATTTCCTTCATTTTCCTTCACTTTCGAGAACACAAATGAAAAAAATACTTTCATTTCATTTCTTTTCCATCCATTTCTTTTTTTTTCTTTTCTTTCCTGATTAGAGAGCACAGTGTTAATCTTATTATGTTTTAACCATTGATTAGTTTTCTAAGTTTTAATCAATGACTAAGATTAATCCTCATATACACAATAAAAAATGAATTTTCATTTAAATGAAACCCTATGTTATTATATATAATATAAAACATGTCGGCTTAAAAACACCACAACCTAAGAGCATCTCTGTTAAAATCTGAACAAATCGATTTATTTTGGCTACTCAAAATTATGAGTATTGAATTTGGATTAGAAGGAAATATATAAGAACAAGATACAACAGATAAGTATAAAAACCTAGGGGATAAGAAACTAATCTAACTAATCTATTTTCAAAACTTAAACAGATATATACAAAATAAACAGATATATACAAAATAGGAGTTATCTCCTAACACCCCCCTCAAGTTGGCATTGGGGGAGATATGTCGACCACACCCAACTTGGGAACTAAGCGCTGAAAAGGGTAAGCTCCAAGAGGCTTCGTAAAAATGTCTGCAAGTTGATCGATCGAACGGATGTGGCGTAGAACGATGAGTTTAGATAAAAGTTTCTCACGAACTGTATGACAGTCAAGTTCAATATGATTCGTTCGTTCATGGAAAACAGGATTATCTGCAATGTGAATGGCAACCTTGTTGTCACAATAGACAGATATAGGTTCAAAATGAGGAACCCCAAGGTCAGTCAAGATGTATTTTAACCACTGGAGTTCACAAGTGAGGTAAGCTAATGAGCGATATTCAGCTTCAGCGGAAGACCGAGAAACCGTAGGTTGCTTCTTTGATTTCCATGAAATGGGGCTTGAGCCCAACATTGTGAAATAACCGGTAGTCGAGCGTCGAGTGGTGGAACAACCAAGCCAATCAGAGTCTGAAAACCCACTAAGATGGAGGGAACTAGCGGAAGAAAGAAGGATGCCTTTGCCAATAGTACCTTTTAAGTAACGAAGAACTCGATGTGCGGCATCTAAGTGAGCCGTATGTGGTGAATGCATGAATTGACTAAGGGTATTGACAGCATACTGAATATCGGGTCGAGTTACGTTTAAATATAATAGACGACTGATCAGGCGACGAAAACGGGTTGGGTCAGGGAGAGGCGTTCCATCGGTAGGCTTTAGGTGGAGATGTTGCTCCATTGGAAAAGGCGCAACACGAGCACCCGTCATGCCAGTGTCTTTGAGAATGTCAAGTATATATTTTCGTTGACTTAGAAAGATCCCACGAGAGGAACGAGAGACCTCGATACCCAAAAAATATTTCAAGGGACCCAGATCTTTAATGGAAAATGACTGCTCAATAAATCGTTTGACCTTAGCGATCTCATTGTCGTCATTTCCGGTGATGATGATGTCATCGACGTACACTAGTACGAAGACAGAAATGGAGTTTTTGTGAAAAGTGAATAAGCTGTAATCAGCAAGAGATTGATGGAAGCCTCGAGCGATTAAGGTTGAAGAAAACTTGGAGAACCATTGTCGGGAGGCTTGTTTAAGCCCATAAAGGGACTTATTGAATTTGAAAACGCGGGTCTCGCCTTTCTTAGAAAATCCAGGTGGCAACTTCATGTAGACATCTTCATGAAGGATACCTTGTAAAAAGGCGTTGTTTACATCGAGTTGATGGATTGGCCAGTTTTTGATGGCTGAAATAGAGAGAAGAATACGAACTGTGACTAATTTAGCAACGGGTGCAAATGTCTCGTTATAATCAATTCCTTCGACTTGGTTATAGCCTTTAGCAACTAAACGGGCCTTATAGCGTTCAATAGAGCCGTCCGACTTGTATTTGATTTTAAAAACCCATTTGCATCCAATAGGATCTTTCCCATGAGGGAGAGAAGTAAGAGTCCATGTTTGATTATCCTCTAAGGCTTTGATTTCTTTAGACATAGCATCACGCCATGCAGCTGATTTCATTGCTTGAGTAAAGGAGGACGGTTCATCATGGGACAAAATCGTGGATAGAAAGGCACGATGAGTAGATGAGAAAGATGTGAGATTTAAATAATTTGCAAGAGGATAAGAAGATTTACCTTTGATAGTGGGACATAAATAATCATTGAGTCGAACCGGAATTTTGGTGTTTCGATGTGGTCGTGACCCAACTTGAGTCGTATCCGCTGAAGGTGGATCGGGAGATGGATGTACATTAGTTAGAGATGAAGGTACATCTGTTTGAGATAGTTCGGGAATGACTACACCCGGGGACGAGGAGGAGGCGTTGTCCCTGATGGGGGAATCAACACCCGGATCGACATTAGGCGGATTATCGGAGAATTCGAAATAATTTAAATCCTCTAAAGGAACAATGTGGACTGGATTATGGGATGATGATAGAGATCGATCATGGAAGGGGAATGTAGTTTCACGAAAAACTACATCACGAGAAGTATATATAGTTCGTGTGATCGGATCGAAAATCTTATATCCTTTTTGGCCATACGGATAGCCAACAAAAATACCGGGATTAGCTCGGGCATCAAATTTAGTTTTAACATTTGTGTTGCGAGCAAAACATAGACATCCGAAAACTCGTAAACTATTATAGTCTGGTGGAGTTCCAAACAGTAATTCATGAGGGGACTTGTATTGTAGATTCGGCGTTGGTAATTTATTAATGATGTAAGCAGCCGTGAGAAGACATTCGCCCCAAAATGAAATAGGTAAATGCGCTTGAAAACGCAATGCACGTGCAACATTTAGCAAGTGGCGATGTTTGCGTTCGACAATACCATTTTGTTGTGGAGTGTGAATACAACTTCGTTGGTGGATGATTCCATGAGATTGGAAAAAACTTTGAATCTTGGTGGAAAGAAATTCAGTTCCATTATCAGAACGAAGAGTTTGAAGGTGTGGGAGAAATATTGGGCCACTACCATAGTTGATTTTAGAGACTTGAGAATGAAATTGTCGATGCACTAAGTTAAAGAAATATAATAACAAGTCAGTTGTTTCATATTTTGTTTTCATAAAATATAGCCAAGTGCAACGTGTGAAGTCGTCAACAATAGTAAGAAAGTAACGCGCGCCTGTATGAGTGGGGGTCGAAAAGGGGCCCCAAAGATCACAATGCACAAGTTCAAAAGGTTTATTGCAAACCGAAACACTTTTATTAAATGGTAAACGACATTGTTTTGCCTGAGGGCAAACATCACAAAAGAAGCACCTGACGATTTAATATAATGAAAAGTACGAGTTAAAAACCTAAAACGACCTAATGATGGATGGCCTAAACGCCAATGCCATAAATCAAAGTTGCTAGAAATAATGGAATTGCAAAAGGAAGTTGCGGTAAAATAATATAAGTCATCTCGTGAGCTACCCCGACCAATCACCTTCTTCGTTTGTCGGTCCTGAAAAAAACATTTAGAATCGGAGAAGATAGCATAACAATGGAGAGAAGATGTTAGTTGTTTGATAGATAATAGATTAAAGTGGAAATTGGGAATGTGAAACACATTATATAGAGTCAAAGAAGGGGATAGCTTGACAGAACCAATGTGCAATACTTGTGAATAGGTGCCATCAGGTAATTGAACAATGCAATTAGGTGGTGCAACATAATAAGATTGAAATAAAGAAAGAGAATAACAGATATGGTTAGATGCACCTGAATCTATTATCCAACATGAAGAAGATAAAGGAAGAACCGTACCCGCAAGATGAGCCGCTTGAGGTGGCGTCTGATTTTCCGATGTAGATGAAAGTATAGATAGGAGCTCGGCGTATTTATCTGGCGTGAACCAACTTGGAATTGAGGACGAGACGGGGGCTGTAACAGCGGCTACGGCAGAAGGTGTCTTCTTCGGTGGATAACCGTGAAGCTTGAAACAGGTAGTCTTAGTGTGTCCCAGACGATTGCAATGCTCACAGAATGGGCGTTGTCGTTTGTTGGAAGATTGAGGAGTAGTCGAACGAGTATGGAGAGCCGCAGATTCAACGAATGGGATAGAGGAAGTATTGATTTCTTGTTGTTTTTCTTCTTGACGAAGTAGGGAATAGATACGAGTGATGGATGGAAAAGGCTCCATAAGAAGAATCTGACTCCGTATGGCTGAAAAACGATCATGAATGCCTTGGAGGAATTCCATTGCATGGTCTTGGTTTATTTTTTCGATGAGAAGTTTTCCATTACCACATATGCAAACAGGAGCAGGTGAGATGAAGGTCAACTCATCTCGTAAGGCTTTGAGGCGAGTGAAATAAACCGAGATGGAGAGATCGTCTTGCTTGAGAGTGGCGATGGATTGCTTGAGTTGATAGATTTTGGGAGCGTTGGATTGAGAGAAACGTTCGTGTAGATCGGCCCATATTGCAGATGCTTCCTCGGCATACATAATGCTAGTACGGATGTCAGGAGAAACAAAGTTCAACAACCAGCTACTGACCATATCATTGCATCGTTCAAAGATGGCAATTTCCTTTTCATCGGAAGGTTTCTTGATTGTGCCATTGACGAACCCGAGTTTATTCTTGGCACGAAGGGCCATTGTCATGGCACGAGACCAGGAACCATAGTTATCACCGGAAAGATGAGGGGTGACAAGGATTGCCGTAGGATTATCGGAATGATGAATGTTGAACGGATCAGAACCGTGAGAGGAGTCCGATTGATTCATGTGGGAAGAATTTTCAGGTTTATCTGCTGATACCATGTTAAAATCTGAACATATCGATTTATTTTGGCTACTCAAAATTATGAGTATTGAATTTGGATTAGAAGGAAATATATAAGAACAAGATACAACAGATAAGTATAAAAACCTAGGGGATAAGAAACTAATCTAACTAATCTATTTTCAAAACTTAAACAGATATATACAAAATAAATAGATATATACAAAATAGGAGTTATCTCCTAACAATCTCCAATGGTCATTTAAAAATGAGTTGAAGAATAACTTGAAGAAGAGTTGACCATTGAAGTGATGACTTGAAGATGACTTTACTGATCAAAGACTTGGTTTTTTTCAAGTCTTTGAAAAATTGTTTGTGAGAGGCGAGAGAAAGAGAGAGTACATTATGGTAGAACCAAATGAACTTTTAAATTTTTTTATTACTCTTAAATCTTTCATTTTTTTTAGTGGATGCCCTAATAGCTAAAAATGTTTGTAAAAAAACTAGGGTCAAACTAATATTAATATTTATATTATATTAAAGTTTGTTTGGGAAATGGGACCACTTAGTTAGGGGTTGGTGCCACTTGTCTTGATGTCAAGTGCACGTCTTGGACAACTCATAAACACTATCATATCAAATTATCTATCTTGATAAACTCCTCTGACTATCTATCTATCTATCCATCCCTTCTCACTTTCCCTGTGCTTGCGACCCATAGATAACCTCTCTTCTTCTTCTTTTCCCCCTCTCAAAATTGCTCATCTGCTTTGCTACCTTCAACATCTCACTTGTTGCTTCTAATGGCTTTTCTCTGCTAACTCAACTACACTGAAAAGAAAAACAAAAAAAGCTTCAGTTTAGTTTCTTTCAACCCGATCTTCGTCAATCCAACAACGCCTGTGTCATACCCTCTTTCTCACCTTCATTCCTCAAACCAAGAGTTTGTTTCTCAATCTCAGTTACCCTTTCGGTTTGACTCCATCCATATAGATCTAACTCTTTCACTCTTTACATCTTCCTCAACTTTCAATTTTGAAGGTAACAACAAGTCTTGGCTAGTCTCTTAATTTATTGAATCCAGTTTTGTTAACTTATCCCAAATTCTTAAGAATCTCGAAGAGGTTAGGTTTTTGTTATCGTTTTGTAATTATTCGAACCTTCTGGATTGGTCAATTAGATTTGACTAATGAAATTGGGGTTTAATGAAAAAAAAGGTGGGGATCTTAATATTGACCACTCTATTAGCCAAATTTTGTGTGCTTCTTTTCTCTTTTTGTAAATTTCAACTTTTAAGGCTGTTATGATCATCGGTTTTACGTTATACGATCAACAATTGCGTATGAAGTTATATATGTGTTTCTATTTTTGAGTTAGGTTTCATTTTTATATTAGTTTACTGAGATGATTTTGGCATGTTGATTGTTGAGCAACCAGCCAACCACTGTATGGTTTTTGAGTGACTTTTCAGTTTATAAGATTTGCATATTTGAATGAAACAGCTATTGATTGTCATTGCTACAAAATCATTTGAATTATGTTTGTATTCATCTTATTGTAGGATTTTAGAGATCAAAGGTTTGATTTGAGGAGCATAAGTTATTATTGAATCTTGATGAAATGCGGATACCACGAAGAAGAGGGGTTTTGATGAGATGAGGTATGTTATCTGGTTTCATGAACTTTTTGTGGGCCTGTTTCCGGCCACGGTCGGACCGACATGTTCACAATGGTTCTGATTCGGGTGGTCGTCAAGATGGACTCTTATGGTACAAGGATACAGGACAGCATTTTAATGGTGACTTTTCAATGGCTGTAGTTCAAGCCAATAATTTGTTAGAGGATCAGAGTCAGCTTGAATCAGGGTGTTTGAGCTTGCAAGAGTCAGGCCCTTATGGTACCTTTGTAGGAGTGTATGATGGCCATGGAGGTCCTGAGACTGCACGGTTTATTAATAGTAACCTCTTTCAACATCTAAAGAGTAAGTCACCTCAATCCTCATAAATTGTTTTATCGTTTTGGTATGCAGATTGTATTGCCACTGAAGGTCTAAAAAGATTTGTGTTTGATTAGTTCAAATGGAAAATTTGAGCATTTTTGTACCCTTTTTCTTTTGTTCAATGATATTGCAACATTTGATTAGGTATATACTTTTAGAATTTGTCTTGATTTATAGGCAAATGTCTAAAATGCCACAAACACAATTTCACCAATAAGTTTTTATCACAGTTATGTATATGGGGTTGGGTTTTGGTGAGAAGTGGCTATCAACCGTTGGATGAAAAATGGACAAACATTAGGATGAGATGCACGGAGATAAGATGCAACCGAGATGCACCGGATCAATTCCCTTTCAAGCCGCAATTCATAGGAGGGTATTTGATTAAAAGTGATCAACGGTTTAAAAGTACTTCTCACAAAAAATGACACTTCTTACATGATCCCATGCCTATAGGTTACTTAAAGCTTGGAAACTTTTGCCAAAAAGAAGCTGTTGAAATTTTCATGGGACCAGGGAGCATGAAATTTGGTGAAAAACACGGTTGGGATGACGGTCATTGGTTAAGATAAAATTGATGATTACGAGTAAAAAATTTATTGAGAAAAAAAAGTCTTTGAGTTGTGGACTTGTAGTTGAGTTTCCATGAACAAAAGGTGATTTTCTATGAGTAGAAAGAGTTATGTTGCTTTCTACCTAAAACGTTTTAGACTTTACATCTTTTCCAGCAGATGGATAAACTACAGAAAGTTTGCAACTACTTCGAATATATAATATTAGTGTTTCCTTGTAAGAATACAGTTTTGCATTGAGCACACTTGGGTTGACCTCAAAAGTCAAAATGTAATTTCCAAATACAAGTGGTTTTTTATGGGATACTAAATTCGACAAATTTCTTGATTTCTCAGGGTTTATGTCCGAGAATCAAGCAATGTCAGTGGAGGTAATAAAGAAGGCTTTTCAAGCAACGGAAGAGGGTTTTGTGTCTCTTGTATCCAAACAATGGCCAATGAAACCACAAATAGCAGCCGTTGGGTCATGCTGCCTTGTTGGTGTCGTATGTGCTGGAACCCTTTACATCGCGAATCTTGGAGATTCTCGAGCTGTATTGGGAAGGCTTGTGAAGGCAACTGGGGAAGTTCTTGCGATTCAGCTCTCAGCTGAACACAATGCGTGTATAGAGTCTGTGAGACAGGAGTTGCATTCTACGCATCCAGATGACTCACAAATCGTAGTTCTAAAACATAATGTTTGGCGGGTAAAAGGGCTCATACAGGTGACTTCCTTTTTCACATTATTACCTTAAAATCAAATATGATCTATAAATAAATGATAAAAGATAATACTAACAATTATCCACATAATTCTCCTTACTACAAACTCTCAACGTCATTTCTTTTGGTCCTAATCTTACTTTCCTCATTCATTCCTTTTTTTGTCTCCCATATATGTGTGTGTATCTTAGCTATCAACATTTGTTGATGATTACCGTGGGTAAATAAGTAACTTTAAATCCTATTAAGCTTTTACTATAAGTTTTCAATGTTGGAAAAATCATGATTTGTATTTGATAGATAATAAGATGACAAGAAAACATACCCGATGATCCTGAGGATCCAGTGAAAGCGTTAAACATATTTGCCATTGATTGTCGGGTTCCCAGAACGAGGTGATCGTATTATGATGGGATGATGATCGATTCTTTTGAGAGAGTCGATCGTGGGGAGGCACACGGCTGGATGTGATTAGCCGATATCTCATTAGGGTTAAAAGAAGGATTAGGGTACTCTATTTATAATAAGAGTATCTTACACTTTTAACCCTCTGGTGTTTATTATGTGCAGTATAATTCCCCATAGTTCCAATCACCTAATGGGAAACCCTATAGTATGTCAATAATAGTAAATACGCCCATCATATATTTACCAGACATAGGGATTTCAGTTATTGTCAATTATCATATCAGGAATGATAAACGATCAGTGACGGTCACTTTTAAGGTGGTTCCAACATTCTCCCACTTGACCAAGCGATCTTTTATCTATGAGCACCAATAAGTCCGGCCGGGATGATACTCATTTTGTTTTAAACTGAAATCATAGCTAATAAGTACAGCCGTAGAGAAGAATATCAACTCAGGACCCCCACTAGTCAAACTATGACTCAAATTTAAAACTGAATAAGCAATGATCAATTGACTGAGACAGATTTCGTTATAATAATGTCCATACACCATTATGAGCTCAAAGCGTAACTAATAGACAAACAAAATCTGAATATAGAGGAAAATTTTATTAAGATAATAGTAATGACCAATAAGTACAATATGCTATTAAATTAAGTCTTTTGTAAGCCCCATCTTCGACACGTGTCCTACGAAGACATTAGGAGGAAGACCTTTGGTCATCGGATCCGCTAGCATATTCTTTGTACTTATGTACTCGATACAAAGGACATTTTCCTCAACCCGTTCGCGCACAAACAGATACTTTGTATCAAGATACAGCCCAGCGCCAGTTGAACTGTTACTGTTCGAGAAAGTTACGGCAGCTGAGTTATCACAGTAAAGCTTCAATGGTCTAGAAATGGAATTGACGATTTTGAGTCCACTGACCAGGTTCCTTAACAACATCCCATGACAAGAGGCATTATAAACGGCAACGTATTCAGCCATCATGGTGGACGTTGTAGTCAGCTTTTGTTTATGACTCCGCCAGGAGATAGGTCCACCAGCTAACATAAATATGTACCCAGAAGTAGATTTCTTATCTTCCTTGCATTTAGCAAAATCGGAATCAGAATATCCTACTACTTCTAAGTTGTCACTTCTTCTATAAGTTAATTTGTAGTCTTTGGTCCCTTGCAGATATCGTAGAACCTTTTTAGCCGCTTTCCAGTGTGCTATTCCGGGATTAGATAAGTAACGTCCTAGCATACCAGCGATATAAGCGATATCCGGACGAGTACATACCTGAGCATACATAATGCTCCCTACTACAGACGAATAAGGTATCATCCTCATTTCTTCCTTTTCAATCTCAGTGCTCGGAGCTTGGAAAGAACCAAACACGTCCCCTTTAACTACTGGAGCTACAGTGGGTGTACAGTGCTGCATGTTATAGAGTTTTAAGATACGCTCAATATATGCCTTTTGAGAAAGACCCAAAACACCATTATGCCTATCTCGATGTATTTCGATACCAATGACATAAGAGGCATCACCGAGATCTTTCATGTCGAAATTTTGCGAAAGCATCCGCTTCGACTCATGCAGCATATCCAAGTTGTTACTTGCTAGTAGGATGTCATCTACATACAAGACAAGGATTATAAAGTTACTCCCACTGATCTTGAGATAGGTGCATTGATCCACTTGATTCTTTAGAAAACCTTGCCCTTTTACGATTTTATCGAACTTGAGGTACCATTGTCTTGATGCCTGCTTCAACCCATAAATGGATTTCTTCAACTTGCAGACCATATGCTCTTTACCTTCTGGAATGAATCCTTCAGGTTGTCGCATGTATACGTCTTCTTGCAAGTCTCCATTTAAGAATGCGGTCTTGACATCCATCTGATGTAACTCTAAATCATAATGAGCTACAAGTGCCATAACAATCCTTAAAGAATCTTTACGAGAGACAGGAGAGAAGGTCTCTTGATAATCGATTCCTTCCTTTTGAGTAAACCCTTTTGCAACCAGTCTGGCCTTATAGCGTTCGATGTTTCCTTTCGGGTCTAATTTGGTTTTGAAGACCCATTTACAACCGATAGTTTTGGATCCTTCAGGAAGTTCAACCAAGTCCCAAACATCATTGTGTTGCATGGAATTAAGCTCTTCAATCATGGCTTCATTCCACTGAGTGGCCTGATCACTATTAATGGCTTCTCGATAAGAGGTAGGATCAGTAAGCTTTCCAATGTCCTCAACTTCAGATAAAAAGGTTACGAAATCATCAAAATTTGTGGCCCTGCGTGCCCTAGATGATCTCCTGAGTTGATTTTCCGGTTCAGCAACAGAAGGAGTAGGATCAGTGATATTAGGATCAGCGTTCGGAAGCGATGATGATGTTTCCCCGGTATTTTGGTTAGGAGGAGCAGGATCAGTGATATTAGGAGCAGCGGTGGGTACAAGAGGAATTATCGGAGGAATAAGTATACCGGAAGAATGGTTTCCCCCCGCTTCTTGTACTTCTTGCAAATCTGAGTCATGATTTGTCGTGCTCCCACTGATCTTTGAGTTCTCAAGAAATGTGGCATGCTGCGTGTCAATGATGCTCGTAGTGTGGGAAGGACAGTAAAACCGATAACCTTTTGAGTTATCAGGATAACCGATAAAGAAACATGTAAGGGTTTTAGGATCCAGTTTCTTTAAGTTAGGGTTATAGACTTTTGCTTCGGCAGGACAGTCCCATACTTTCATATATTTTAGACTCGGTTTCCTACCTGTCCAGATTTCATAAGGAGTTTTAGGGACAGATTTTGATGGAACCCTATTGAGTATATGAACGGCTGTTTTTAATGCCTCAGTCCATAGGAAAGTAGGTAAGTTAGTGTTAGCAAGCATACTTCTCACCATGTCCATTAAGGTTCTGTTTCTCCTTTCAGCAACACCATTTTGTTGAGGAGAACCAGGCATGGTGTATTGGTTAATTATGCCTTGTTCCTTGCAAAAGTTATAGAAAGGACCAGGAGCTTGACCAATATCAGTATGTCTACCATAATACTCACCTCCTCTA
The DNA here is from genome assembly GCA_033807775.1 of Saussurea involucrata. Lineage (NCBI taxonomy): Eukaryota > Viridiplantae > Streptophyta > Magnoliopsida > Asterales > Asteraceae > Saussurea > Saussurea involucrata. Next base: position 127,472,904 of record CM066320.1, read on the forward strand.
TTTGATCTCACAACTTTTATTTTATGATCAAGTTGGTTTTTAACCAAAGTTTTAAAATCAATAAAAGTTTGTAAGGATTCAGATTTTTCCTTAATCAGATATAGGTGCATATAACGCGAATAATCGTCAATGAATGTAATAAATGATGTATGTCCTGTGATTGATGCGGGATAAGGACCACTAATATCAGTGTGAATTATTTCCGACAAGTCGGAACTTCTAGTAGCTCCTTTCTTATTCCCTTTCGCCATTTTGCCTTTGAGGCATTTAATACATGTTTCAAAATCACTAAAATCAAGAGAATGTAAGATTCCATCCTTTACGAGTCGAGTCATTCGATCTCGTGAGATGTGGCCAAGACGTTTATGCCACAACATGGAGGAATTCTCTAATTGTTTAGGTGATTTTGTTGTTTTAGTTACGTCATCAATATTAAGTGACAACAAAGACTGTGAGAAATTATGATCTAGTTCCAATTTATACAGTAATCCATCCAAGAAACCTCGACCAAGTAATTCATTATTTTGAGTAATAGCAATCTTGCCGCAACCATGAATTATTACATAACCTTCAAGGTCTAGTCTAGATATGGATACAAGGTTCCGAGTAATTCTCGGTACATATAAGGTATCCACTAGTCTAATACACTTTCCGGTACTCATATGTAAATTTAAAGTTCCCATGGCTTCGACATCTAAGAGATCACCACTTCCAACTCTAAGTTTTCTTTGGCCCTTTGGTAGCTTCTGGATTGTAAGGAATCCTCGCATTGAGTTTGTCACATGGACCATAGAACCAGAGTCACCCCACCATGTATTAATAGGGACATCAGTAGTAAAGGAATCAAATATTACATAAAGAATGTTACCTTTCTTAGCTAGCCATTCCTTGAACTTAGGGCAATCTTTCTGTCCGTGCCCTTTGGCACGACAGAATTTGCAGCTAGGTTTGTTAGACAAGGATTTAGAGCCAGAGGCAACGGCACCATGATTATTATCCTTTTGGACTTTATTTCCAGTCTGATTACTGTGGTTACCCTTCCTTTTCTTAGAATTACCAGTGGTTGTCAGGTGAACAGCTTCAGTTGTACCAGCTTTAGGCGATCCTCCTCTTGCACACACATTGCAATCAGTTCACTTATCGACCATTTATCCTTCATAGCGTTGTAGTTAACTTTGAAGGTGTCGAACCGAGCAGGCAAAGAGGTCATTATGAAATGCACAAGAAAATTATCAGAGACTTCCATCTCAAGACTCTTAAGCTTATGAGCCATATCAATCATTTTCATAATGTGTTCACGGACACTGCTATTTCCTTCATATTTTAGAGTGAGCATCTGTAGCATTAAGCTACTTGCATGAGCCTTAGACGATCCCTTGAAGTGATCCTCAACAAATTTGAGGTAAGTTTTGACTTTATCAGAGTCAGGGATAGCTCCTCGGATACTGAGGTTAATGGAGTTCTTGACCATCATTAGTGACAAGCGATTTGCCCTTTCCCACTTTTCAAAATCCGCTTTCTGAGCTGCAGTGGACGCAACAGTAATAGCAGTGGGTTCATCATGGCGAATAGCATGGTCAAGGTCTAGCATCCCCAGAGTAAGAAGTAATTGATCCTTCCATGACGCAAAGTTCGCACCAGTAAGTGGCTCAATGCCAAAGTTAGGTACTGATTAGGAAAGGAGGAGGATATAAGTTATAGAAGACTATCATAGTGACGTAGTTAGCTATAAAAGGCGGACAAAGTAATGTTTCTTAAAGTAATGGAATCAAAGTAATGTTAAAGTAAGCAGGCCTAACAGTAATATTCCTTAGAGTAATGAAACTATGACCATTTTAGTGATGAAGCTAGTGATGAGTATACCTATTGTAAACACCAAAACAATAAGTCAAAGTAAGGCTCTACTTAGATGTTACATCACCTTTGGGCAGAAATAACTAATATCTAAGTAAACATGAGCGTTAGGGTTATGCAACGCAATGCTTATCTTTTGACCTTTGGGCACAAAATAGAGCATCGTGTGAATTATGCATGTAGAAAGTCCTTTTGACACACAGGTATATTAAATCACCTTTGGGCAGAATTAGTATACTCAGTGTTCATTATGCAAAAGGAAAAAAAATGCATTATGAGAATCATATTTGACCTTTGGGCACAAATGATGAGACCATAAATATTAGTGCAAGGTTTTCGCTATGTACAGAAGCGAAAAGTAAGGTTTTCGCAATGTACAGAAGCGAAAAGTAAGGTTTTCGCAATGTACAGAAGCGAAAAGTAAGGTTTTCGCAATGTACAGTAGCGAAAAGTAAGGTTTTCGCAATGTACAGAAGCGAAAAGTAAGGTTTTCGCAATGTACAGTAGCGAAAAGTAAGGTTCAACCGAAAAAAAATTCTATACATTGATCAATTCGGGATAAATAACATTGATCAATTAACATGGCATAATTAGGGTTTAATACGATGGAAAAATAGCATTATAATCGCAGATGATAAAATTGCAATTCAATGCAGTTTTGATGTTTGCGGCGGCATACATAAACACGAAAGAAACCAATGAATTAAAGCCATCAAAAACTAATACAAATCATGAATCAATTTTGAACCTGGGGCTCTGATACCACATGTTGGAAAAATCATGATTTGTATTTGATAGATAATAAGATGACAAGAAAACATACCCGATGATCCTGAGGATCCAGTGAAAGCATTAAACATATTTGCCATTGATTGTCGGGTTCCCAGAACGAGGTGATCGTATTATGATGGGATGATGATCGATTCTTTTGAGAGAGTCGATCGTGGGGAGGCACACGGCTGGATGTGATTAGCCGATATCTCATTAGGGTTAAAAGAAGGATTAGGGTACTCTATTTATAATAAGAGTATCTTACACTTTTAACCCTCTGGTGTTTATTATGTGCAGTATAATTCCCCATAGTTCCAATCACCTAATGGGAAACCCTATAGTATGTCAATAATAGTAAATACGCCCATCATATATTTACCAGACATAGGGATTTCAGTTATTGTCAATTATCATATCAGGAATGATAAACGATCAGTGACGGTCACTTTTAAGGTGGTTCCAACATTCAAGCCTTAAAAACCTATATTTTCTCTGCAGATTTCGAGGTCCATTGGTGATGTATACTTGAAAAAGGCGGAATTCAACAGGGCGCCTTTATATGCCAAGTTTCGCCTTCGTGAACCTTTTAAAAGACCGATATTGAGCTCGGACCCATCAGTTTCGGTGCACCAGTTGCAACCACATGATCAGTTTATCATATTTGCTTCAGATGGCCTATGGGAGCACCTTACTAATCAAGAAGCTGTTGATATTGTTCAAAATCACCCACGCAGCGTAAGCATGCTTAACTTAATATTCTTTAAAATCACCCATGATCAGTTTATCATATTTAACTTCTGTTATGCTAGTTGACTTTGGAGGTCAAACCTAATAATAGGAACTTTTTGATCATCAGTGATTATGTTTGAAGTATTTGTTATTAGATTGATGTGGGTGTTTCATTTCTTCTAAATTTTAAGCATTTCACATGAATCAGATTGTATCCTCTTTGGTATGTATGCAGGGAAGTGCTAAGAGATTAATAAAAGTGGCGTTGCGGGAAGCAGCAAAGAAGAGGGAAATGAGATACTCTGACTTGAAAAAGATCGATCGTGGGGTCCGTCGTCATTTCCACGATGACATAACGGTGGTGGTGCTGTTTCTGGACTCCAACCTCATGAGCAGCTCCTCTTCGGTTAGAACACCTAACTTATCTGTCAAAGGAGCAGGAGTACACCTGCCTTCGAACACACTTGCTCCTTGCTCAACCCCACCTGAAACTGGCACCTCCTGATCATCTCTCTATCTCTACTCTACTCTACTATACATACATATATATATATATACACACACATATATATAGAAACTGTTTCCTCTCTAATCTCAGTTTTCTTGTACTATTTCCTCATCAGTGTGAATACCTCCCCAGAAAAAAGAAAAAAGTAAAAAAAAAAAAAAGGCATGGTAGGTTGTTGTGAATGGTGAAAGCAGGCGGTGCACCGTGGTTCCTTGGAAAATAGAGAGGTAGTTTGATGTTGTGAATGGTGCACCATGGTTGTTAAATGGTGACCGAGGAGCAGAAGTTGAAGTTGTTTGCAACCTCGTTAAAGTTAAGTCGGAGTAGTAATACTAAAGCAAGCAAGCAAGCGTTATAGTTTATATGCTATCTTTAACATAAAATGTGTCCATCCAGATTTGACGTCTTGTAACTTTGAATTGGTTCGAATTATTCAAGTTCTTGATGATGGTTTCCTTTGGGATTTAGGGGCAGCTTTGTTGATATATAGATGTTGGTAGTTCAGTTGGGTTGGGTTAAAGCACCTATTTAGGTGAACCCAGGGCATTGGCTCGACTTGTCGTAGAAATGAGGGGGCAATTTGTTGTGATTAACAACCGAGTGTTATTCTGGATTATCCCAAAGTGGAATTTGTGATATCCTCCAAGACATTTATTTGCAGGCTCGAAATACTAGCTAGTAGTTGTAGAAAATGTTTTTACTGCGATCTAAAATAGTATCATTGGTATGTTATGGAACCTAGATTTCAAACAAGTGGTCAACAAGGTTTAGACTTGATTCAGTGGTAGATTAGATGTGCGTGCGTTATTATGGTGTGAAAAACTAATGTTTTGATACAAATGATCTTTATAACGTTGTTCATTACAGTACGGGAGATAGGCAGGCTGTAACCTATTTAGCTTTTTGGAAACTATTAAACTGATTAAGTAGTGGAAGTCCATTACTGAATAATAAATAATATGTCTCCTCATAATTAAATTATTTCAGGGCGTTGAGATAATTACAAGGCGAGTTTTGTATCTTACAATCTCATTATTCTTATTACGTTTCCTTACAAAAATCCCATTTATGATTTACGACTAGGAATTAATTGCTTTTACATTTGGTGGTGTTGGAGCGACCGACAGGTCCAAAAACTCTTATTGTTATTAGAAATCCAATTCATTCATACTGGATTGCTAGCTTGTTTAGTTTTTTTTTAGATAAGGTTCATCTAGGCTTTGCCTAGACTACATCCTTGGCAATTTGGAAACAAACAAACAAAGCGGTCGTCTGAGACTAAGCCTGGCCACAGAATGCCGACGCCTGGACTCGAACCCGGGGTGGATGGGATATTCCACCACATCCCCCCAAGCCCTTGCCACCACGCCACCACCCTTGTGGTTAGCTTGTTTAGTTTCCATTGAGGCGACTTCTTTCCATGTCATTATTGCACATAATGTAACAAAGTGGTCACTGCGTATATGAACACATCATCAATGATCGTCTCATTTCGCTTCAAAATATCTTCTAACTAGCATGCATGCATATTCAACACATATTTCAAGGTTATGGGGATGATGAGAAATTGGAGGAACACGCTCCTCAAAACCATTAACTTGCGAGTTAAAACACTGACAAAATAAAAAGTTGCATAACCAAAAACGAAATTTAAACAACAAACCTTTGGAGTTCTCTAATCATGCTTCGCAAATTGTGGCATGATCAACTTGTTTTTGGAAGAAAGAAAAAGACGTACGTGTTAGGCATGCATTATTTTACACAATATAATAATCGAGGATGAATGTGATGTTGCTACTTCAATAGAGTCGAAACGGTGGTGGATGAAAACGGTCGATTCTAAAAATTTATTGTTAGTTATAGACAAATCAAGGATAAATAAGCTTACCTTGTACTTGGAAATATATTAATTTATCATTTATGAGAAGAATATACTAATTTAAATGCTTAAAAGTATGTAATCTTTAGATGGGTGTTATCATGTAACTCTTTTATTTAATTAAATGTTTGTTTTAGAAAATAAGATAATTTAAGTGAGAATTAAAATATAAACACTCTAGTTTAGTTAAAATAGTATAGTAATGCAATTTTTAAAGTTACAGTATAAAAAAAACATGTAGATATAATCTGCAAATTTAATAAATATATATAGGTGTTTTATTAAAGTTTGATATACTAATAATAAGTAAATAAGAATATTTTATTTTAACAGTATAATAAACTGGAGAAGAAGCAGTGTTTACATAAACTTGTAGGTGAAAATAATATAAAAATATAAATATAAAGGATGGAGATAGTGATAGACAGACAGTGTAACAATATTAATAAATGCTGACATGACATATGTACGGTACATTGAGAGATTTTTTTTGCACTCGTCGATATGTAACTCCAAATGTTCAAACAAACAATATCTAAAGTGTTGTTGTTTGTTTTTTTGAAAAGGATATCTAAATCTAAAGTGTTGTTGTTATACCAGCAGCGAAATGGAGATAGTTGGTCATTAATTCAATCTCGTTTCTTAAGCAACACTATTATATGACAATTCCACCAATTAAGAACTTGAATAGGGGCGAAAGATATAAAATATCCACATCACTACAAGCAATTTAAATGTCTAAGAAAGAGACATTATTGACGGCTAAAAGATTTAAGAAATAACTAAAAAATCTAGGTTTATACAGAAATAGTTAGTTTGACAGTTGCCGAATGGTTTGATGCAAAATGATTAAGTGGTCAGAATGATTAAAGAGACTTTTATGATATAGTGCAAAATGAACTATTGGTTGTTTGGTAATTGGTCATATATAATGAAATTAATGCGCTAAATGGTATACAAAATCATTTATAGGGTTCTAGAACTTTTTCTTCCCAACAAAAATTAACGATTCAGACGTTGCCTCTTAATGTAACTATTAAGAAGTAAACAAACAGTCCCCTTAGTTTTCGTCAAAACTTTTAATTGACGGAACGGAATCTACTTTTTGTCAAATGATGGGTACATTAAAACAAAAAATTCAAAATTTGATAAAAACCCATCTCTTCAATGAAAAGTGACGGAATCACGTTTCATCATCATCTAATTGGTTTGCAAACGTCACAATTGGAACAACCCTCCAACAAAAAGTGAATTTGATGAAATTTGACAGAATTCTCAACCATTTCTTTATGCTCCTTGAAAAATAGCTATTTTCTAATATTTTTATTATTATAAGTAATTATTATGTTAGTGGATCTCTGTTACTAGTTAGAGCATCTTCAACAGCTTCCTCATTTTAGAGAAAATGAAGAATATGGGGATTTTGGTCCTAAAATCAGCTCCAACAGCTTCCCCAAAACCATCTTCATTTTGAAGAAAGTTGGAGAGAGAATGTCATTTTCTCCAAATATGGAGATTACCCAAAAAATTATTATAGTGAAAGAAATAACATTTTATTATTTTCATTTTAAAAATTTGTTGGAGGTAATAATGTTTTGAGTATTTTAATAATATATTTAATGTTGAATTCTCTAAAATGAAGAATCTGTTGGAGATGGATGTAATTTTTTTTAGGAATTTTGATTTTTGCTTCCCCATTTTAGATATTTTTTGGGGAAGCGGTTGGAGATGCTCTTAGTGGCATTTGCTTGGAAGAAAAAATAAATGTAAAATGTCTATCACATTACTTGTAATTTAAAAAATTTAAGTATTTATAATAAATAACTATGGTTATCTTTTTACAAGAGGTAAATTCATATGACTTGTGATTTATAATTTTTAAGTATTTAAAATAAAAAATGGTTATCAATATATTACCCCACTGTTTCCACATCTTACCAAAACAAATAACTTATTTATAAAACAAGCATATATTTACTTAAAAAATAAATTTTATTTCAAATGCTACAAATCAAACAAGATTTGTAATAGAATGAAATTTAATTTCATTCTAAATCTTACAAACCAAGCACACCAAAGATTCCAAATCCTCTCAATTCCAATCTATATATATTATAAAGCTGAATCATGTCTTGATGACGTGGTGCTCTCACGTTTCAGAATCGCTATTTTTCTTTCTTCTCACTTTTCTGATTTTCTTTTTACGGATTAGGGTTCAACTCTAACTCTTCGTCTCCTCTCTTTCCCATATTCCAACCCTCAGGCTTCTCAAATCTCAACCTCTTCATTCAATTTCAGATGGTCCATCTTCATCATAATCATCAGGTTTTCTTGCGACGATTTTGGCTTCCAACAATCATTGGGTTTTATTTCACCTTTATTCCTTTCCCGTTCGTCTGCTCCTCCTAAAAAACCGACCGATTTCTCTGCTTCTCTTTTCATCTAAAGTTTCTGCTTTATATAGATATATACAATTGATGCTCTTGATGTTGCTCCACTGTTGCGATCCATAACTCTATCCCAACGTGTTATCTCTATACGGAATGATGTAAAACATGTAGACGAGGAGAACCGGGCTCTTTGTTTTTTATGAAGCTGTGAGACCACCTTTGACGAAGAAGAACCCCTTCACTTCGATTCTCACGGTTCCACTAACATGGTAAATTATTTACCCTCAATTCATGGATTTGTTTGTTTATGTTTGTTGAATTTAATCTTATTAAATGTTAATTTGATTTACACAGTTGGCGCTGTTCAATTTCCATTCATTTTTTACGGTGGTTTTGTTGGTAATCTGCACATGCACTTTCTTGAAGATGCAGTTTCCTACCATCCTTGAACAAAAAACAGGGTTAGATTCTATCTGTTTCAATATTTCATCATTTCTAATTTGATCAAAATCGATCTAGGTTTCAACAACCCCTAATTTCGGTCTCAATTGCATCTAGAAAACATCATATATAGTTCAAATTTAAGAATTAATTTTTCCAAACACACTTATGTATGCACAATTCATACAAATTAAACCCTTTATCAACCGTTGGACGAGAAATCGACGCACATTAGGATGAGATGTACCGAGATAAGATGCACAGAGGTATCCCATTGAGTGCTTCTGTTCCTGCTGGCATGGTTTTGAATTTTGATGAAAGAGAAAGCTGGTTTCAAGTTTACTACAAGAGTGCAGCCTCTTCGTCTTGATGAGTGGAACACTGATGATAAGGTCACCTTTTTCATGAGTGGAAGGTGGGTTTCCGTATATTTTGTCAAGTTACCTTTCTATATGCTCTTTCAGAATCTAAGTTGTGTTTTTTGATCATCAGAAACTATACATTCCGTGATTTTGAAAAAATGGCAAATGGAATTTGAAGGTTTGATTTTATTTGGTCTTTTAGTTGTACCAGCAACATGATCAACTTGGAAATAGCAAATGGAATTTGAAGGTTTGATTTTATTTGGTCTTTTAGTTGTACCAGCAACATGATTCTCCTTGCATGCTTCTTATTTCTGCATGTTCTATTAAACTAAGATCTTTCTGTTCACTTGATTTCAGAAAGTTGCGAGATTATCCAGATCGATATTGCGTCTTCTAGAAACAACAATTCCGGTATTCAGACAATTCGTGGTCTTTCATCTTTGCACATGTTTCGTTTTTGGGTTTTGCTGTAACACTTTTTTTGGCATTTGGATTGCTTAGTTTCAATTTCTGTTGTGTTGATTTTCATTTGAAGAAGAAAAGTAGAGGTTTTCCATATCTTCCATTAATTAGCAGCTTACATAGCAGTTTAATTTTTGTATGAACAAGGGAAAGTGTGAAGATCTTGAATAAGGTCTGTGTACTTTCTCTCACAAGTTGTTCTGGATTTTATAGATTTATTTTGCTGATTGTGCTGTTATCACTGTTGAAATTCACTATTCGTGTGAACTATTTATCATTTTCTCCCTACTCTATCATAGACGGTTCTGACAAATTTTTGGATACGTGCTTCATGAGTTTATTTTACACCGTCGATAGTTTTATACGGTTTTGAATCTGATAAAAAAATGATCTATTTTCTCCAGCTATGATTTTCTCATGCAACGGCAACAAACACAAGAGATAGCTCTAAATAAAGTGTTGGATATTGTTAAACACTTAGAGGAAGGCCTGTTATCTTTGGCATCGATTTGGTTAACGGGTATGCAGAGAAGACATAATACCTACTAGAGCAAGCATTTTTGGAAAAGTCGACGAGAAAAATGGGCAGAAAAGACCGCCAAATGCATCTTGGAAACAAACTGGGTTAACTTCCGACCAGAAAAATCGACATGAAAGACCTGTAAGTTCGTCAACATACGTCTCTCCTCCCCCAAATCGACTAGGGTTCGAATTCGATTATTTTTTACTAGGGCTCTTGAGGAATAAAATATTTATGTGATAGCCATTGATTATCATTTTATTAATCTTTCTTACTACTATTGTTAGGTTTTAATTACCTGGTAGGAATATGGCAAGGAAAAACATTATAAACTAAATTTGGTCAGTGTCCAGAATATTGATATCTATCAATAGGTAAACTACATACAGTTTGTAAAATATATACATGCTGGGTTTCTATCTAATTAGCTTTATGACTGATGTTTTTCTCCTATGGCTATTGATCAATCTTATTGTTGTTGTTTGTTTTCATAACTTGGTGATCCAATTTAGTTGCTGGAGGGATAAGGATGGCTATTTGTAGTTCAATTTTGTGGTTGTGGCTTTTTTCTTATGGCGGATGATCTATTTTATAATTGTTGATTACAATCATATTTTGGTGATCCAAATTGGTTACCGGAGGGATAAGGATGGCTATATGCTGAACATTGGATTTGGATTTATCAGTTTTTAATGTTCCAAATGCTATATGGTTTCTTATCAACTTTGGTTTGGTCTTATGTTGGAGGTTGTTGTTTTAGGAGTTGGAAAACATAATATCTGCTATTGGGTGTAACTATATTGTTTTGAGACAAAGGTACTGTTCACTAATATTCTTACATTTCAATAGCTTTACATGCTTTTCCATTTTAAGAGTCATTAACAAAATTTATGTAGAGAAATGGCTTCTATGGATCTTGATTGATTACAATCAGATTGCCAATGGAAATCTTTGATTGACTAGCCTTAATTTGTGCAATGGCTACATCATATCCATTTCAATGGTTGTTCTTGGATTTGTTGTTGGAAATTTTCAATTTATAGTCTTTGCATATGTAGTTCCGTCATATGGTAAGAGTGTCGTCTTGAATAATAAATATGTTGATTGTGGCCCCTATAAATAACCCCCAACCCCAAACATTTTGGATTCGGCTTTGTCTAATAATCAACTGATAACAGATTACATGAAGCAACAATACGGATGAGGAGGGAGAGGAGGATGCAGAGAAGACCGATTTCCTACTAGAGCCAACATCTTTAGACCTTCGACCAGAAAAATTGGTAGGGAAGAAGTGTAAGTAAACGGCCTAAAGACGTAGAGCAGTAAAAAAATGTAACAAGTTAGCCCGAAGACACCCTCCCGGCTAAACTCACAATACCGTGAAGCGTGATTACAACCCTGAATTTTAATTAGCACATGTATTTTAATTTTATGATTGTATTCTTCTCTTTGACTTACCCTTTTCACATGTAAAATTGATCTGAGACACTTGCTAAAGATGTACATTTGTTTATTTCTTCTTAATAAAATAAAGAGAGTTCCGTCGTCAATATTGTTCAATTTAAATTTTCATTTTCCGTTAATTAAGTTTTACTACTTTTTACAAATCATCATTTGAATATGATTTATTAATTGTTATATTTAACATTGAAAATTTATTTATATGTACCATTTACATACTCTATAAAATCCAAATTCTTCAAAAGCAATCCATCAAACCAAAAAGGCCCTACGCCTTTGATCAGATAATGGAATTTGTTGGAATTCAAATAGAATTTGATAGAATTTGACCACGTGTTTGGTTGAAAGAAACTGAAATAAAATCTCTAAAAAATAAATGGTTTGCATATTTGCTTGGAAGAACGTAGGTTCGAAATTAGAATGAAATAATAGTAAATGACCAAAATACCCCTTTATTATATTTTTTTTGTTTATTGCTTAAACTATAAATACAACATAATGGTAAGTGTGGAAAACCTGAATTACCCGAACTCACTCGACTTGAAATTCATGAAAATATCCGATATTCGCGTCTTACTCGAAATCCAAAGCCTGATATTATACAATGATAAATAGGACAAGTTTGGGTTTTTGGGCCTCTACCCGTCCGAATATCCAAAATTATCGTATTGATATTTTTTTAATCTTTCCTAATATTAGCCGATTTAGGCATCTACCCTAGGGCTTTTCGAGTATTGGACGAGTTACTTTGAAGTTATTTAACAAAAAATGATTTTTTTTTATTATAGAACATTTTTGTAAAACAATAAAAAGCTGGAAAATTTTTTATCCGAACCCGACTCGACCCCGCCCAAAACCCAAACCACCTGAAAACCGTGGATTTGCATATTAGAACTTGATTTTTGGGATGGGAGCACCAAAATCCGATCGGGTTTTTGGTTTTTCAAGCCATCTGATCTAATCTGACACGTTCGATTCACACCCCTAAGGTGGTGGGTGTGGCAATTGTACGTGATGTCGATGTTAGTGTCGGTGGTTGGGTGGGCGGCGCTTGTGGCTACAACGGTAATGGCATGGTTATGATAGTTTATGGGGTTAGTGGCAACTGTAACGAAAATAATAATGTCATGATCGTGTCAACGATAATTAATGTATGCGGGGTGGTAGCGGTGGGGTGGGTGACGACAATGACAATGATAGTAATGACGGTACGTTTTGTGGGGTGAGGGTGGCGACAGTGTTTTGTGGGGGTTGGGGTGGGTGGATGACGGCTGTGACGACGACACTAGTGCCATGGTGGTGGCAGAGACAATTATTTGCGGGGGTGGGCGGGTGTTGATCTATACTCTCTCATGGATTTAATGACGATCCTTATACTTAGTTAAAATTACTTAGAACTGTTTCAATTTATAGTTTCAGCTTCAAGGATCAAGTGTTGAGCATGTTCAGTGGTCGCTGAATATACTTTGTAATAGTTAGTTTAAGTAATCTCTAAAGACAAGCCTCATGCTGAATAAAATCTTTAGCAAACATTAAAGATCGAGCTGAAGATAAAGACTGTCCACTTTTGAGCTGAAGTGGCATTCAGTGGAACCAAGACTAGTCTACAGAGCGTGACAATCTTATCAAGACTCAACGATACCTAAAGAGCCTCTAAGAGATTCAAGTCATCATTGATCAAGAGTCTTGCTTCACAATATTTGTTTGTCTTATCATCTCTTGCACAATAGTACAAAGGTACAAAAGCACTGTCTCTTTTCTCTATCTCCGTATAGACCCTCTATCTACTTCACTGTTCACATGCGACCAAAAGCATGGATTGAATAAAGGTCAAAAGCATTCATCCAATACTTTATGGACACGTGGATTGTACCCTTTGACTTGCATTAATTGCATAGGGTATAAATAGGAAGTAAAGATTATCTTCTTCACATCTCTCCTTCTACTTTTTGAAGAAATCTTTCTTCAAACTCTCTTCTCTCTTGTTCTTTCTGATTTCAGTGCAAGAACCTTTGTGATTCTCAAATATTGTTTAGAATAGGTTTACCTTTTCTATTTCCGCAACAATCTGTAAATTCGTTTTTTGATTTACTCAATAATAAATAAACAAATTGAATTTTTTTTTGGATGTTTGTATTCACCCCCATAATCAAAACTTAACCCTTGTAGAACCCCTTTGGGACCAACAGGTGGTATCAGAGCAGTGTTTTAAACTAAAAATCCTTGCTAATCTCTTCCTTGTTATTCTTAATATGGATTTAAACACAAACACTAATTATTATGACAATGACTCTCTTGCAAAACCATCACGATTCAGTAGAGACAACTTTGCTCTCTGGAAAAATCATATGACTCTCTTTCTACAAGGTGTAGATCCCTCTATTCCTCACTATATTGAAAATGGACCTATGTTCCATTTATCCTTGCCTCTGTTGTTCCTGGTACTTGCTACTACTGAAATCTTTTTTGAGAGAAAGTAGTTAAATAGGTTCATCAATGGACTAAAGAAGATAAGAAAAAAGTAGCCATTAATGCCAAGGCAAGGACCTTCATTGCAATGGCACTCCCTAATGAGGTATATCATTCTGTTATGAACCTCAAAACCATAAAAGCCATGTAGGACACACCCTGTGTTCAATATGAAGGTACTACTGAAGTACAAGAAACTAGAAAAATAAATCTGGTAAGATAATATGAGATGTTCATTTACGGAAAAAATGAATCTCTGTCTGAAGTACACCATCGCTTTAACTGCTTACTCATTGACCTTACGATCGCTGGTCGGGAATATTCCAAATCATTGATCTTAAAGTCTATCTCTCAGCATAAGGTCAATGAGTCATTAGTTAGTATTAAGCTTTAACTTAGAACCGTTGGTTTAAGATAGACTTCTGTTAAAGCGTTAATGGTTGGTGTACTTAGTATTTCTCATCAACTAAATCTAAAGACGACAAGTACCAAAAACTTAAGAAGAAATACCAAGAGTTGAAAGATTACAAACGCAAAGGTAAAGGACTTGTCGCTGAAGAACATGACTAGGTTGACTCAGATAATGAGTCAGTTTTAGATGAATAAGATGTGACCTACCTATACCTTATGGCCAAAATCCAAGAAGTAAAAGATGAAATATTTGAACTCTCATCCTCCTCTATTAAACTTCTGATCACTCTCAAGGATCAACTCCAATTGACCCCATTCTTACAGAAGCTGATAGACACTTTTGATAGACACTTTACTATCGATTCGCCGACTGTTGACCTTTACAACGCTTTAAATGGAAAAACGCAAGCTAAAAAACAAAATATGGATTTGACTAAAAAACTTGAGAAATGCCATCAAAAGATCCAAGAACTGACTAATATTGAAAAAAATTAAAAGATCAAGTCAGTGTAAACGAAATAATCAACATCGAACGTGAACAAACTATAGTTGAGTTAAAAGCTGAGAAAGCCATTGTCAAAGGATGGTGTAAATCCTCAGCAAAGATAAATGAGATCATAGGTGCTCAGATACCTGCTCACATTAAAAGATGTTTAGGATATGATAATGAAAATGATGATCCTGATAGATATCGTTCCATGCTTAAATTCAGAATGTTCGTCTTTTCTATCCTTGACACCTCATCATCTCAGTGTTCTTCCTCCTCTGTTCCTATCTCTAAAGAAACTCGTAAGAGTTCTAAATGTTTGGAAAATGGAAAATCCAATTCCATCATTCCTCAAAGGACAAACAAGGTGCCTAACCTGAAAATGTCAAAATCAACATCTTCAGCAAGTCAACCCTCAACCTCTGGAAACAAGATATCTTGACATGTTCAGAGACCTACACCCAGATTAAAGGTTGATGTGAAACCAAATAAATATGAAGAACTGGAAGTTCCTCCAAAATTTGAGGAAAAAGGCATTCTTGGTCCTGGCCCTGCTTTCTAACTCTTATGCTTTCGGTCTTATAGTTACTTTCAGCTATAGGAAATTTTATCATTGTGGACTTACTGACCATATTGCTAGTAAGTGTTCCAATGCCACTAAAGTTGAGAAATCAACTAGGGTGAAGATGACTGCCAAAACTGAAAAGTTAGTTAAGGCAAAGTAGGTCACTAAGACTGAGAAACTTGCCAATATGAAGAATACCACCAAAGTTAAGAAATTGACTAAGGTGAAGATTGCCACTGAAGTCGAGTCATCAAATGAAGTGAAGGACGTTGAACCTTCCATCTCCACTAACACCGTTGGACCCATTGTAAAATGGGTATCAATTAATAATTAAAATTTTCTTATGAATGCAGAACTTGAAGGGTCTTTGGTATCTCGATAGCGGATGCTCTAGACATATGACTGGTAACAAGTCCCTGCTAACTGAGTTTAAGGAAGAAAAAGGTCCCTCAATTACTTTTGGTTGAAATGGAAACGAGTACACTAGAGGATTCAGTGTGGTGACTAGTGTCATAACCACTTTCCAAAGAGTTGCTTACATAGAAGGGATGAAGCACAATCTTCTCAACATTAGTCAGCTATGTGATAAGGATTTTTCAATGTACTTTACTAAAAGAGCTTGTATTGTCAGTGATAAAAGTGGAAAACTTGTTCTCACTAGTAGTCGAATGGAAAACGTCTATGTCATCAACATGGATTCTTCTAACACTGAAAACATTTGATTTATCTCTAAAGCTTCCTCTGATGTTAAATAGTTATGGCATAAAAGGATCTCTCATGTGAACTTCAAAACGCTGATCTCTCAAAGAAGGAACTCGTCACTAGTTTGCTGCAACACTCATATGCTAAAGAATCCTTATATTCACCATGTGAGAAGGGAAATCAAACCAAAGGCAGTTTCAAATTCAAACAGGTCTCTTCAGTAACAACTCATGTTCATCTACTCCATATGGATTTATTTGTCCCTGTTAACATACAATCCATCGCTAGAAAGAAATATACACTCGTCATAGTGGATGAGTTCTCTAGGTATACATGGGTAATGTTTCTCAGATCAAAGAGTGACAGTCTCGAAGAAATTATTTCTTTTATAAGAAAAATGGAAGTTCTGAACAACATGACAGTTCGCTCAATAAGGAGTGATCATGTTAGTGAATTCAAAAACAATACTCTTGATAACTTCTATGAGAGTAAGAGAATTTTTCATAATTTCTCAATTGTAAGAACACCACAGCAAAATTTAGTCGCTAAAAGAAGAAATCAAAAAATCATTGAAGTTGCTCGATTAATGCTAAACGAATCTCACCTACCAACTCAATTCTAGCCTGAAGCTGTCAACACTGCATGTTTTACTCAAAATAGGTCGCTGCTTATCAAGCGATTCAAGAAGACAACCTACGAACTTTTCCATGGAAGAAAGACAACTCTCAGCTTTCTTCACATCTCTGGTTGTCAGTGTTACATTCTAAACAACATAGATAACCTTGGAAAATTCGATCCCAAAGCTGACGATGGTATCTTCCTGGGATACTCTTCGATTTCTAAAGCTTTTAGAGTGTTCAACAAGAGAAGACAAACTGTTGAAGAAATAGTTCATTTCACCTTTGATGAATCTCGTTCGGCTAACTCAAGACTAATTCTTGACAATGGAGAGTTGAATCAATGGATGTTCTCTCACTTCAGGTGAAACTGAAGCATCTTTCAACATAATCCTCAAGCTGAACCACACAATGTTGATGATGATTCAGTCGTTATTCCTAGAATGTAAACTAGTGAAGTTGAATCCTCTTCACGAATGTTAGATATTCCTTTAAACACTTCATCTCCCTCTGAATTCTTAAACACTGAATCAACTTCAAACTATGAGCCCCTATTAGTATGTAGTTAAATCAGAACCTCATCAACCGATTGTTGATGAACCCAATGCTGAAGTATCTTCTTCAGTACTCGATACTCTACCTACCTATGTCTCATACATGGCTTCTCAACAACCTGCTTAGAAATGGACAAAAAGTCATCCCATTGAAAAAATTCTTGGTGATCCAAACACAGGTATTCAGACACGATGTGGTTTAGGTAATATTATCTCTTTTTTAACTTCATTTCTCTCTTTGAACCTAAGAAGGCTAATAATGCCTTCAAAGATCCAAATTGGGTCCTCGCTATGCAAGAAGAGTTGATTGAGTTAGAAAGAAACAATGTTTGGAAACTAGTCCCGCATCCATCTAACAAAACTGTTGTAGGTACCAAATGGGTGTACCGTAACAAACTAGATGAACATGGTACTGTAACCCATAACAAATCTAGACTTGTTTCTCAGGGATACATATAAGGGGAAGGAATAGACTATGATGAAACTTTTGCTCTAGTGGCTAGGCTGGAAGCAATCCGATTATTCTTAGCCTATGTTGTTCACAACACCAAATAGACGTAAAAAGTGATTTTCTAAATGGAAAGTCGAATGAAGAAGTCTATGTTAACAACCCACAGAGTTCTCTGACCCTGAGCATCCAGGTTATGTCTATAAACTGGATAAGGCTCTTTATGGGTTAAAATAAGCTACTCATGCTTGGTATGATGCCCTTTCTTCCTTTTTAATCGCTCAAAAGTTTGATCGTGGAAAGATTAATAGTACCATATTCCTTAGAAAAATAAAAGGTTATATTATATGTTGATGAAATCATATTTGGATCCACGAACCCAGCGTTGTGTGTTCGGTTCGTTGAACGCATGAAGAAGGAATATAAAACGAAAATGATGGGAGAACTTACTGATAACTCTATTTTTAGAGTTATTATTTCCATTTATTTTCCACTTTATTTTGTCAATTTTAGCCATTTCACTTCTAAAAACCCCCATTCTTGGTATGATTTACGAAAACGAGCAAAAGGAGTGAACCATGGTCTTTAATAAATTATTTGGGGAAGTTTTGGGTGTTTTCTCGATTTTTCATCCGCAGTGACGTATACAGTGCCCACTCCGGTTCCCCACTCTTCGAGCTGATCAAAAAGAAATCAAAAAGAAACTTTTAGTTGGGATCTAATTTTCTGGAGGAGGAAGGTTCATATGGCAGAGAAATGGCTGGAGAAGTACAAGGTAGTTCTCATTGAAGATAGCATCAAGTACACCTCTTTGTACTTGGAGATTGACTTGGAGAAGGGACCATTGGATAAAAGAATTGCACAAGGAGCTGAATTCTGCCACAACTCAGCAGTCTTTACCCATTGGAAGACCCACCTCTTTTGTGTAATACCCAACTCCTTCTCCTAGTATATAAAGGAGCACTTGGGTGCCATTAAATGCATGCTTGGTTTTCATTCTTGAATACTTTTAGTCTCAAATTCTCTCAACTACCACATTAGCTTTAGTCTTTTATTTACTGCAGTAACTAGCTCTAATTTTCAGTAATTTACTTTCTTAGTTTAAATTGTAGTTCGTATTACACAGTGCAGGGACGACTTCTCGTTCCCCACTGTGAGCAGTTAACTCAAGTCACTTTCAGTTTTATTATGTGCAAATCTTCATCTTTTGTTTTCTTTACTTCGGAAATGTTAGGCTAAAACATCCTTTGGGATGTAGGAAGGAGAAGTACCTGGATTTTATCAAAAATGCTTGAGTAATCTTTATACTTAGAATATTTGTTGTTTTGGTCTTTCATTCTCGATATTTACCCAAGGATGCGAACAAGCTGATCACTTGCAAGGATCTAAAGTCTAGTTCTTAACTTAGAAATAAGTAGAGCGCAGTGACACGAGCTTGAATGATGCTAGGGGATTCGAAAGAATTCTTTTGACACTTACGAAAGTGAGGTCGGCACAGTGAGCTAATCTCTGCCCACTGGAGTAGTAGGCAAGCTAATTTGTGTATTAAAAACACTTAGAGTATTTGTCTCTACACATTCCATCGAGGCCTGAAAAGGTCCATTTAGAGATTACCATTGACAAAACAACAAGTACTAAGAGTATGGGATTTTTATCTAAAGGTGTGAGTATTTTGTAACCGGGCTTTTCTAGCGAAAATGTCCACCACGAATACGAGGATCACTCTAAGGACCGAGTATTTGAGATAAAATTTAGGGAAAATCCAACCTACATTCCTCCTTTTTAGCATTTAGTAAATCGTTTCAAGTAGCTATTTTACCAAACCAAACCAAAGTATTATTTTCCTCTCTAGTTGAAACTTGTAAAAGGAGCTCATGAGAACCGTATTGTCTTGATTGTCCAGTCTCTGTGGATTCGATTCTGGTATTTTACCAACTATTACTTGCTGTGACGATCATAGTGGACAGTGTACACTTGCACTTCCCACTGTGGACAGTTTGCAACCCACTGCGATTAAAACACACATTTCGCACGTACCAAGTTTTTGGCGCCGTTGCCGGGGACTGGCGTGATTTTAAATCTCAAGACATTAGTTTTTGTTCGAGCCCGAGTAACTAGTTTTTCTAAGCTGTTCGTATTGTATGCCACGGCGACAACTCGAACATTTGGTTCCAATAGATCTCGAAATAGAAAAAACGTTGCGAAAAACACGAAGAAGCAAGAAAACAAATCGACAACCTCCTGTGATCCCCACTGTGAACATGGCTGCAGTACCGCCACCTATAGTGGAGACCACAATCACGATTGCCGATAACAAAGATCGAAAAATACGGGACTATGCTACTTCCGGAGTTGGTGATTTAAGCTCCGGAATTTTGAGACCCAATATTGTTGCAACGCATTTTGAACTCAAACCGGTGATGTTTCAAATGATCCAAGCCATGGGTCAATTTGGAGGATCGCCATCTGAGGATCCGCACTCGCACTTAAAATCTTTTTTAGAAATGACCGATTCCTTTCAATTGCAAGGTGTTAGTGATGAGGCATTAAGACTAAGGCTTTTCCCTTTTTCATTAAGGGACAAAGCAAAATCTTGGCTGAACGCACATGCACCTCACTCGATAACCACTTGGCAAGAACTTGCCGATAGATTTTTGCAAAAATACTTTCCTCCAACAAGGAATGTTAGATTTCGAAATGATATAATTTTATTTAGACAAGAGGAAGATGAGGCTGTTTCGGATGCATGGGAACGATTTAAAGATTTACTTCGAAAGTGCCCACATCATGGCATCCCACATTGCATCCAATTGGAGACCTTTTACAATGGTCTTTCCAATGCAGCCAAAATCATCTTAGATGCAACAGCCGGTGGAACATTTACGAGTATGACTTACAACGAAGGATATCAAATCTTAGAAAAAGTGTCCAACAACAATACCGAATGGTCAAATCCGAGAGCACCCATGTCTAAGACCAACACCATAGATTCCGAAGCACTCAAAACCATGAATGCACAATTAGTGGCCTTGACAAAAATCGTTTTAAATCAAAATCGAGGCCAAGTCAATTCCGCAACCCATCTCGCGGATAACTGCTCCCTTTGTGGAGAGGAGCATGTTTTCGACTATTGTCCAGCAAACCCCGAATCTGTTAATGTCATAGGGACCAACCAAAGGAACAACCCTTATTCGCAGACTTATAATCCAGGTTGGAGAAATCATCCGAATTTCTCTTGGTCCGGTAATCAAGGACTCCAACCCCAAGGACCGAGTCACATCCAGCAAAGACCATACAATCCCCCGGGATTTCAGCAACATCACAGTGGGCAATCCCCACATCACAGTGGGCAGTCCCCACAACCATACCAACCACGATCCAACCAACCAGCTGAGGCTCAACAATCGATCGAGTCGATTCTCAAAGGTTTTATGAATCAAACCCAAGCAGCCATTAGGAATATAGAGACCCAAGTAGGACAGCTAGCCGTTGAAGTTAAGAATAGACCACCAGGAACGTTACCGAGTGATACCGAGCAAGCTAGAGTGATAGGAAAAGGACCAGAACATGTCAAGTCCATAACTTTAAGGAGTGGAAAGGATCTGAAAAATATCATTTTTGAATCTGATGATTCGCCTCAAAAACCCACTGTGAGCACCACAGTGGGCACTCCTCAAGTCACTGTGATCCCCACAGTGGGGACCGACATCCCTGACCTTCCCACTTTTGGACCTGTCCCAAAGACTACTGTTCCAAAGCCAATACCACAGCAAACTCAGATTGACCCACGAAACATTCCATTTCCTCAAAGAATGAAGCCTAAAAATGTCGATGTTCAGTTTAAAAAATTCTTAGACATTTTTAAGCAACTTCACATTAACATACCCTTGGTAGAAGCTCTCGAGCAGATGCCAAGCTATGTTAAATTCTTAAAAGATATTTTGAACAAAAAGAGGAAGTTGGGTGAATTTGAAACTGTGGCTTTGACCGAAGAATGTAGTGCCCTCCTAACAAGCAAGATTCCACCTAAGTTGAAAGACCCGGGTAGTTTCACCATTCCATGCATTATAGGAGGACAAGAAGTAGGCCAAGCACTCTGTGATTTAGGAGCTAGTGTCAACTTGATGCCTTTGTCCATTTTTAACAAGTTAGGGATTGGAGAGGCTAGACCCACAACCGTGACATTACAACTAGCCGACCGATCAATTGCCTACCCCAAGGGAAAAATAGAAGACGTTTTGGTCCAAGTGGATAAATTTATCTTCCCCGCCGATTTTCTTGTTTTAGATTATGAGGCCGATAAAGAAATCCCAATCATCTTAGGACGTCCGTTTCTTGCAACCGGACGTACTTTGATCGATGTGCACAAAGGAGAACTCACGATGCGAGTTAATGACCAAGAGGTAACTTTTAATGTTTTCAAATCTCTCAAATATATAGACACCGAAGATTGTTTTGCCTTAAGTTCGATTTATGAAACCCACAATTTTGGCAATTTGCCCACAGTGGGGAGTACAGTTCCCACAGTGGGGATTGACAGTGAGCACTCTGAATCAGAGAGTAATGACACTTTTAAGGATGAGTGTAATAAAATGGTTGCAGCTTTTGAACCTCTGGACTTCAAGGATAGAGATGTTCAATCCCCTTCAATAGAACAACCTCCCGAGTTAGAGCTTAAACCATTGCCTTCCCATTTAAAGTATGCTTATCTCGCTAAGGATAATAAACTTCCCGTCATTATCTCTTCCAAACTTAGTGAGAAACAAGAACAACTTCTGATTGATTTGTTGATAAAGCATAAGGGAGCAATTGGTTGGACCATAGCGGACATTCGAGGGATTAGCCCCTCTTTATGTCAACATAAGATTAACTTGGAGAGTGACCACCCGGGGAAAGTTCAACCCCAAAGAAGGTTGAACCCCATCATGAAGGAGGTAGTTAAGAAAGAAGTCTTGAAATGGTTAGATGCCGGTATTATCTATCCCATTGCCAGTAGTAGTTGGGTGAGCCCCGTTCAATGTGTCCCTAAAAAGGGAGGAACAACAGTGGTCAGAAATGAAAAGAACGAACTCATTCCAACTAGGACTGTTACGGGATGGAGAATATGCATGGATTATAGGCAACTGAATCTAGCAACAAAGAAAGACCATTTCCCGTTACCTTTTATTGATCAAATGCTTGATAGATTAGCGGGGAAGGAATTTTATTGTTTTCTAGATGGATACTCCGGATATAACCAAATCCACATCGCACCCGAAGACCAAGAAAAGACCACCTTTACTTGTCCATATGGTACTTTTGCATTCCGGAGAATGCCTTTTGGTTTATGTAATGCTCCCGCTACTTTTCAACGCTGTATGATGGCCATTTTTACTGATATGATAGAAGATACCATAGAAGTTTTTATGGACGATTTTTCTGTGATCGGCACATCATTTGATAACTGTTTGAGGAATCTAGAAAAAAGTTTGGTGAGATGTGAAACCCACGACCTTATTCTAAATTGGGAAAAATGTCATTTCATGGTCGAAGAGGGCATCGTTTTGGGTCATCTTGTGTCGAAAAAGGGTTTGGAAGTTGATAAAGCAAAACTAGAAGTAATCTCCCAACTTCCCGAGCCCACAACGGTAAAAGGCATTCGCAGTTTTTTAGGTCACGCAGGTTTCTATAGGAGGTTCATAAAAGATTTTTCCAAAATAACTAAACCCCTATGTAACCTGCTGCAACATGAAAGAGAGTTTGTTTTTACCAAAGAATGTAGAAACGCATTTGAAATAATCAAAAATGCCTTAGTTACTGCACCCATAGTGACCACTCCTGACTGGTCACTCCCATTTGAAGTCATGTGTGACGCCAGCGATTGGGCTATAGGTGCAGTACTAGGCCAACGAAAAGATAAGATTTTTCATCCAATATACTATGCAAGCAAGACTTTGATCGAGGCTCAAATCAACTACACTGTAACCGAAAAAGAACTACTTGCAGTAGTTTTTGCTTTTGATCGTTTCAGGTCTTACTTAATTGGAGCAAAGGTCATAGTACACACCGATCACGCAGCCATCAAATATTTGATCAACAAGGCTGACTCTAAACCGAGGTTGATCAGATGGGTGCTGTTGCTGCAGGAATTTGACCTCCAGATCATCGACAGAAAAGGAACAAGCAATCAGGTTGCTGATCATCTGTCCAGGCTCGAGAAGACAGTGGGCACTGTTGACCCCACTCCTGACCCCACTCCGGTAAAAGAAACTTTTCCCGATGAACAATTATTATCTGCGCAACATCATAATGAAACTCCTTGGTATGCTGATATTGCAAACTTTTTAGCAAGTGGACTTAAGCCCCACGGGATGAGTGGACAACCATTCAAGAAATTTTTACACGACACACGACAATACGTTTGGGACGATCCCTTCTTGTACAAGATAGGGGCGGACCAAATATTAAGGCGTTGTGTCCATGGGAGTGAACAACATCAAATACTCCATGGTTGTCACACATCCCACTACGGTGGCCACTTCGGTGGAAACCGTACCGCAGCAAAAATTTTGCAAAGTGGATTCTTTTGGCCCACTGTTTTTAAAGACTCATTTGAATTCGTGAAAAATTGTGAGCAATGTCAACGTACGGGGAATATATCGCAAAGAAATGAAATGCCTCTTAACAACATTCTAGAGGTCGAACTTTTTGATGTATGGGGGATAGATTTTATGGGACCTTTTCCAAATTCCAACAATAACTTTTACATCTTGGTTGCGGTAGATTATGTTTCAAAATGGGTAGAAGCCATTGCTTGTCACTCCAATGATGCTAACACTGTGGTGAAGTTCTTACACAAAAATATATTCACTCGCTTCGGAACACCACGAGCATTAATTAGTGACGAAGGCACCCATTTTGTAAACAAAGTCATGGCCTCGGTTCTTGCTAAATATGATATTCATCATAGAGTGGCCACCGCATACCACCCACAAACCAATGGGTTGGCCGAGCTTTCAAATCGTGAGATCAAGGGAATTTTGGAAAAAGTTGTTAAGCCACACCGTAAAGATTGGTCAATCAAACTCGATGATGCTCTTTGGGCCTATCGAACAGCCTATAAAACTCCTCTGGGAATGTCTCCATTCAAATTAGTTTTTGGCAAAGCTTGCCATTTACCGATTGAATTAGAGCACAAGGCGTTCTGG
The DNA here is from genome assembly GCA_033807775.1 of Saussurea involucrata. Classification (NCBI taxonomy): domain Eukaryota; kingdom Viridiplantae; phylum Streptophyta; class Magnoliopsida; order Asterales; family Asteraceae; genus Saussurea; species Saussurea involucrata. The sequence goes on from CM066320.1 coordinate 127,497,724, forward strand.
GCCCTTAAAGAGCTTAACATGAGTGAGGATGCCGCGGGAATCAAAAGGAGTCTGCAAATACATGAGCTAGAGGAGTTGCGATATCACTCCTATGAGAATGCAAAGTTGTACAAGGAAAAGACCAAGATGTGGCACGATCGTCGAATCAACCATAGGGAGTTCATGGAAGGACAACAGGTACTATTGTTCAATTCCCGTCTCAAACTCTTTCCAGGTAAACTTAAATCAAGATGGACGGGACCATACACCATTGTCAAGGTGAGTCCTTTCGGAACAGTGGAGTTGAAATCCCCACAATCGGGTCAAACCTTTAAAGTCAATGGGCAAAGGGTAAAGCATTTTTTGCATGAAAGTGCCCACATCCCTGCCCACTCTCCGCCTCGCTATGGTTAGAGAAATTCACAACCGTTTGTAAATATTTTATTTCACTTATTTGTTGTCTTTTTATTATTTTTGGTCTTTTTAATTCTGCATGGTAGTTTGTTTTAATGTGTGTAGAAGAACGTGCCACCTTTTGAAGAAAAATCAAGGAAAGTACTTTGCAGTGGGGAAGGCTCAGGTCACTGCGCTCCCCACTCCCCACCTGACGAATGAAAGGACTATTTTTGGGGCCCAATGCTGACAAGCTTTCACCTTTTGCTGCCATCAAGTCTACTTTTAGGCCATGGTGTCATAGTTCATCATTTCCCAAGCAAAGCTATCATTGTCAATCCTCTCCCTCTCTCCTAAAACCGGCGGTTTTCCCCCAATTTTGAAAAGAAAACATTTCCAAAAACCACCTTAACCTCCTTTGCTTCCAAAATTTACCCAACAAACTTTCTCTTCTTCATCTCTCTCTCTACGAAAAACCCACCAGCAAAACCCTTCCAAAACCCTAAAAATGGCAAGAACCAAGAGAATGAACACCAACCCCGATGCACTCACACGTGCGGCCGTCCGCCGCAGGACCGCCGAGGAACAACCACCGGAAGCCGTCACCAATGACCTGAACGAACCGCCACCGGTCTCCGGCGAAAACCCGATCATCTCCGGTGCAGCCGACGAGGGTTCTTCAAAGCACGAAAGCCCAAAAGCTACTTCATCATCGCAAGTCTCAGACAACAGTATCACCCATTTCGAGACCGAGACACTTCTAGCCGAAGAAGAAGAGAGACGGTTAGCAGAGGAGTTCAAACAGAAAATGGAAGCCATTAGAAAAAGAAAGGAAGAGGTCGAGAGGAGGCGTCGAGAGGAAGAAGAAAGAATCAGAAAGGAAGAAGAAGAAAGAATCAAAAGAGAGGAGGAAGAGAGATTGAGGAGGGAAGAAGCCGCAAGATTGGCTAGAGAGGAGGAGGAGCGATTGAAAGAGGAAGAACGAAAGAAGGATGAAGAAGCAAGGATATTCGATGCAGAAAAAGAAACAAGCAGAGGAGGAGTGTTTGACTCGTGAGGAAGAAGAAAGACAGAAGAAGATTAAGGAGCAGGCTCAGACATTAGACATTCCCCAGAACAAAAATGCTGATAGTGTGGAGGATGTCCACACCACTGCCCACAGTGAAGAAACCCCAACCAGAGCACTCCAGAGGAACAAGGGAATGGTTACACGATCTGGTGCATCCAAGAAGGCATCGTCTGCAAAACCGAAAAGAAAAGCGTCGAGGAAAGGTAAGGGTATCGAACCCTCTTTAAGTTCTTCTTCTAGTGATACTAATACGGGAAGTGAACAAAACCTTTCTGAAAATCCACATCTGTCCACTGTGGGGACTGCTCATGCCCCCAGTGGAATACCGAGGCAATTCACTTCCCCAGCTGCTAGAACCCACTTTGAGTATATTTGCACTCGGAAGTTGAATTTAGAGAGGGGTTTCGACCCCGACTTTGTAGAAGAAAATCCCTTTGTCAAAGATAAACTTGTAGCGCAAGATTGGGCAACCATTGCCACTGCCAATCGCCGCGCTAATGCATCATTAGTCCGAGAATTTTATGCTGAGGCCTCCCAAGCCAAAGAATCATTTGTTAAGATCAGAGGAAAGGTTGTGGACTTTACTCCAGGCAATATAAACCGAGTGTTAGGTAGAGGAGCTCCGGAACCTTGTGCTTTCGGACAGTTCCTGGCAAAGATGACTCCGGCTGATGAGGAATTGATTTTAAAAGAAATAGCAGTTGAGGGAAGGCCATGGAATCAGGATGGCCAAAGAAGGTGTCTATATGCTGGCAGCCTCACCACTGAGGCTGCTGTGTGGTTCCAGTTCCTAAGGGCCTCGGTGGCCCCAACATCGCACGACACGACTCTCTCCATGCATAAGTGTGCCATGCTTTACTGCGTTCTCACTAAAAAGAAGATCAATCTGGGAATCATAATGCATGGTGCCATCCATCAGGCCAGAACACGAACCAAGGTAATCCTACCCCTTCCTTGCCTTATTACACTATTGCTAATAGATGCCGGAGTACCCACAGCTGAAGAAGACCAGTGGATCATTTCCACGAAAAACATCAGTATTCAGACAATAAAGAAGATGAGAAGAGAGATGGGAGGCCCGTCTGTTGAGCCTGCCCAGGTACAACCCAATGTGCGAATAGCCGACGAGCACATAGTGGGCACTGAAGTGCCCACTGTGGGGAAGAAGGGTACCCCACTCCATTCAACCGAGGCCGGATCATCAAGCAACCAAATGGGAGAGATTTTGGCAGCTTTAAAGAAGCTCACATACAGGATCGAGTTGCTGGAAAGTGAGCAGCGATACCAGAACCGGGCCACGCAGAAATTTTGGATGTATACAAGAGAACGAGATGAGGTGACGGGCCTGATGATGAAAGAGGCCAACCCAATGCTAGCTGCTCAGCTACCAGAATTCCCGAAAGATATCTGCCCGGTTAATGACAGTGAGGATGAGTTCGATGATGATGATGCGGATCTGTCACCGCAAGCCACCCAAACCCCGTGAATGGTTTGTTTTTAAAACAATGGTTTCGCTCTTTTGCTCACCAAAAACAATTTTATTTTGTTTGGTTGATCTTTTTGTGCCTATGGCTAGGCATTGACACTATTTGCTGTTTTAACTTTTTAAATATCGATGCATGAAAATCCTACCGGTAGGTAGGTACTTTTGGGTACTAACATATTGATTGTTTGAATGCTTGTTTGACCTCGTTTCCATTTCAAGGTACAACTTTCGGCTTCCGACTTAAAAGGTCACTTTTGTAAGTACAAATCTCAACTTGTCCCGTGAAATGATATAGGCCATTTTTCGCATCCAAACACGATCCTTTTTGTACCCCCAAACCACCACCTTTGTTCATTAATTCAATGTCACAGTGGGGACACTGTGAGATTTTAAGTTTGAGGTGGGAACTTCCAGAGTGACCTCCAGTTTGCTCACAGTGAGGACACTGTGAAGTCCAAGTTTGAGGTGGGTAAGCCGTACCCCCCTCCAAAAAAAAAAAAAGAGAAAACACAAAAATACAAAAACAGAAGAAAATAGGAGTAGCACTAACAAAATTGATGGTGTGCCTTTTCTGGACCATCAAAGTGCTCACTCCCAGAAAACGATGGTGTGCCTATTCTGGACCATCAGAATACCCACCCTCACAAAAAAATAGCCATACTCATTATACCCAAATAAAGCCTGAAAGTGTACGTTCTTATCATAGCAAAATACTAAACACCCACTTCTTGAAATAAAAATCTCAAAGCGAGATCTTCGGTCCATGTTTGGAAATTTTTGCCAAAACCCTTGGGAAAAGATTCAAAGCCATAAACCCTTCAAACCCAAGAAAGCCCTATTGATCAAAAGGTAAACAAGGGAAAGGTTTCGTCAAACACAAAAGTGAAATTTCAAAGTTTGGAACCGAAGGAAGTATCGAAGGAAGGAGATCAACGCCCATTCAAGTCAAGAAATATGTAAGTCCATCAAAGACCTTTTATGCATTGTGTTTCATTTTATTTCTTTCTTTTTATTACTTGGGGACAAGTAATGATTTAAGTTTGAGGTTGTGATAACTCTATTTTTAGAGTTATTATTTCCATTTATTTTCCACTTTATTTTGTCAATTTTAGCCATTTCACTTCTAAAAACCCCCATTCTTGGTATGATTTACGAAAACGAGCAAAAGGAGTGAACCATGGTCTTTAATAAATTATTTGGGGAAGTTTTGGGTGTTTTCTCGATTTTTCATCCGCAGTGACGTATACAGTGCCCACTCCGGTTCCCCACTCTTCGAGCTGATAAAAAAGAAATCAAAAAGAAACTTTTAGTTGGGATCTAATTTTCTGGAGGAGGAAGGTTCATATGGCAGAGAAATGGCTGGAGAAGTACAAGGTAGTTCTCATTGAAGATAGCATCAAGTACACCTCTTTGTACTTGGAGATTGACTTGGAGAAGGGACCATTGGATAAAAGAATTGCACAAGGAGCTGAATTCTGCCACAACTCAGCAGTCTTTACCCATTGGAAGACCCACCTCTTTTGTGTAATACCCAACTCCTTCTCCTAGTATATAAAGGAGCACTTGGGTGCCATTAAATGCATGCTTGGTTTTCATTCTTGAATACTTTTAGTCTCAAATTCTCTCAACTACCACATTAGCTTTAGTCTTTTATTTACTGCAGTAACTAGCTCTAATTTTCAGTAATTTACTTTCTTAGTTTAAATTGTAGTTCGTATTACACAGTGCAGGGACGACTTCTCGTTCCCCACTGTGAGCAGTTAACTCAAGTCACTTTCAGTTTTATTATGTGCAAATCTTCATCTTTTGTTTTCTTTACTTCGGAAATGTTAGGCTAAAACATCCTTTGGGATGTAGGAAGGAGAAGTACCTGGATTTTATCAAAAATGCTTGAGTAATCTTTATACTTAGAATATTTGTTGTTTTGGTCTTTCATTCTCGATATTTACCCAAGGATGCGAACAAGCTGATCACTTGCAAGGATCTAAAGTCTAGTTCTTAACTTAGAAATAAGTAGAGCGCAGTGACACGAGCTTGAATGATGCTAGGGGATTCGAAAGAATTCTTTTGACACTTACGAAAGTGAGGTCGGCACAGTGAGCTAATCTCTGCCCACTGGAGTAGTAGGCAAGCTAATTTGTGTATTAAAAACACTTAGAGTATTTGTCTCTACACATTCCATCGAGGCCTGAAAAGGTCCATTTAGAGATTACCATTGACAAAACAACAAGTACTAAGAGTATGGGATTTTTATCTAAAGGTGTGAGTATTTTGTAACCGGGCTTTTCTAGCGAAAATGTCCACCACGAATACGAGGATCACTCTAAGGACCGAGTATTTGAGATAAAATTTAGGGAAAATCCAACCTACATTCCTCCTTTTTAGCATTTAGTAAATCGTTTCAAGTAGCTATTTTACCAAACCAAACCAAAGTATTATTTTCCTCTCTAGTTGAAACTTGTAAAAGGAGCTCATGAGAACCGTATTGTCTTGATTGTCCAGTCTCTGTGGATTCGATTCTGGTATTTTACCAACTATTACTTGCTGTGACGATCATAGTGGACAGTGTACACTTGCACTTCCCACTGTGGACAGTTTGCAACCCACTGCGATTAAAACACACATTTCGCACGTACCACTTACATATTTTATTGGTCTCCAGATTAAACAATCCGAGAAAGGCACATTCATAAGCCAGGGTAACTATGTTAATGATATACTGAAGAAATTTGATCTCACTTAATGTTCAGCTATGAAAACTTCTATGGCTCCTCCACTGACACTGAACAAGGATCCCAATGGGAAACCTGTGAATGTCACTGCCTATCGAGGAATGATTGACACATTGCCGTATTTTACAGCTAGCCGCCTGATATGATGTATTCTACTTGTCTTTGTGCACAATATCAATTTGAACCCAAAGAATCGCATCTAATCACTGTAAAGCGAATATTTAGGTATCTAAAGGTACACCTAACCTAGGTATTTGGTATCCCAAAGACTTAGGGTTCAACCTAACTGCTTATTCAGATAGTGATTTTACGAGATGTAAACTGGATAGAAAAAGCTCCACTGGAGGCTGTCAGCTTCTAGGTGGCAAGTTGGACAAGTAAGAAGAAAAACTTAGCGTCCACATCAACCGATGAAGTTAAGTATGTAGCTATTGGTAGTTGTTGTTCTCAGATCTCATGGATGAGAAATTAGCTCATTCATTATGACCTTCAGCTATCGAAGATCCCCATCTACTGCGACAACACAAATGCTATTGTTATAGCTAACAATCCAATGCTTCACTCAAAGACCAAACATATTGAGATCATATATCATTTTATCAGAGATCATGTTATGAATGGTGATATTGAACTTCACCTCATTCCTACTGAGTACCAACTCACCGCCATCTTTACAAAACCCCTTGATGAATAAAGGTTTAATATTTTAATCAGCGAGCCTGGAATGCTGAATCTTGAAGATTAATTTCTTCAAGTGTTCAAGATTTATTCAGTGATATGAATGAATGTTTTAGTGCTTCTATCCTATCACTAAAATCTGTATAAAATGCATCTAACTCCCAAGGTATGATCTTCTCTCTCAAATTCCCAGAAAGTTCATTCAGCTAGACGTTTTAAACTGAAAAGTAAATCACCGATTCTTTATTCAAGTTATTAAAATCTTTTTCAAAGATAATGAAAAGGCATTTTATTTATGACGTCACTATGGATAACCGTTAGCACACGATATCTGACACACAATGCCCCTTCCCATTCTCTGTCCAATCACTCGCCTCAAACGTGTCAAGGTCATCATGATTTTTTCTTTTCTCTCTCTTTTGTTTCTCTTTCTCTCTCTCTCTCTTTTGTTTCTATCTCTCTCTCTCTCTCTCTCATATCTCATATATTTTCCACTATTTCCAAAATTTCAAATCTTACACGCACAAAGTTCTCTCGGCCAAGCAAGATTCTCTCTCAAGAACATACACTACTTTTCTTCATCCCCTTTTACTCAAAAAAACAGGTATGTCCTTAAAACTTTGCTTACAATTTTCTTAAATATGAGTGTTTGACCTTAATATTTTCTAAAAATAAGATCAAACAACACTTTTTGTTCTAAAAATCATTTCCTTCTTGATTTTTCTTCCAAAACCCTAAGAACCAAGTTCGATGATTTCATAAAACAATTTCCCTTTTTAGATGATCTTCATATAAATCCAGTTTATAAAACCAGGTTGTTTTAAGGTTTATTCTTCTTTCTTAAACTCCTCTTCTAATCTTTTGGCACATTTCCTTTATACCAAACTCTTTGTGGTATTTTTTATGTGATCACCTCACCATCCGTGATGGAAGCTACTCCTCAGGTTTAGTTTGAACTATCTGAAATCACTTTCAAGAAGAACTACCATATTGGGCTCTTCTTACCCTCCTTGACAATAAGGAGCATATGAAGGAAGTTGTTGAGTTCCTAAAAAACAGTTCAATATACCAAGCTCTGACACTAGCTCCACTTGGGAGCCGCACACTTCTTCAACAGTTTTGGTATACTTCTACTGTGACCCATGCACTGAACAGACAAGGGAAAGAAGTCACCATAATCTCTTTTGTCAATGAACATGGCCATGGAAGCTTTGAACTAGGCACTCTAAGGTCAACTCTTGACTTGCTCAAAGAAAAGGCCTAGGTTCCTCTTCCAACTGATGCTGAGATAATCGAGTTCCTCTACAAAATTCACTATGAATGAGAGATATTGAATGAAGAAATACAGAACTCGCTAGCAAAGATCGAAAGGAAGAAAATGTCAGCAAACTTAAGCTGTATGTTCGTCCACTTCATCCAGTATATGGGCAGAAAGCTCGAAGGACATGATCAGGCAAGCCGAATATCCCTCGACATCGATTACTCAATGATATTCAACAAAGAGATCGACTATGCCAACATCATTTCTGATGATCTGCTTATTCGCCCCAACAAGGAAAAGAGGGAACTAAATGTCCCCTATGCACGGTTATCTGCGCTATTCTTAAGCAATTGCTGGGTTCAAACTACCCAACGAAAAGTGACTTCTTACTTCCCAAGCTAGGAAACTAATTGCTAGACAGGAAGCCCACTCCAACCAATGTAAGTCTTGCTATGCTCTTAATTCCTCCCTCCCCAACTTCTTCGATTCCTTTAGTAGCTATGACTGTGGCTCAACCCCCAATGTACCCCAACTACTACAACTTCATCCTCTAAAAGGACACTATCTGAATCCAGCCTTGGTCCTTCAAAGAAGGCTAAGAAGATTCAAAATGACAAGCCCCAACAACAGTCCTTGATCGATGATTTCGTCATTATCTCCACGGTATCTGCAGCACCCATCCAAACTACTTCAATTACTTTTACCATTGTTATAGCTTCTGTGGCACCTACCCCATCCACTTCAGTGACTCAAATCACTGAAAGTGTAGTTTCAAGCATTGCCAGTACTCAACCTCTTCACGCCATCACTGCCCCTCTTTTGCAACATTGGTTTCTCCATCTATTTATTTAGTTTCCATGACATGTGTAGATGACACATCCGGTTTTATCCAACCTGTTGCTGATCCCAACAAATTTCCTCCCTCAAAGCTGGCACACATACCATAGGACCCGAGGACTTCCCCCACGGAGCTTCTCAGCAACAACAATTCATGAGTTCTTTCGACCGTGACTTTGATTTCCTCTTTGGTAGTAATCATTCGAATACTGCTAGGGAAACCTCAGGTACACCATCAGGCCTCATCCCTTCTCTTTTAGTTCCTAACCTTGAGTTATCTTATGCTCAAAGTTCTAACATTGTTTCAGGTCCTAAGTTGGACGCAATCACCACCAACATCGGCAAACTGGAGAAATAAGTGACTATAGTAGTTGATCAAACCTCCACCATTGCCTAAGCAGCTCACAAAGTACAACAAACCATCAAATCACTGAAGAATGGTCTGGCAACGAAAGCTGATAATGCTATACTAGCATCCCTACAACACATTGTCTCTCAACTTCAGAAGGATGTCACTGCCAACACTTCGTCCCTCATTAGTCTCCAAAATGGTCTCCCTCGGCTGACCAACACTGTCAACACCAAGATGGCTGAATAAGATGAAACACTAAAAGACATTCTCTTGATCATGCGACAGCCAACTGCTCCCTTACCAGCCCCGTCTTTTACTGAAGAAGACCGGCTGGCTCTGAACATGGTAGTTGATTTTGGTGTTTTGATGACTACAGGTGTTGCTGAAATGGAAAAAGATGTTTCCTCTCCCAAAGCTTCAAAGCCCTCCCCCCATTGATAATGACAAAGATGGGGAGATGAACAAAGAAAAGAATACTTCTGCTGAGAGGGAGCATATTCCTGAAGTTGGTCCTTCAAACTCTCCCCCTGCAAACAACCAACACATCATTACCAATGATGATGTCGATGGCGACGAAGATGATGTTGCTACTTTTCATCCCCACTCTTCCACCGCCGAGCCAACAAGAACAAAACCAACTCACATCAGCAATGATGTTGTGGCTGAAGATGTTGAAGAAGATGAAGATGATGAATCTGGTGATGATGCTGAGATCAATGACCCAGGAAAAGATCGAGATGATGAAGACAATAATGACGATGATGATGATGGTGGGTTTATATTTACGGCCATCAGACCTCCTCCAACAAGCTAAAAAAGATAACTAAAGAGAGCTGACACGACAAGAAATGGAGTTGAGGTGGTGCAAAAATATGTTTGAGATTAGACTCAGTCCTCACAAGATCACTAATGTAACAATAAATGATAGAACGAAAGATGGTGGCGTTATCACTACTATGGTTATCTTTAGATAAGATCACAATACCTTCATTGAATACCCCTCCTTTCTGTATAGATATTGTAACGTCCCAAAAATTACAAGAAAATTTAAATTTTTAAATAAACAATTCATTTATAACCACTCATTAATTGATACCAACGTTTCGTTTGCAAACACATAATTAATATCTTTATAAATTAAAACCAGCGGAATAAATGTTTAATTATTAAAACCATAAATCAACCAGCTCTCCTCGCTTGCCAGTGTGTACTCGTCACGCCTTGGAGCCGTTCGGACCTGAAACCACAGTTTATGGGAAAGGGTAAGCACGAAGCTTAGTGAATTCAAACACCATAAATAATACAGTTATTTCACACCACCCCTAAAACAGATAGTGACACATAAACGATCATACAGGTCTACGAACAAATCATAAACATGTATATCCACACCCACCTAAAAAGGGCACAAGTCGGTCCCACCGACCACATGATAACATCTTCGGCCCCGCCGAATCCCCGGTCCCACCGAGTCTCTATGCCACCCGCGTATAAAATCTCCGGCCCCGCCGGATCCTCGGTCCCACCGAGCCTCTACGCCACCCGCGTATAAAATCTCCGGCCCCGCCGGATCCTCGGTCCCACCGAGTTAACATGACGACAAAGTATCAACTAGACACCCCACTATCTAGTTCCACAACACAATCACATAAAGCTCCCACACACGTACTACAGCAATGATAAAACAACCGTTATTAGATATAGTGAGAGAACTCACCTCGAATGCGCGCCTAGCTTAACAATACAATTCAATCTTCACAATTACGGTCACTTCCCAGCACCTAAACGCATGTTAAAACGTGTCAATACGAGACCCGGACCCTATGACACGACACACGCTTAAACCGTCACTAAAACTATTTTCCGTTCTCGCCAAACAGGTCTGTTCGGGACCTGTTTCGACCCCTTTAAACCCAGAAAATTCCCAATATTATTTCATGATTAGAAAGTACTCTGAGATAGGGTTTCAAAGACATATTATACGCCTCCTAACGATTTTTCTACATTTAATTACGGATTTTATAAGATCAGCCCGCAGAACAGCGAAAAACAGCACTTATCAGTATAAAACGAGGATTTGGCCTACGTTACATTCCGAACTGGATTTTTCACAAAACACAGAAAAGTTTATAGACTCAAAAAGGGAACTTTTGGCACCGAAATCACCCCAATCCGAGTTACGAGGAGAAAGTTACAGCTTACGCAAAACAGTGACAGAACTGCAGTTTCTTTTACATAAAATGACGATTCACAGAACTTACGACCACTTTTTCGCCCAGCTAGAGGCCGAACCAGTTTTCCGCTAAAACACGGAAAACGTGCCCGACCCCGAGCTCGAACCGTGGGCGCCAGTTTCGGCTTAAACGGAGTTACGACGGAAAAGTTATAGCCGTCGTAAAAACAGTGGCTGCACCATTTTCCACATGAATTGATGATTATAAAAACGACGGTTTTAACGAAACGGCTTAAACGATTAAGTCAAGGCTTAACGGATTCTACGGTGATTATTAATAAGACATGGCCACGCACTACCCTCTGCCCTCCGGCAGTGGTGGTCGTCGACGGCGGCCGACGGCGGTTCATCGACGAGGAAATAAAACAACCCGCAAACCACCGCGAGACCACTACCCTCTCGATCACCCTACCGCGTGCACCAACGACTCACACCACCACCGCCACCCGACACCCAGCCACCACAGTGGCGGCGCGGCAGCGGCAGCGGCGGCCGGCGGTGGTCCTCCGGTGACGAAAACGAAAAGAAGAGAAACGTCGAGTGAAACCTTACCTCGATGACGACACAACGACGAAACCCGACACCTTCACTCTTCTTCTCCGGCGGACACGACAACGACGGCGGAGACCTCCACACTTTCCGGCGAATTCCCTCTCTCTCTCTTCTCGCCGCTCTATCTCTCTCGGTTTCTCTCCTCCTCTCTCACTTCTCGTTTTCTCTCTCTCTCTCTCTCTCTCTCTCTCTCTCTCTCTCCACGACCGAACTCAACAAAGAAAGGAAGAAGAGTGTCTCGTAGGGCTTAGGGAATTGTTTGGTTTGCGTGAAAAAAAAAGAAACGAGAGGGAGGGGGATGTAGGGTTTTCATTCTTTGCTTGCTATTCACGAACCCAAAACAAAAGCAACAAGGGGCTTGGTCCTACTGCATGGGCCGAACCCCCCCCCCCCCCTTTTTGCTAAGCTTTTGGCCACTTTACAACTTTGACCCCTCGACAATTCCCTACTGTCCTAAAAACACCCTACCGGAAAATAACGCTTAGGGTCAACGATGCTAACTCTCGATAACTTAAACGATCCCGGAAGCAAGTCGAAGACAAAAATACTTTATAAACCACGAGGAAGATTTAAGGGAAAAAATATTTATACGTACCGGAACACGGGCTTTACAACTCTCCCCCACTTGGATTAGACTTCGTCCTCGAAGTATCGACCGACAAATAACTCGTGATAGTTCTCGCGCATCTCCATTTCGAGTTCTTACGTCCACTCGAACCCCTTCGGTGCCGCAACTGGACTTTCCGTAACTAGAATCTAAATTTCCCACCCCGTCTAGAATTTCTCAAATACTTTTCTTTCTAACAAAACCCTTCAAGGACACTGAAATTACGATCAGAAGCACACTCCAACAACTGGAATCATTCCTAGCCAAGCGACGTCGGTTGTTCCCCAACCTTAGACATTCCATGTATCCCGAGTCAAATTTCAAGCTCTAACCATTCTAAAGCTGCTCACAGTACACCCTACAGGGTACTCGACTACGATCATTCCTACCCTTAACTGTCGATTAACTTCCACGAATTCTAATAGACTCCAAAGATTTGCAATAAGTTATATTAACAAAACATCGACCCCTTGCCGAACATCGGTCCAACCGATTACAATAACAAACATCGGCCACCCGCCGAACATCGGTCCAACCGATTACAATAACAAACATCGGCCACCCGCCGGACATCGGTCCAACCGATTACAATGAATCACATAAGCGTGGTATTATCCTAGACACTAACACAAGTAGATATCCCCTACAATCAAGTCAACTAACACACACGTAGGTCATTCCCTTAACCGATACTACCCGGCCTACATTACCAACACGCGTGGAATACCCAACCTCCTACCGTCGACGTATCCCCCACACTCGCTCTACAAAGCTAATTTATCTGAACCGGGGATACACCCTGACGCCTACCTCTCAGGTAACGCCTCAGGGCCCCTCACATCGGAATTACCTCTCAGGTAAGTGCCCACAACTATATCCTCCTAGCACCTACTAGAAAGCCTAGGCTATAACACCTGAACACCGGGGCCTCACCCCGAGATACCCAACCGACCACTACCAGCGACTGACTAACGTGCCTAAGGATCCAGAGCAAAACAGCCTACCCACAAGTGCCTATTTCGGATTGTCTCCCTCACCCAAACGTGTAAATACTCGACGTGCAATGAATGCCAAACAGTGCGACAAAACAATTCATCAACAAGACTCCACCTTGAGTCATTAAAACCGGGCAATTAGCCCATGACTAATTCCAAGTCAAAACCGAGCAAAATGCTCCACGCTTGCTAGACCCGTAAGTCGGTCAAAAACGCGTTTAAATAAAGTCTAAGCAAGCAATACTCTGAAATCAAACTTAGTCCCAGACTCAACACGGGTTAAACAAAAAGTTTTCCAAAAGGACTCACACCCTTAAAATTCTCGAAATGACACATGACACTTAAAAGCACATTTCCCCAAATGGTTTACAAAATCATTTACAAAATATTTTCAACATCAGGATTTTCATCTCCAAAAAGATCGTATGTAATAAAACTACTATTACCAGATCGATAGTTACGCAAAACTGGACACGCTCGTCCCACATAGGAAAATCATGTTGAAAATCGTTCCATTGCAGTTCGGTTCACTCACACAAAAGCAAAGCGTAATAAATAATTTCTTTAAAATGAACCGCCTCGATTCCAGTATGGATTGACTCATGACATGCACTTAAAGTAACCGCTTGACCTTAAACAGGGTGCGACCAAGGTGTGCACATAATTCAAAATAAGTTTCACGACATTTGATTCAAAAATTCTACCTTTTAATCATAAAATGACGTGGCACAGGGTTCGCCACAAATTTTCGCGCGTCAGCTAATCACACAAAACGATGACACGGTTTACAAATATATTTTTGTTAAAACACAACTGTCTCGTGTAAGTTTCAAACTTGAAGACAGAAACCAGTCCGCTTCTATTAATTGGAAATATCGACTAAAACCTCATAAAATCTCAAACTGGGGGCAGACATGCAAGCTTGTAACACTTCCTCAAGTTTCGTACTTGGGACATATAACGTCAAAACATTATAGTTTAAAAATGTATTTATCGAAAATACTCAAAATACTCGTTTCCTCCAAAGCAAAAGTTTTTAATTTCCCAAAAAAAATGATCGGTAATTCTAAATTAACCGAATGTCAAAAATCTACGCATTTATATTTCCAAAATATAACACATTTTAATCGTATGCATGATGTTCACAACATTAAAACACTCCTTGGATCAAATGGTCTTTCATTTCTACAAAAAGGAATTAAAACATTTTCATGCACGACTCGTTTATCAAAATGTCGAGAACAAAGGTTACCCCAGTATGCATACCCCTAAGTCGATAAATCGCATTTTCATCGAAATGTCAATAAACCTTTAGCTGACTGAAAAGCGCACTAAGCAACTCCTTATGAAATGTTCCAAAATTCCTCCATGCACCACTTATGTCACGCCTGAATCAATCCACACACTGAACTATTTGCAATAAAATACTTAGTAACACAAACTCTCGAAAGAAAAGTTAAGCGACACTAGGATTCCAAACTCATTTTAAACAAATCACCAACAAGGTTTGTAACTCTCGTTATAAAAAGGTTTCATGCACTTTCAAAACCATAATTCGACATCTTGTGTGTGTGCTAAACATTTCCCAAAATTCCAAAACACAATCCATACAAGGATTGGAAACACAAAAAATTAGTTAATGCAATCCTATTTTCAAAATAGACTTTGTGCATGACTCAGTCGGCATTCGATGTCTCGACTCATATCCCTCCAAAACTCCCCGATCCACAATCGTTATCCGGACATTTAAATCTCTTAAGGCAAGTTGGGAAATCACATCAAATCATCTTACGGGTTTTCCTCAAATCAAAGTCGGCTCAAAAGCCTATGATTCTAGCACAATTGCCAATTTTTGACCCGAAATGGTCTACTTAAAACAAACCACATCCTTATCGTCACTCCAAGTGATTGATACTAGACACGTCCTTCTATCCCAACGACTACTAGTTTAGAACCTTCATCATTACCCCAACGATCATCACCTCAAGCAAATCAAGTACACACTTGTACTAGCAGGTTTACTATAGTTGTTCCTCCTTGTGATGGCTATTCTGGGTAGACAATACAACGCGCTATTAGCACATAATAACTCATACTAACAACACTCACGCTCAACTCCTTGGATTCCTCGTGACTTCCCCGACTCGAGCATTGATCCTGTGCTTCCGGTAGTAGGAGCTCTACTACTACCTTCCACGCCTATCATCGCTCGTTCCGAGTCCCATCCCGAGGGGTCCAAGTAGCTTCTCGCCGCAACTACACACATATGCCCGCACCGGCATATATACCCGCTCTTCCTAGCTCCCTAGGAATTCCATCCAAACCACTACCCTTGCTACTGCCGAACCCCTACTAATTATAACGAGTGACCTCGCGAATACCCGATTATATGCAGTGCGAAATAAATAGACATTCGAATACAAGATTCTATCCTAGAACGGTTGGACTCAAACAAGAGCTGCGCAATAGAACTAAATCAAATATTCTAAGGCTATAAATCTCTTACTGCATACAACCTAGAGGACATCCACTTAGTAACCTATCATAATTAGCATAAATTCCTAATAGCAAGCAGTTCAACATACCGCATAGTGTCACAACAGGCAATCTAGCATGCATACTCTATGATCTAGAAAGCAATACATACACTAAGTACTGTACCTTTTCCCTTGGCTCCGGCTGACTGTACACACTGCGCCATCGATCACCGTTTCTCAAACGGGTTTTCCTTTCTTTTATTTTCCAAAAATTTTAAAGAAAATTTTATAGCCGCAAACTTGAGATCAAACACACCGAGGTGCATTTGATTCACTCAAGCTGTGCTCTGATACCAAGTTGTAACGTCCCAAAAATTACAAGCAAATTTAAATTTTTAAATAAACAATTCATTTATAACCACTCATTAATTGATACCAACGTTTCGTTTGCAAACACATAATTAATATCTTTATAAATTAAAACCAGCGGAATAAATGTTTAATTATTAAAACCATAAATCAACCAGCTCTCCTCGCTTGCCAGTGTGTACTCGTCACGCCTTGGAGCCGTTCGGACCTGAAACCACAGTTTATGGGAAAGGGTAAGCACGAAGCTTAGTGAATTCAAACACCATAAATAATACAGTTATTTCACACCACCCCTAAAACAGATAGTGACACATAAACGATCATACAGGTCTACGAACAAATCATAAACATGTATATCCACACCCACCCACCTAAAAAGGGCACAAGTCGGTCCCACCGACCACATGATAACATCTTCGGCCCCGCCGAATCCCCGGTCCCACCGAGTCTCTATGCCACCCGCGTAAAAAATCTCCGGCCCCGCCGGATCCTCGGTCCCACCGAGCCTCTACGCCACCCGCGTATAAAATCTCCGGCCCCGCCGGATCCTCGGTCCCACCGAGTCTCTACGCCACCCGCGTATAAAATCTCCGGCCCCGCCGGATCCTCGGTCCCACCGAGTTAACATGACGACAAAGTATCAACTAGACACCCCACTATCTAGTTCCACAACACAATCACATAAAGCTCCCACACACGTACTACAACAATGATAAAACAACCGTTATTAGATATAGTGAGAGAACTCACCTCGAATGCGCGCCTAGCTTAACAATACAATTCAATCTTCACAATTACGGTCACTTCCCAGCACCTAAACACATGTTAAAATGTGTCAATACGAGACCCGGACCCTATGGCACGACACACGCTTAAACCGTCACTAAAACTATTTTCCGTTCTCGCCAAACAGGTCTGTTCGGGACCTGTTTCGACCCCTTTAAACCCAGAAAATTCCCAATATTATTTCATGATTAGAAAGTACTCTGAGATAGGGTTTCAAAGACATATTATACGCCTCCTAACGATTTTTCTACATTTAATTACGGATTTTATAAGATCAGCCCGCAGAACAGCGAAAAACAGCACTTATCAGTATAAAACGACGATTTGGCCTAAGTTACATTCCGAACTGGATTTTACACAAAACACAGAAACGTTTATAGACTCAAAAAGGGAACTTTTGGCACCGAAATCACCCCAATCCGAGTTACGAGGAGAAAGTTACAGCTTACGCAAAACAGTGACAGAACTGCAGTTTCTTTTACATAAAATGACGATTCACAGAACTTACGACCACTTTTTCGCCAAGCTAGAGGCCGAACCAGTTTTCCGCTAAAACACGGAAAACGTGCCCGACCCCGAGCTCGAACCGTGGGCGCCAGTTTCGGCTCAAACGAAGTTACGACGGAAAAGTTATAGCCGTCGTAAAAACAGTGGCTGCACCATTTTCCACATGAATTGATGATTATAAAAACGACGGTTTTAACGAAACGGCTTAAACGATTAAGTCAAGGCTTAACGGATTCTACGGTGATTATTAATAAGACATGGCCACGCACTACCCTCTGCCCTCCGGCAGTGGTGGTCGTCGACGGCGGCCGGCGGCGGTTCATCGACGAGGAAATAAAACAACCCGCAAACCACCGCGAGACCAGTACCCTCTCGATCACCCTACCGCGTGCACCAACGACTCACACCACCACCGCCACCCGACACCCAGCCACCACAGTGGCGGCGCGGCAGCGACAGCGGCGGCCGGCGGTGGTCCTCCGGTGACGAAAACGAAAAGAAGAGAAACGTCGAGTGAAACCTTACCTCGATGACGACACAACGACGAAACCCGACACCTTCACTCTTCTTCTCCGGCGGACACGACAACGACGGCGGCGACCTCCACACTTTCCGGCGAACTCCCTCTCTCTCTCTTCTCGCCGCTCTATCTCTCTCGGTTTCTCTCCTCCTCTCTCACTTCTCGTTTTCTCTCTCTCTCTCTCTCTCTCTCTCTCTCTCTCTCTCTCTCTCTCTCTCTCTCTCTCTCTCTCTCTCTCTCTCTCTCTCTCCACGGCCGAACTCAACAAAGAAAGGAAGAAGAGTGTCTCGTAGGGCTTAGGGAATTGTTTGGTTTGCGTGAAAAAAAAACGAAACGAGAGGGAGGGGGATGTAGGGTTTTCATTCTTTGCTTGCTATTCACGAACCCAAAACAAAAGCAACAAGGGGCTTGGTCCTACTGCATAGGCCGAACCCCCCCCCCCTTTTGCTAAGCTTTTGGCCACTTTACAACTTTGACCCCTCGACAATTCCCTACTGTCCTAAAAACATCCTACCGGAAAATAACGCTTAGGGTCAACGATGCTAACTCTCGATAACTTAAACGATCCCGGAAGCAAGTCGAAGACAAAAATACTTTATAAACCACGAGGAAGATTTAAGGGAAAAAATATTTATACGTACCGGAACACGGGCTTTACAGATATGGATTCTATGAATGGTTGGAGATAGAAAATGCCATTCAGAATTCTATGTCGAAACACATAGAAGTCGCTGAAGTAGAACTGGTGATACTCCTTGATAGAGTATCAAAGATCTTCAAAGTTCCTCCACTTCCTCAAAAGCCTTCTCGCCGAAAGAAAATCCCTGATGCTCAAGATGAACAAAATCTTTTCAACAAACCTAAAATCAAATTTTTCATCGACTCTCTCTACACTGACCCTGACTATGATCTCTCCATGTTCAATTTGCGTCTACTCGGAATAATACTCTTACATATCTATTAACAACAAGTAATTTGATTCATTTCTTTTGATGAATAATGGAAATATTACTTTGTCAATTTCGTCTTCTTTCGTTTCTCGACAGTGAAGTTTTCAACCTTCTCAACAACTAAGAGATTCATTCGAGGAACATGGGGACTAATTGAAGTAATGAGCCTCCCAATATTGGGAGGCTCCTTCCAATGTTAGGAGGCTCCTTCCAATACTGAGATCCATATGTTCCAGGATCAGTTCTTCTGACACCTAAGCTCGACCTTATGTTCATAGACTGCAAGGGACAGTACTGCTTTCCGCGCATGTCAGAACTTCATCTCTGTCCCATTCAACATTTGGAGTATGTTCGATCATGGATAAATGATGATGAAGCTGGGAAGATGATTGAAAATAAGATCAAAAGAGAGATGTTGAAAAGAAAACAACAAGAAAGAATGTCCCCACTTATCTCATATTTAATGATCTTAGCTGATAGGTCCCTTGTATATCTTGTACTTATTAGTTATATTCTTTCAGCTTGGTACTATCATTTGAACTTATAATTTCATCATTTCCTTTCTAAAATTATGTGAATTGATGAAGTTTCAATGAAGTACTTTATTCCATCAAGTGCCGAAAAGAATCTCTCGAAACAGTAAATGAGACACATATTATGAGTTTTATTTTTTTTTTGTTTATTATTTAGAAATTTTCTTATGTTCCTTTGTCATCATAAAATAGTTTGAGATTGTTGACCTAAACTCTTTCATTTATTTCATGATGATCCTTATACTTATTGAAAATTACTTAGAATTGTTTCAGTTTATAGTTTCAGATTCAACGATCAAGTGAGCATGCTTAATGATCACTAAATATACTTTGTAACATTTAGTTTAAGTAATCCTTAAAGACAAGCCTCATGCTGAAAGAATCCATCAGTAAGCGTCAAAGACCGGACTGAAGATAAAGATTGTCTACTTATGACCTGAAGCGGCGTTCTGTGAAACCAATACTAGTCTACAGAGCGTGATAATCTGATCAAGACTCAACAATAGCTAAAGAGCCTCTCAGCGATTCAAGTCTCCACTGATCAAGAGTTTTGTTTCAGAAGATTTGATTGTCTTATCCTCTCTTGCATAATAGTACAAAGGTACAAAAGTACTGTCGTTTTTCTCTATCTCCGTACAGACCGTCTATCTACTCCATTGTTTACATGAGACCAAAAGCATGGATTGAATAAAGGTCAAAGGCATGCATCCAATACTATATGAACACGTGGATTGTACCATCGGACTTGCATTAATTTCATAGGGTATAAAAAAGCGATTATGATCTGAAGCGACATTCAGTGAAACCAAGACTAGTCTACATTGCGTGACAATCTAATCAAGACTCAGGGATCGCTAAAGAGCCTCTTAACGATTCAAGTCATCACTGATCAAGAGTCTTGCTTCACAAGATTTGTTTTTCTTATCCTCTCTTGTACAATAGTTCAAAGGTACCAAAAAACTGTTGCTTTTATCTATTTTTGTGTAAACCCTCTATCTGTTCCACTGTTCACATGCGACCAAAATCATGGTTTCTATAATGGTCAAAAGGATGCATCCAATACTTTATGGACACGTGGACTGTCCCTCTAACTTGAATTAATTGCATAGGTTATAAATAAAAAGTGATTACGATCCGCAGTGACATTCAGTGAAACCAAGACTAGTCTACAGAGCGTGAAAATCTGATTAAGACTCAGCGATAGCTAAAGAGCCTCACAACGATTCAAGTCATCACTGATCAAGAGTCTTGTTTCACAAGATTTGTTTCTATTATCCTCTCTTGCACAACAGTACAAAGGTACAAAAACACTGTTGCTTTTGTCTATCTTCATACAAACCCTCTATCTGCTCTACTGTTCACATGCGACCAAACGCATGGTTTGGATAAGGTCAAAAAGATACATCCAATACTTTATGGACACATGGATTATACCCTATGGCTTGCATTAATTGCATATGGTCTTCTTCACATCTCTCCTGCTACTTTTTGAAGAACTCTTTCTTCAAACACTCTTCTCACTTGTTATTTCTATTTTCTGTGCAAGAACCTTTGTGAATCTCAAAGATTGTTTAGATTACCTTTTCTATTTTCGCTGTATTTTGTATTTAACCCCCCCCCCCCCCCCCCCCCGACAAACCTTAATCCTTGTAGAACCCTCTGGACCAACAGTGGGAATGGGGTAGATGGTGCGGGTGCGGGTGGGAAGGTGGTGAGGATGGAGTAGTGTTGTTGGTTAAATTAGATGAAAGTGCTCTTTTTGTCTTTTTAAAATCCTTTACATTTGATATGGAACGACATTCAATTACTTGACTTATGAAAATGAATGACCAAATCCTCAACTGCGGATTTGAAGTAATTAAACAATTCCATTCATTTCAAAAAAATGAACCAAACTAAGAAATTGAAATTTAGTCAAACGAATTAACCATTCCAATTTCCATGAAATTCCATAGATTCCATGACCCAAATAACACTCAAGTGTTTTGTGTTTGCTCTTTTCATTGTTGTTGTGCTTGTATGTTATCTCTAAGTTACATATAATGTGTAACAACCCAAACAAAACAACCACACAACAACTAATATAATATGGATAAAATAGGTAGAACGGTCTAATTAGCCCCAAAATCTAAACAATCAAGCAAAATACAACCAAGTCCAAAATAAATTAATCGCTATATAGTTGAGAATGTATTAAGAAGACTAAGTTTGGGAGTCTATCTGCAAAAGTCGAATTTCAACTAGTGCTCGATCCAAAGCTCATATAACAACCCAAACAAAATAAACATGTCAAATCATAAATATTAGATTATCCCAAAACGGGTCCCAAAATTTCTTACATCAATTCAAAATCTGGTTGGCGGAATCAACCTACACAACTGAGAAATAACTAAATGACTACAATGTTACTATGAGGTCAAGCCTTCCTGCTACGCCCTGCTCACTTGCCAGAGCCTTTCACTACCTGCTTTCCTGAAAGGTTTTTAATTTAAAAGAAAGCGAGGGTTAGACCATGAGGTCTAGTGAGTCCCTCAAACAGTTATCAAAGCATTTAAACAGAATACCACTTCAGTATAAATCGTTCATAAAACAGTTTAGATTAAATCGTTTCGGATATAAATCCGCCCCTCATAAATTGACACCCTGAAGTCACCCTAAGGTGACAACGAGTCAGTCTCATGCTGCCTTGCAGGGTCACACCGCCCTTGGCATAAACGGGAACACCCTCCCGGCACGAGCTGGCGGGCCACTTCCCGACTTAGTCAATTTACATCAAAATCAATGTATGCATACATCCCACATAAATTTTCAAACATCAATTCATGCAATTAAAGCATAAGCATAAAGCATGGCATTTCTCATCATATATCCGCTTTAGAAAAACATATTAAAAACCACACGTTTTAGTTTAGAAAACTCACCTGAGGCTCTTACTTCTCGTTCCTAAACAGTTCCAAACTTCCAAATCGACTTCCCTGAATAAACGGGCATAAAACAACAACTCAGCAAAAGTATCCGGACAACTCAGGTTTTTCGGACAACCCTACTTTTCCGGACGCTAATGAGTCCGAACACCCACACTAACCGGACGACAACCTAGTCCGGACAACACCCTTATCCGGGTAACTACTATTCTCCGGACGATACCCCTTTCCGGGTACCGAACTTACCGGACACAATACTTTACCGGACATAACTCCTACCCGGACAACTTCCTATCCGGACAACTTCCTATCCGAACAAACCACACGTCCGGAGACCTCCTAGTCATGAATGAATCCGGACACCCGAGAAGGTGTCCTGACGTCGACCTGGTCCGTTTTTGGGCTGAAATCCATAGGCTAAACTCAATTCTCTCGAACTAAAGATTAACAATAGCAACAACAACTATAAACTTAGCAATTAACGGGTTCTTAGCAACAATATCACAATAAGAGGCTCGATTTCTCCCTCCCACCTTCAAACTCTACTTTTTAACCAAAACTCAAAAAGGATAAACATTCTATAACCCAACCACAGATTCGAGATTAAAGGAGGTTTACCTGGTTGATTGAATGATGAAGGACCTCTTCTTCCCTCTCCAAATCTGAAATCCTTTCTTGCTTTGTCTCCTTTTCTTCCTTCTTCCTTTGTTTTCTATACTTTCCTTCTCTTTCTTTCTTTTAATCTTCCAGCCGTCAACAACAACCAAAATCAGTAATAGCATGACTCACCTAGGGTTTTGTGCCCTTTAAGTACCTCCTCTCTTATTTACCAAATAGCCCTTCGACTTTCTTTAATATTAACTTTTAACCCAAAACGTAACTTCCTTCCATTTTGGTCCGGGTCGTTACAACACTTCCCCCTCAAAAGAATTTTGTCCCCGGAATTCCGTTTACAAAAAGGTGAGGGTATCAGGTCTGCATAACTGATCCGACTTCCACGATGCCTCTCGTCTCTTAAGATACCTCCACTGAAACTTCACTCAGCGTACTTCTTTGTGTCTCGACTTTCGTACTTTACTACTCACAACTTCAATCGGTCCTCCTACGTAAGTCAAACTCTCATCAATACTGACGTCCCCTCTAAGAATCAACTACATCGACTTCTGACAAACACTACTTTAGATTCGAGACATGAAATGTCGGATGGACACCCATTCACTTCTCTAGCCAGTCTTACACGTATACCGCTCCTCTAACTCGTTCACTAATGGCGAAAGTCAACTTCTTATCGCCTGTATTTCTCGCAAGATCGCTATCATCTCACTTCCCACATCGGCTCTTCCACGAAAGAGACGTGTAACACACTAAAGATTTCTTCTCCAAATCTCACCGAGTACCTGAAGATCGCGCACCATTTATTCAACTTTCCTAACTTCGACGGCTCCACAGACTTAGTCCATCTTACCTATCTCTCAAACTTCAAGGCTCAAAAGCCTTATGTTCCTCAATCCAACCAGCTCAATCCTGCTCAGTCCCCCAAACCGTTCTGATGGGGAACATAACCGCACCCCATACTCAGAAAACCGCCCTCGGCGAGTCACCACTTTGCTAAAACGTGTCATCTTGCATTATTTACTTGCAACCTCTCCGAATACTATACTCGCTTAAACACCACTAGAAGAATCCAAGGCCACCCGCGCCTCCATTTGCTCGCTTCCGCCTCCACATCGGAACTCACGGTTATTCAACACGTCTATTTACGGTCTCTCATACCCCCTTTACTTCCTTAAAAGAAGGAACTTGGCAGAAATTCCCCGCCACTACAACGAGACTCTAAGACCAGGAATCATCACTCTCCTGACCACTTGGCGCAAGGCCACCCTTGCACCTCTTGACGAACTCACACCTAAGAGTTTTCTCCTCGAGTTACCTGTAATTCTAGTCCACTTCTTCCAACCGATATGCGCCTAAGCAGACCGTATTCTCTTCCCGAATCACATCGGCTACCGCTCGACAACTAACTCGCACGTTCTCACCACATCATCATTTCACATTTAATCGTGGCAAAAAAATGGGAAACTCTAAAATTCTTTATTGTAGTGCTCACCTGTTCGAATTGAACTTATCCCGAAGGCTCATCAACTTCTTACTGACTGCCACAAACGTCCAGTCTCATAACATAACTTCGGTTATCCTCGCTCAACTTGGAAGAGTAACCTAGGTCGCGCTCTACTGTTCTCAATAGCTTACACTGAACGATCAGTTCGTTTGACCGCTTCTCACAATATTGCCAACTCGACTCGAAACATTCGACTATCTTATTCGCTTCTTTCCTGCACCAGACGTACAAAATCCCCTTCCTCAAAACTCTTTCTAGAAGTTCACACACTTACCGGCAAGCTATTCACGCTACTCCACCTCTTGGTGTTACTGACCAGCTTACTACTTCTAACCTTCTCTTCTATCCCAACGTACTATCTTCACCTCCCCACAATAACGTGAAGCATCACCTCTCAAACATTACCTGCCTCTTTCTTCCAACCTTTTCACTTGCTGAAACGTTTACTCGTTTCTAAACATACCCAAACGGTGGCATCAAAGTTCTAACTTAAGGAATTCAAACAAGTCATCTCGAAATGACATATGTGTTCGAAGTCATTGCACATCTTTGGATCTCTCACTAATACATCCTCTAATCATTCCTCCATACATAAGAAACAACTCACATTCTTCAAAGATTTCGCATCTACTACCCCACATCTTTGACTAACCCATCCATCGCCTTCTCTAAAATTTCCAAAGGTTTCAACCACATACCTACTCATCGACTCACACAATCAAAAACACTTGGTTTCTTATTTGGGTAATCACTCACTCCCGCTCCGACATTTCCTTCCGAACATAATCATATCACAACGTCACTTACACATACGTGCTCCAACAATTTGGTTAACAAATCGTATATCTCGTACAAAACCCCCAAAAGGCTTCTATCTGAAGCTTCCTTTCTTTCTAACATCACATCACTATGATACTAGCTGGTACATTTAACTCGGAAATTAATGCCATTACCTATCTGTACATTCCTCACTCATCACATCATACTGTAGACCAAATCTCTCATGGCCATTCTTACACCATTTATACTTGCCTTCACATCTTCACGCAAACACAGCCGAGTCTATCTCGTTACTTAGTCCTCTCCCGGCTTGTCAAACTATAACTCACGAGTTCTCAATTAACTCAAACACAAACATTCTAGCTAGCTCTTCACGATCCGAGCCCTTACAAAAGCTGGGCACAGTCCCTTACTGGACAATAAAATCTACATACTAACTTCGCTCGGGTTCATACCTCGTCATTCTACGATCTCTCCATACTTCATAAATAAAACGCTTAATCAAAATCATAACTTCTCATCCTCTTAGCACCCCTACAAGGTGTTCTATCAACTTTCACCCTTCTGGTTCAGGTCGTCGGCCTCGGCCATCATACACAACTGTCGACTTTTACATCGATTGACAACCTGAAACTACTTTCTTAACTTAGTCTTTAACAAGGGTTCCTCACGGAACCCAACTCTTCCAACATATCATAAACAGCTTCATGATCTGTCCCCCTCTTTTCGAAACCTACTCATGTAACATCAACATTACAAGCTCACCTCGAAACTCATACTTCTATGCCATAGGCATTTCGTTCTTCCTTACTACACTACCCATAACGAGTTGCAAAACCAACACCTTGAAGGCTTCAAATCCTTCCTCCGGACACAACCGCCCTTCAGCAACGGTATTTCCGGTCATCTATCTAGGGTACATGCCCTCATACAACCGACACTAAAGTCCACTTCCGACTCTTCTACTGCTCACCTCTCCTCTTGAACACAATTACCAAAGCTACAAACATTCTCCCTTGATTTGTCCAACACCTCTCCACTCTAGGAGTTCTCCGTTAGCTTAAAATGTAATACTCTACGACCTATTGAGTTCATAGCCTTCATGCCTGACAACGCGATAACTGAATCATTCCACACTTTTGATCATTTTAAAGAAACCACACTTGAAAACAACTTGGGTACACACGACCCCAACATTCTCATAACTCCAACGCCCTGCACAACGATCTTTGAGGATCGTTTGCATGCAATCTTTCCATAAAACTTAATAATACTCAACCAAAAATACGTTGTTACGACAGAAATAAATATTGGATGAAAATCTTCCCATACGACAAAAATTTTAAAAGAAATTTACCGACACAAAGTAAACCAGTCGGTCCTCACACTCATTTATATAACTTCGACATGTCAATACTCATTTTGGTTATAAAAGTTGTGCATTCAAACGTTTTCTTAGCTTATCACGAAAAGAGTGGAATATTTTGCAATTCGTAAACCTCAAGACTTCATTGTACGATGTAAATGGATTTGTATTTTTCTTTAAACCTACGCTTGCACACGCCGACTCATATCCGATCAAATTTGATATTTACACGTTTACTTTTCTTATAAAAGTCTCATGTATACATATACGAACTCACTGCATGAAACTCTACTTGCAATTGAAGGCTACTCACTCAAACAAGGTCAATCGCTTTACTCACGCAACTTATCATTGACACTCTACTTTCGACCAGTGGTCGCCCTCTCGGCCTTGCAACGATTTGCTATACATACATTCAACGGTCCACTTACTCAACCATTTCATACTATTTCGTTTTGATCAACTATCTCACCTTCCACTTCTACATGGTTTCATTTCACTTATTTCATTTATCCTGCAAATGGAAACTCGACCGAGAACCCAGGGCACCATTGATACCCTCAAGGTTTTGACACTGTCAATCCTTACCATCCTGACTGATCTATCCCATGATTTCTAGAGTTGAGACTCTCCCGAAATAGGAGTCTTACTCAAACTCAAGCATTCTTCCTCTCCGAATCCACGAAGAGCTACCTCTAGACGACTCGTAATACTCTATACAACATTTCTTCTCTACGATGTATACTTGCATCACATCACTATGACTTCTCATGAAACTTCCCTGTCAAGGGGTCTCAGTCTATCCCTCAGGGATCTTGCTGACATTCTAAAGTACTGGAACACAACATAAACACTAGCTTTTGACTACCACTTCGGAATAATAAGGCAGGTTAAGCACATAAATGTACCTGTAAGTTTGCAATTACACTGGCCAGGTGGAATCTCAAACTTACCTTACATGACAGTCCTCAGTACCCTATTAGTCCTATCTCTATAATAGTGTCATCCTAACGCATTTCCTGTATCTACAATAGTGCCCTCCTAACGCATTTCCGGATTCTCAGTTGTGATTTCTACTCCCAAGTTTAAGTTTAGGCCCATCCGGTCACCTAAATCCCTTAAACTATGGCTCTGATACCAACTATAACAACCCAAACAAAATAAACATGTCAAATCATAAATATTAGATTATCCCAAAACGGGTCCCAAAATTTCTTACATCAATTCAAAATCTGGTTGGCGGAATCAACCTACACAACTGAGAAATAACTAAATGACTACAGTGTTACTATGAGGTCAAGCCTTCCTGCTACGCCCTGCTCACTTGCCAGAGCCTTTCACTACCTGCTTTCCTGAAAGGTTTTTAATTTAAAAGAAAGCGAGGGTTAGACCATGAGGTCTAGTGAGTCCTCAAACAGTTATCAAAGCATTTAAACAGAATACCACTTCAGTATAAATCGTTCATAAAACAATTTAGATTAAATCGTTTCGGATATAAATCCGCCCCTCATAAACTGACACCCTGAAGTCACCCTAAGGTGACAACGAGTCAGTCTAATGCTGCCTTGCAGGGATCACACCGCCCTTGGCATAAACGGGAACACCCTCCCGGCACGAGCTGGCGGGCCACTTCCCGACTTAGTCAATTTACATCAAAATCAATGTATGCATACATCCCACATAAATTTTCAAACATCAATTCATGCAATTAAAGCATAAGCATAAAGCATGACATTTCTCATCATATATCCGCTTTAGAAAAACATATTAAAAACCACACGTTTTAGTTTAGAAAACTCACCTGAGGCTCTTACTTCTCGTTCCTAAACAGTTCCAAACTTCCAAATCGACTTCCCTGAATAAACGGGCATAAAACAACAACTCAGCAAAAGTATCCGGACAACTCCGGTTTTTTGGACAACCCTACTTTTCCGGACGCTAAAGAGTCCGAACACCCACACTAACCGGACGACAACCTAGTCCGGACAACACCCTTATCCGGGTAACTACTATTCTCCGGACGATACCCCTTTCCGGGTACCGAACTTACCGGACACAATACTTTACCGGACATAACTCCTACCCGGACAACTTCCTATCCGGACAACTTCCTATCCGGATAAACCGCACGTCCGGAGACCTCCTAGTCATGAATGAATCCGGACGCCCGAGAAGGTGTCCGGACGTCGACCTGGTCCGTTTTTGGGCTGAAATCCATAGGCTAAACTCGATTCTCTCGAACTAAAGATTAACAATAGCAACAACAACTATAAACTTAGCAATTAACGGGTCCTTAGCAACAATATCACAATAAGAGGCTCGATTTCTCCCTCCCACCTTCAAACTCTACTTTTTAACCAAAACTCAAAAAGGATAAACATTCTATAACCCAACCACAGATTCGAGATTAAAGGAGGTTTACCTGGTTGATTGAATGATGAAGGACCTCTTCTTCCCTCTCCAAATCCGAAATCCTTTCTTGCTTTGTCTCCTTTTCTTCCTTCTTCCTTTGTTTTCTATACTTTCCTTCTCTTTCTTTCTTTTGATCTTCCAGCCGTCAACAACAACCAAAATCAGTAATAGCATGACTCACCTGGGGTTTTGTCACCTTTAAGTACATCCTCTCTTATTTACCAAATAGCCCTTCGACTTTCTTTAATATTAACTTTTAACCCAAAACGTAACTTCCTTCCATTTTGGTCCGGGTCGTTACAGCTCACATCCTTCCCTTCCCCTTGCTAGAACCCTCACAAACCTGCTTGCCTGAAAAGGTTTTAGTTTGAAAAGCGAGGGTTAGACCATGAGGTGTAGTGAGTCCCCTCAAATAACATACCACCAACCACAATTATCAATTAAAGTGAAATAACACATTTATAAATAATCCCCTTTTCAGAAATCCATCATGCACACACACACACACACATGTGGATGACACACGCTTTGGTCACGCACACCTGTGACAACGTGTTGTGGGCTCACACCTGCCCTCTACCGAATCACACAAAACAAATTCGTGCATTCAATGGGTCACACCTCCCGTATAAAGCCATCACATGTCTCACCCCAAATGCATGCAATTAAAGTCCACACCCGCAATTTTATAAAAACAATAAATACCATGCATTTTAGAAAACAACAGCATCGTTAAAACGTATATAACATTTGGAGTAGTAATAAGAACTCACCTGTCGTCCACGCTAAAATCTACCTCACTCGAACTAGAATTTCTTGGGCTGAACACCTATTTACACACAACACACGAAGGTATTAAATCACTCTCAATTACCCTAATGTCGACCCTCACCCGACCCTCTAATCGCCTCTCAAACTTAAGTTAACGGTTTTCGAATTGGACAGAGGAACAGTCGTGACAAACTCCAGTTTTCGGATGCACTTTTCGGATCGGAGGTTTCTGGACCCACTTCCCGGATTCTCACTTTCCGTACCACCTATCCGGACTCTCACTTTCTGGATGCGATTTCTGGACGCAGGGTTCTGGTCGAACTCGATTTTTACCAAAATGATCAATCTCGTAGCATATGAAACAATTTTAAATTCCTTGATTTGATAGGACACTTCGTCTATGTTCTTTTAATCAATACCCATCCAGTTAGAAAGCCAAACTCCATCATTCAAGTCTACACATCGGTTTACTCAACTATGTCTCAAAATTCCACAGTGACAAGCATCCCAATTGAAAATATAGAGAGACAGATGTTTAGAGGTTACCTTGAAGACGATTTGCTGAAGAACTCTTCCCCAAATTTCACTTTTCTTCCCAAAATTGCAAATCGCACTCCCTAGCTTTCTCCTTTGCTCTCAATCGCACGCCGCCCGAAAATGAATCTGAATGCAGGTTTTAGGCCAAAATGAGGGTTTTATTGCCTTCTCCTTGTAATTACAAAACATTCCCTGAAGCTACGAAATTTCATCAAAATACCACCCTACATTCCATTTTCTTTAAATTTAGGATCCGAGTTATTACAATACCCCCCCTAA
Source organism: Saussurea involucrata (assembly GCA_033807775.1). Classification (NCBI taxonomy): domain Eukaryota; kingdom Viridiplantae; phylum Streptophyta; class Magnoliopsida; order Asterales; family Asteraceae; genus Saussurea; species Saussurea involucrata. The sequence continues at coordinate 127,528,228 of CM066320.1, forward strand.
AAAGAATTCCATCCCGGGAATTCCATCGTTGAAAAGTTGTGGATATTTAGACCTTATGTCTGCTTCCACTTCCGAGGTTGCCTCTTGTACCTTATGATACCGCCACTGACCCTTCACCAAATTTATCTCCTTGGTCCTCAATTTTCTAACCTTACGATCCACAATCGCCACTGGTTCCTCCACATAGGTCAACTTCTCGTCCACACTAATATCTTCCAAAGGCACGGCCATATTGGCTTCAGCTAAGTATTTTATCAGGTTTGAAACGTGAAACGTAGGGTGAACACCCCGCAACTCCTCGGGTAGATCCAACTTGTAGGCTACCTCCCCAACTCGCTCTAAGATAGCAAAGGCCCCACATATCTAGGCCTTAGCTTACCTCTCTTTCCAAAGCGAACTACACCTTTCCACGACGAGACTTTAAGCATCACTTTGTCACCCACTTGGAATTCGATCGACTTTCATCTCTTGTTTGCATACTTCTTCTTTCGGTCTTGCGCCACTTTTATCTTTTCACGAATTAGATTTATCTTAGCGGCAGTCAATTGTACAATCTCTGGGCCCGCCAATTGTCTTTCTCTCACTTCATTCCAGCATAGCGGTGTCCTACACTTGCGTCCGTATATTGCTTCGAATGGTGCCGCTTGAATACTAGGGTGATAGTTGTTGTTGTATGAAAATTCTATCAGCGGTAGGTGTACTTACCACGAACCCTTGAAATCTATTACGCGCGCCCGGAGCATATCCTCCAATGTCTGTATGGTTCTGTCGCTCTGACCATTCGTGTGGGGATGATAAGCGGCACTTATCTTGAGTTGGGACCCCAACTCTCTCTGAAGACTTTTCCAAAATGATGGCGTGAACCAACTATCCCGGTCAGATACTATAGAGCGCGGTACCCCGTGCCTTGACACGATCTCGTCTATGTATAACCTCGCATCTTCTCTAATGGATACGCTTCTTTAATCGGTGGGAAGTGGGCCGACTTGGTGAGACAATCCATAATCACCCAAATCGCGTCGTAACCCTTCGGAGTCCGGGGCAATTTGGTGACGAAGTCCATTGTGATGTTGTCGCACTTTCACACTGGTATGTCCCAAGATTGGAGCTCTCCGTACGGTCGTTGATGCTCTAGCTTGACTTTTAAACAAGTCAAACATCGTTCAACGATTCTTTCACCTTTCACATAGTCTTCCAACAATGCCTCTTCTTGAAATTTCTGAATCTCCTCGAGTAGATTGGAAGTTACCACGATCCTAAAGGTCACCACTTTGGTCGATTCTCTCCGTTCTTTCCGACTTAACGCATCAGCAACCACGTTCGCTTTACCCGGATGGTAAAGGATTTCACAGTGGTAATCATTTAGTAACTCCATCCATCTTCTTTGTCTCATATTCAACTCTTTCTGATCAAAGGGATGCCTAAGACACTTGTGATCGGTGTAGATTTGACACTTAACTCCATATAAGTAGTGTCTCCAAATCTTTAAGGCAAACTCTACTGCCTCCAATTCCATATCATTCGTAGGGTAGTTCTTCTCGTGATTCTTCTGTTGATGACACACGTAGGCGATCACCTTTCCATCTTGCATAAGCACGCATCCTAATCCTAGTTTAGACGCATCATTGTAAATCACGAATCCTTCGGACCCGTTAGGTAAGGATAGGATTGGTGCACTACTCAAACTTTCCTTTAGTTGACTAAAAGCTACCTCCTGAGCTTCACATATGAACTTGACATTCTTCCTTATCAACCCGATCAATGGCGTGTCTATCCGAGACTGTCGGGGCAAACTAGAATATCATCTATGAAGACTATTACGCATTTATCCAAAAGTGAACTGCACACTCGGTTCATTAATTCCATGAATAATGCCGGGGCATTAGTCAGACCGAAAGGGATGACTAAAAATTTGTAGTGTTCGTACCTTGTTCGAAAATCCGTCTTAGGTACATCTTCCTCCCTTACCCTCAACTGGTGATAACCCGACCTCAAATCTATCTTCGAGAAGAAACTTGCACCTCGCAACTGATCAAATAAATCATCGACCCTCGAAAGTGGATACTTGTTCTTGACTGTCACCTTGTTGAGTTCTCGATAGTCTATGCACATCCGCATAGACCAGTCCTTCTTCTTTACAAAGAGTACAAGCGCTCCCCAAGGTGATGAACTAGGGCGTATGAAACCCTTGTCGAGCAACTCCTGCAATTGCGTCATCATTTCCTTCATTTCGACCGGTGCCAAGCGATAAGGTGCGTGCACGATTGATGCCGCCCTGGGCACCAATTCAATCCTAAACTCTACTTGACGATCTGGAGGCAAACTTATCAACTCATCCGGGAATACCTCCGGGTACTCATTCACAACAGGCACGTTCTCTACTCCTTTCTTCTCTTTCTTAGCATATAACAGATATGCTAAAAACCCAAGGCATCCCTTCCCCAAACACCACCTAGCTTTCATCATGGAGATTAAACACGACTTCCTATCCTGGCGATCACCATAAATTACCGCTTTTTTCTTATCAGGTAAGGTGATGCGGATCAACTTCTTATTGCACACGATGTTAGCATCATTATTCGCCAACCAGTCCATACCTACTATCACGTCAAACTCCCCCATACCCATCGGGTATAAACGTAACGGAAATAAATGCCCATCAATATCAATGTTACACCCCTCATAAACTTCCCTCACCAAGACTCGACTTCCATCCGCTACTTCTACTTCAAACCCATAATTTAACTTCTTAGGCTTCACCTGCAAATTCTGAATAAAACTCGGTGAAACAAAAGAGTGGTTTGAACCCGAATCAAACAACACTCTGGCTAGAGTCGAGTCAATAAGGAAAGTACCTGTCACTACATCGGGTGTATCTACCGCCTCCTCCGCCGACATGTGGAACGCCCTCGCCTTAGCGTAAGCCGGCTCCACCCCTCTCTCCCCGCTTCCTCCTCCATGACCTCCCCCAAAGTTTCCCGTGGTACCCTTCTTCAGCTATGGACACTTCGATTTCATATGACCTAACGAGCCACAATGATAGAAAGTCTTCTGGTTGGGGCAATCCCGTGCCATATGCCCTGATTTCCCACACTTGTAACACCCAGTTGGTTCAAAAGAGCAATCCCCACGGTGCACCCGGTTACATTTACCACAAAACCTCTCTTCGAATCTCTGACCTACCCTGGCTCGGGTCTCAAAACATTGGGCCTCTTGGCGTCACGTCTGGGTCCTTCCCACTTTCTTTTATCACCAACCCTTTCTAAAATTTGGCGGTTCTTTTCCTTCTTAGTAAGCTCTGCCACATCAACCGCCGGTTGGAATGTAGCGGGACCCCTCGTTTGAACCAATTCCCTCACGCTACTATTCAGCCCCCATACGTACCTCTCAATGCGCATCTCCTTAATAGGCACATATAATTCCGCAAATCCAGCATTCTCAATAAACTTCGTAGTGTATTCATGCACTGACATCGCTCCCTGTTCAAGCCTAGAAGTTCTTCCTCAGGTTTCTTAACTGCCACCACCGGGCAAAACTGCGCCTTAAATCTCTTGGTGAACGACTCCAATGAAGTTGTCTTGGCCACTTCCGACCCCTTCCATCCATTTCTATATCCCACCAGAAGATAGCATCCGACTTCAGCATCGACGTTGCAAACAACACCCTGTCATCCTCAACACACTTGCTAGTATCAAAAGCTAGCTCCATCTCCTGAATCCATCTCAAAGTCATCACTTCCATCATTGGGTTACGCTCTCCACTAAAAGATGGAGGCTTGCATGATGCAAAAGTATTGAAGGTGCATCCTTGAACTGACTTAGTATCACTCGGCTCCACCGGGGTTAGCTGAGAGTGACCGCCTACTTCAGTTGTAGGTAGGCTAGACACTTCCACTTCCGTATCATTCCCACTCTTTGTACGACCATCTGATGCAAACCTTGTTTGACGTTCCAGTAACGCTTGTAGAGTCACTTGTAGCTTGGTTATTTCAGTGGTGAACTTTTCCTCGGTCAGAAAAGCTTGGGTGCGGCATCAACCATGACCCCTACCTCTCACCGATGCCGAACTCTCTTGTTGTGACAGCTTACGTTCCTCAGGAGCCTCAACGCTCTTAGCTCGACGGACAACACACACCTTTTTCTTCCCTCGAGTTGCCATCGTGGCGTCGCCCGCTTGTGTGGTAGCTTGTCGAGGTGTTTTCCGCTTCCCTCTATCGCAACCTCCACCCGTCCCACGGGTGGCCGCCTGCCTCGGAGGATTTACAGGTCCATCCTCCAAAACCTCTTCCTCATGGGCTGCCTCCTCAACCGACACTGCCTGTAACAGCCGCACTTTCGCAACGCGTTAAACCATGTTTATTATAAGATTAGTAGGTTCGTTAATTTGGTGATCATGTATATATATATATACGTATATCGTCGCCTTAATTTTTCAGCACACATGCAAGTCATTTGGGTTATTTTGGGTGTTCGGGGCATGCGGTACCCTCCGTGCGAGAGTGACATGCAAGAGTGCCCTAGGCACAATCGCATGGCACAATTGCCGAGATTGTACCGAGGGTGACCAGAGGTTTGAGCGAGAGTGACATGCGAGAGTGCCATCAGGGCACAATCGCATTTCATAATCGTGGATTTTGTACCGAGAGTGGGAGGCCAACCGCGATAGTGACTGGCGATTGTGACATAGGGCATAATCGCCGTGTCATACTCGGCCGTTTAGTCCGGTATTTAATTTGGACTCAGCCAAATTTCTCTTCATTCTTCTCATTTAGGGTTTCATCTCATACGGTTTTTAGAGCATTTAAGTGAGCTCTCCCAACCCCAAACCTACCACCATAAATTTCTAACATAAAAGTTGTTGAGGATCATCCTTGGAGCTTCAAGACCACTAGCAGAGCATTTACTGTGGACCATCTCAACTTCTCATCTCACCTTCATCAAAGCCTAGGGGTTTGCTAACTTTTCTAGGTTTTGACTTAAAACCTAGACTGTGAGTTCCTAAACCCTTGATAACTCTAAATACTAGTCTTTCAACTATTTTTCATCTTAATAACTAACATTTTCTTTGAAAAGCTTGTTATTGGTGTTATTAAGATCATACCTCCATACATTTGGAGATTTTGTGCTTAATGTTAAAGAAAAGGTTATGTGGGAGTATATATTACAAGGATCTTGCATTTTTATGATGATATCTATTTTAGAAGAGTTATGCCTTTTTTTAGGGTTTTGAGCTTAATGGCTTGACTTATGGCTTAATGAGAATATATTTGGCTTACTGATGATATTTTGTCTTAATGTGAATTATGCTACATGTATTAGTACACTTATTGATTTTGCTTATAATATGCATTTATATATATAAGGGTATGCCTTGGAAGTATATATGTGGAGTTATGTGCTTAAAAGGCTTGTATTTGTGGTTTTGAGATTACCATGTGGGAATACATGTCTATGTGATGGTTGGACCATTTCTTATGAGAATGTTATATATTATTATATATGTGCTACTTGGAGTAGTTGTTTAATGACGTTTGCAATTTGGAGGAACCGTTAAGTAGACACTTGGAGGATATAGTCCTGGGCACCACCTTAGAGGTGTGTGCCTAGATCTCCACCTTTGGGTTATTGCCTTGGAGGTAGTCCCCAATGTGCCAGGCCTTATGGTGTTACTCGTGGGAGTAGACGCTAAGGTGTATCGTCTCTTGTGGTGAAACTTGACCTTGTGTTTTGGGTCTCCCTCATTGATTCCAATTGTGAATACTCAGTTATATGAACCATTGTTATGTGATATTGCATGATATATTAATTGTTTAACTCAGTAGGTTTTTGGCCTAACACTTGTTTGGTGTTTAATGTGTGCCTCAGGTTCTAGAGGTGCCGTTGATAAGAAGGCCTAGGCGGCCTCTAGTGTGAGCTTGGAGGGAGATATTTGCTTTTGGTGACACACCGACTTTACGGAGTACATCTTGAATTAGAGACGACACCCCTATTTGTAATCTTTTATCTGAAATGGAATTAGATTAGTTGGTTGTCGTTAAACTCCTATATTTGTTATTAACCTTTCGGTGTTGATCTGTGTAAACACCAGATCTATTAGGTAATCATGAAGTCATCCATTGATCTTGAGAATTCTAGAGTTTACATAAGAATTCCAAACTTTCTCTCTCTAGAATGCTCTCACTTCTCTCTCTAGATATTACAATTATGACCACTCACCTAGCTTAACAACTAAGCTAAAGCTATTTATACCTAAGAATTACAACACATTAAATGCTAATTACATTGACTCTCTATTTAACTACTTTGACTTTGACTATCTTTGACTTTTACATTGTTTGACTATTACAAGACTTTACATTAAATCTTGAATACAATATAATGCTCTAACATTTTCCCCCTTTGGATTCAAGATTTAAAAAATATAGCAGCAGTCTTCAGCACTTGTTCTTCTAAACTTTAACTCTGATCGCTTTAAACTTTGAAGCTCAGATAATCTTCAAACAGCTGAATCTTCACAAGTTCACGTTGAACTTTGATGCTTTGACAGTCTTCAAACTCTCATCTTTGAAGAATCTTCAATCAAACTTGAAAAGTCTTTGTCTTTCACAATGTAAAGTCACTCATCTTGAATTGTACTCTTCAACAAATTGTCTTCAAGTCTTGAACGCGAATTTCAGATCTTTGCAGCTTTGAACTTTGTAGCTTTGAACTTTAAAGCTTTGAAAACTTTGAAGCTTTGAAAACTTTGAAGATTTGAACTTTGAAGCTTTGAACTCAAACTTTGAATGATTTCTTGAACTTTGTATCTTCATCTTCTTTGACCTTGAAATTGTCTTTGAATAACGAACTCTCTTGAAACATCTCAGAATGTCTTCTTGACTTTAGCACATCATTTCTCCCCCTTAATCTTTCAATGACAAATCTCCCTTTTCTTCAGGGTATTATTTTCTTCCCCTGTTCTTCAGTAAACTATTTCTCCCCCTTTTTGATGATTGTGAGCATCATGATTATCAAAACCTTTATCAATTCAGCATGCACTTTGTTCACCACAAGTAACATTCTCCTCCTTTTTCATCTGATAAACCGTCAATTCCAAAAGAATTTATCCGAATCTTTTCAAATTCAGACAAAAGAATGTGGTAACCCTGAAACAACAGATGAATCAGTTAAAATGCCTGTAAGTAGCACGGAGCCACATAGTACAACGGATGTACTTTGTAAAGGAGCTTTTTTGATGTTCACTCCCCCAGGGCTTCCATTCAATCATCGAAAAACCATAAAGGAATTTCTATGAATGTTATGACAAGAAAACATATTCCTTGTGTGAACGTGCATGTGTAGAAAGAATAAAGTAACATATGCTTGAATAATAGGTTCAAAGCGTGTAAACTGTTGAGACAACAACAATTTTCCACGGACTCAATGTGCATGATCGAAGAGCGAAGGTGGGGCGAACTTCCTTCTTTTTCAATATCCAAACCTTCCGAGTGAAGATCAGATAGATTATATGCTGCGTCCCCAAGAAAAATGAAACATTCCTTTGTTAAGAAAGAAATGAGTAGCTGGTAGGGTTAAAGCAAGAGTTGGCATGGGCTAACTGCCTGTTTCAATGATGGTCACCAAAGAATGTGAACCAATCAGTAATGTGGCTTCCCGGCTCAGAAAAATGGTTGGTGCAGAGTTCTCTTATTCTTTTAACTCTGTTCTCACACCCTCTTTCTATTTTTAATCCGCTCACTTCTACCCAAACTCTCATTTACATTTTACCTCAACACAATGAGATTACTCAACCGGATGAGTTATCTCCCCCACTATTTGATTTTGACCCCTCACACCTCAATCACTCAAGGATAACTTCTTGGGAAGGAAACACTGGTTAACGTGAATCCATAGAAGTTTAATAAAATTTGACACTGATTCCCATGAAATTTTGTCCTAAAAATTTTGTGGTGTTCAACAGCTTAGTTTGAACAAATATGAATATCGACATTTGAGTAACATTGCCATCAGAATGTATGCTCCTCAATAATATCATGAAATATTTGAGCATTTGATCTTTGAAAATTTCTCAAAACAAGGATATTGAAAGAATGAAATGAATTCGAAAGACTTGTTTGAGAATCTGACAATGTATCAATCAGATCAAATATGAAATATAATCATGTAAGGTTTGGGGTATCAAAGAATTGAATTTTGTTTATATGAACAAATATAAACAATCTTTGAATGAAACACTTAAGTTCTCACGCTGAAATGAACATGATTGTTAATCCCAGTTTGACAGGTAACAATATAATCAATGGATATGAACACGAACAATTGATGATTTCAACTCGTCATCCCTCTCGTATTCATTCAATCAAAGAAAAAGGAACGATTCTAACAATAAGCTCTTTCTAATCTCTCTAATGAATCGCTTAATAAAAGTCTAACCTAATTCTAAGGTTAAGGAAAGCTTATATACTTAGGTCTTTAGACAAACAAGGCCTAAGCCCATTAAGCAATTTAAGCCCAATTAATGTAATTAAGGCTTTTACAAATAAAGATTAATCTAATTAAGCTCTATTTAATTATTTATATATCTTTCTAATATGTAGGACATTTATGGTCCTAACAATCTCCCCCTAAAGATATATAAATAAAAATCGGTCTTGAAATCTTCAGGTCTTGATCTTCTCTTTCCTTTAGAATCTTTGAAAACTTTTGATGTTGCTTGTCTTCATGTCTTTCAACGCTCCCCCTTGAATAAATCTTTGTAAGCACTTTAAACTCTTTTCGGATTTCGGAACTAATCAAATAACAGAACTGTTACTCCCCATTGGCTTTTGCATAGGGACTTCTTTAATCCCCCTCGGCTTTACTCCCCCTCAGCTTTTGCTAACTCCCCCTCAACTTTTGCTAACTCCCCCTCAACTTGATATTCAGTGTCTTTGAATCTGTACCCTTTCTCCCCCTCATGATGAGTAGGAGCATCCGAAGCGTCATGCACGTTCAAAGACAATAGTGACGAGTAGCAAAGAATCCAGATAAAAAACATTAAGTAACCAGAATGGGGTAATCAACTAACACAGAAACACGACAGTAACTGTCATCACAACAATTTAAAAAATTGTGTGGCCTATGTTCAGAGTTGGCAATGGGGTATCTCTGATAGGACTTCCAGTTATCACTGAGGAAAATTAAAAAAAATTGACTTCTCAAACTGTTCCGGCAATATCACAAAGATATGCAAATGGAATCACAAAGACTCGTGCATGTGTGAAATAAAAAGATTATATATCTGTTTGGCTCAAATATTGACTTAACCTGGGACCCAAGTTAAAAATCAATAGACTAAGTGATTAGAATATGAAGTTCGAAGACCGAAGCTGATGTCTTCCTTTTTCAATATCTAAGACCTTCGAGTGAGGAATAGATAGATTATGTGATAAATCTCCGTGAATTTATGAAACAAGCATCTGTTGTGAGATACTTGAGTGGCTGGGTGGGGTGACACGAGTTATCGACACTGGGTCCATGTCTGGTTCAATATTCATCTCCAAAGAACGAGAATGAATAGATTGTGTGGTTACCCGGATAACTGACTCGGTTTGGTAAGGACCAATATTTCTTTTAAGTCATGTCACAACCTCACCATATTCTTTTCTCTCCAAACTCATCTATCAATCTAGACCCCTCACTGTTGTCTAAAAGGGATGTGTTTCTTGGGTAGGTCCTTCCGGTTCTGGATAGACCATAGAAACGATGTTAATCCTAACACTCTTTTCATGCATCGAGTAAAGCATTTAGTAAAACAGTGAAGAACGAGTTCTAAACTGAAATGTTTAGAAGTCAAAGCCTTTAAGAACGAGTCCTGATCTGAGTTGATCAGAAGTCAAAAAATTTAAGACCGAGTTCTGAACGGAATTATTCAGAAGTCATAGTTGAAATAACGGAATTTCAAGAAACAAAATCAAGCGCAAGACAGAATGACTCAGTAAGCACAGTATTTTGCAAGAAATGAGACAATGATCAGAATGTTTAATTGTGAGGAACGAGTCACAATTATTATATCAGATAAGAATTGAATCATTAATATGAAATGATGAGCTATGAACACAAAGTGAAATTCAAAACGAGTGTATTTCCATCGAAAAAATCAACAAACATTTGAGACTTGGAAATAACTAAGTCAAGAAAAATTGACACATGGCAATCATGGAAGTTAAAAGAGGAGAATAACAAACATAAGTAAGTTATCCAGAATGAATTACCACGGTCTTTGAATTCAGTTGAAGGTCACTTACCTTTCATAGTACTCCCCCTCAAATGTGGCATAACCTTTGAATGCAGTCATATGGAAAGAATCTTCTAATTTAAATGCACATGACATTCCTGCAAAACAGATTAGTAGGATTTTGGTATCCATCTTTTGATGGATCCTTGTTGGTTAGATGCCCTATGAGGACCAGGGATACTATAAGTACCATACCAATACTTAGCATGGTCTTTTTTCACAAAGTCACTTGTTCCACAGTAAGAACAACACAACTTCTGTGTAGATAAGCTGATCAGCTTATTAACAGAGTAAGCACGATCAGATTTCACAAAAGGTTTAGCGTAGAAAGCTTTGTTGTTCTTGTCATTCTTAACAGAGACGAATGACTTTGGAGCAGGAGCAGATCCTTTAACTCTCCAAACCATGTTTACTTTCTTGAAAGATTGATTATCTTTATTTTCAACACGAGAATTATAGAAAAGATTGGAAGGTCGAATCTGATCTTTTGAAAAATCATTTGTTTTGACAAAATTCTTTGAAGAACGAATTGTAGAAAATGAACTTGAAGCATAAGAAGGTTGAACACCTTTGAACTTGCTTTCTTCAAGTTTCTTAACTTTAATGGATAAAGCATTTCGTTCTTTGAGAATTAAATCAAATTTCTTTTGTAAATCAGATTTAACCATTTGTTCCTTCAAAATCTCGGTTGCTAATCCAGATAATCTCCGTGTAAGTTTAGAAATCTCAGTCTGAAAGATCTTTCTCTCTTTTGCAAAATCATTTTTCAAACATTTAGCTCTAAAGCCTTCAACCTTCTTTTTCTCAATCTCTTTGCTTAGAATGTCTAATTCTTTTTCTAAATAAGATATTTTCAAAGAGAGTTCTCTATTCTTTTTAGAAAAAGATTTGCGTTCCGTTTCAAACTTTTCTTTTTCTAGAATCAAAACTTTTTCAAAATCGGAGATTTGTGTTGAAGGTTTTAGACATCTAAGCTCAAGACTCTTCTTCTCTTCAAGAGATTTAGTTGAAAAGCCAGATTGCTTTTGAATAAGCAATTGTCTTTCCTTTTCAAAACTTTCTTTCTCCTTTTCAAAAACCTTTTCAAGAGCAGTTAGTTTACTTTTAAGCTCAAGGTTTTACAGTTTAGGAGTTTACCTTTCTCTTCTTCTTGCGCCAGCTTCTCAGAACTATTCCAGATTTGAGATTTTAGATCCTTCAGTTCTTTGATATACTTGTTGCACAAGTCATCTGATCGCTTGATATTCTGTTCATGTAGCCTTGCTTGCTCTTTCTCAGTCTTCTTGATATCACCTCGTGATGATAAATCAGACAACATCGTTTTTAGCTCAGTGTTTTCAGACTCTAATGTTGTTGCCTTTTCTTCAGATTTAGCAAGCTTATCAGCACAATTCCAGATTTGAGATTTATGTTGCTTCAGTTCTTTGATGTACTTGTAGATCAAATCATCTTTCTTCTCGATATGCGTTTGATGTAGTCTTTGATTTGCTTGACACTCCACATTAAAGCAATACGACATTGTTACCTGAAAAATTGATCGTTAATCGGTGTTATTTTGAAGAATAAAACTTGCGGAAGAAAAATCAAAAATTAAATCAGAAAAACAAATTTATAAAATAAATTTGTTTCCAAAATTTAAAATTTGATTATTGACGAAACGAAAGAAATCAAACTTCGAGAACTTACCAATCAAAACTTATTAAACACAACTTACCGTATGAAGATGTTCTCGAAAAAATAGCACTTACCTGATAAAAGATAACTTACCGGGTGATGTGAGACTTACCGGAAAGAGAAGAAATCCGGATGCGGTTACCGGATGGATGAGTTTCCGGAGGAAAGTTGGTTCCCAATCAAAGGCTTACCGGGTGGTTGAGATTCTTATCGGACAAAATTGGTTCCCGGATAAAATAAAATGAATTGAACTTACCGGGTTAGAAAAACACAACCACAAAACTTTGATTAAAAAAAAATAATCAAATCAAATCTTTGTAACTTTGATTAAGAAAACCTTTGATAAAAAAAACTTTAATGATTACACACGTAATTGTGTTGTCAACCAAGAAAAGCCAGTCGGTCAAAAGTTGTAGGCGCAAAGTGATTCATCCGGAAAGTGCAAATGTGTTTGAGGTTACCGGACAAAAAACAAATCACCCGGAAAGTGAGATTTTGTTGCCAGAAAGTGATATTGGCCGGAAAGTTGAAATTATCCGGAAAGTTGATATCATCCAGACAAAATAGCATCCAAAAAAAATCTTCCGGTAACTTTATAAAGTATCCGGTAACTTTAAAAAAAATTACCCGGTAACTTGAGATAATAGAAAACTTACCCGGACACTGCGGCTGTGGTTGCAATTCGGATCTGAGATCGATAGGGTTGCTTGATTTCACTCCTGTAGGGTTAGATTTTGACCAAAAACACAAAAACAAACACACCCAAATCGATTTCTATGCAAAGTATGTCCTATTTTTCAAAAAATTACCACAAAAATTGAAGAACACCAACAACTCAAGAATTGATTTTTAAGATGAAAAATTAATACCTTTGAGACTTGATGTAAACGCAGATAAAGACTAGATTAAAGCAATTAAACAATCGAGATATACCAGAAAAATATTTAATCGATGAAAGAACTTTGCAAACCCGATTGAAGAGCGATATTTCTTCAATAAAAAACTGCTGTATTTCGAAAATAATCGGGGAGCCTTCTAGACCTCAAACGATTAATCCAACCGTTCAGAATGTAAAACGTAATGTCGTGAAGCTACTGCCCAAAAATCGTGACGATCCGACGGTTCAAACTCCGGGAATAGGCGAAACGGCTCGCTGTGATTTCCAGAAAAATTCAATACGAAAATTCTTGCCTTTTCTCGCTTTCGTTCGATTTCTTCTATATCTTCAAATCACCGATTCCGCTCTGATACCAATTGTTAATCCCAGTTTGACAGGTAACAATATAATCAATGGATATGAACACGAACAATTGATGATTTCAACTCGTCATCCCTCTCGTATTCATTCAATCAAAGTAAAGGAACGATTCTAACAATAAACTGTCTCTAATCTCTCTAATGAATCTCTTAATAAAAGTCTAACCTAATTCTAAGGTTAAGGAAAGCCTATATACTTAGGTCTTTAGACAAACAAGGCCTAAGCCCATTATGCAATTTAAGCCCAATTAATGTAATTAAGGCTTTTACAAATAAAGATTAATCTAATTAAGCTCTATTTAATTATTTATATATCTTTCTAATATGTAGGATATTTATGGTCCTAACAATGATGCTCAACAAAATTTGAAATACAAACGAGAGTATTACCATCGAAAAATTGTTTCATTTTGAGACATGGTAATAACAAAGTCAATAAGAAGCTGAACCGGTGTGTATGAATACTTGAAAGTATATAGAAAAGATAATACACAAGTATTAATCTTTGGAAACACATGGTCAGAAATGATGTTACCTTAATCCGAGATATATATAAATATATATAGAGGGAGCTTCAAATGAAACCAGTCAAAAAGATGAAACCAATGAAACCCAATCTCAGCCGTCCTTTTTCTTGATCAACGGTTGAGGGATTTTTGAATTTAAAAAATAGGAAAAGGGTATTTTGGGAATAGTTTTTAGGTATTTATTTTTGGAATCTAATTAATTGATTTGAATTAATCGGTTATTATCTCAATCTCTCTCTCTCACCCTCTCTCTCTTTCTCACAAATCCGGCCTCTCTCTCTCTCACATGGTGGCCGGCGTCCTAAAGCTAAGACGAATTTCCCACCGCCGCCACTTCCGTCGCTGTCTTTGGACCTTAATAACTTTCCGTCGGAACAACATATCCGGTGGGTTTCTGCGGCGCCGACTAAACGGGTAGCGTATGGTGGTGAGGTTGAGTTTCTTCATACCGGTGTTGTTAAAGATTATTGTGTTGGTGGTGGGTACTGCTCCTCCGGCAATGGTGGTGTCGCCGGTGCGGCGGAGGGGGCAGAGGTGAAAACGATAGGGTTTTTTTGGGATGGTGTATCGTGGGTTGGGGATAGATTTGAATGAACCTCCACCCATTTGGCTATGAACCAATGTGAGATTACTTGCGAGAAGCGATGTTGTTTCTGCGGTGGGGGAAACAGTTCAAGCATGGACGGGAGACGTTTCATAGGAGCGGTTTCATATTGTTTTTCTGCTATGACACAAAAAATTATGAAACTCGCCGGTTTCATATTGTTTTTCTCCTATGAAACGTCTCCTATAAAACGTGAAACAATTATGAAACTCGCCGGTTTCATATTGTTTTCTCCTATGAAATCTGAAAATTTCGAAAAAACGGTTTATGAAACTAAAAAAACTCGAACTTATGAAAAAATTGTTTATGAAAAAACTGTTATGAAACTCGAAAAAATTATGAAACTCGCCGGAATTTTGGGGGAGGTCGCCGGAGTGGGAGCAAGTCGTCGGATTGGAGATCGCCGGAGTAGGAGGAGGTCGCCGGAGTGTAGGTCGCCGGAGAGAGAGAGAGAGATGAAGATAATTGAGAAAATTAAGGAAGTTTGTTAGTTGCTAAAATTATAGATATTCCTAAAATTACGAATTTGGAGAAAAAGACTCAAATACCCTTGGTTTCATGGTTTCATAAAATATAATGGTTTTAGAATAAGGGGACTCTCTCTCTCTCTATATATATATATATATATGAAAAACATTTAAAATCACACTTCTAAAATTATAAAATCTGTTTGAATTAAAGAAGTGGTTTGAACATTTAAGAAAATGTTTTTCATGCTTGAAAGTCGTTCTTCTTTCAAACAATAGATCTCCATGAAAAACGTTTAAAATCACACTTCTAAATCCATAAAATCTGTTTGAGAATAGAGAAGTAGTTTGAACATTTAGAAAAAAAAACATTTTTCATGCTTGAAAGTCGTTCTTCTTTCAAACAATCAGAGATTAAGATCAGAAGATACTTACATTCAGAAACGTTTGAGCTCCCCCTCAAATCATGATACAATGATTTAAAAGATTTATAAGCTCCCCCTTAACATGTGCAAAAGATCTTTATTTTGACAAAATCTGCACAAATAATAAGACTTGGATCAAAATATCCTTAATCATTAAAACGAGTTCTGAGTTACCAGGATTGAAGTAAATTCAGAAGTCATAGTCGTTGAAGAACGGGTTCTAAACTGAGATGTTTAGAAGCCATTTAATATTTTGCTCCCCCTTAATGGTACATATACTCTTCAAAAAATCCGCACCGCTTCTCTTCTGTTTTCAGGCATGTGTGTGATATATGTTTACAAATCAACACTACACATGATGAACCTGCAAACGGTACTTGGGTCCTAGTGTGTTAGGTGCAGTTTTCTTTGAAGAAATCCTATAAGTACCGTACCAATATTGAGCAAAATCTTTGTGAACAAAATCATTTGTTCCACAGTAAGAACAACAAATTTTCTTTTGTGCTAACCTGATTAATTGATTTACAGAGTAAACTAAATCAGGTTTGACAAAAGATGTACCTTGAAAAGCATTGTTCTTGTTGACATTCGGAGTGGGAACCTTTGATTTTGGCACTTCTTTGGTAGGAGTTGTTCCTTTCACTCTCCATTCCATCTTAACTCTTTTGAAGACAAGATTATCTTTAGGTCTTGAAGAAGAAGAGGTAGTAGCATTAGGCACATGCAAATCATTATCTGAATTATCAAACAGAGGATTATAAAGGAGATCAGAAGGATGAATCTGATCTTTTGAGAAATCATTTGATCTGTCAAATTCTTTTGAAAAAATGTTTTTAAAGATTGAACTTGAAGCTGTTTTAAATGAACATTCAGAGTCAGTTGAGTTTACAAGCGGAGTCTGATTAATTGTATCAGGACTTGCTTGTTTTGAGACATCAACTTTAAAATGTAAAGCCCGTACCCCGGTATGTAATTTCTTGCTTTAATTATTTTCTTTCAAGTTTGTTTCATCGTGATTTCCGTTAACGGGGTTAGTCGAGTTGAGCCTAATCGTTAAAGATGTCGGAATTTTGGTTAGTTGCGAGAAGGTTTGTAGTGGAGGGGCCATTTGTGTTAAAGGGCCAAAAGGTTAGGCTTTGGCCCATGCAATTACACAACCGAAACCCATATGTATTTTGTTTGGTGTAGTAGCGTGATCAGCAAACCAAAAGAATAAGATTACCAAAACCCTACGGCTCTCCTTCTCCCCTTCCCCTTCGTTGTCACCGGCCGAAAGAAAGGAAAAGAGAAACCGAGAGAGAAACCGAGAGGGAGAGAGAGAGAAACCGATGAAGAGAGAGAGTGCAGCGGCGAAGGAGAAGTGACCGGAGTAATTCTGCAGTCGCACCGTCGTTGTCGTCGCGAGGTAAGAACGTTTTCCCGTTTGTTGTCTCTCTCGTCGTTAATCGTTAGTGTGAGAAAAGAATCGCCGCCGACCACCACCGCCGCCGGAGGCGGCAGGGGGGTGGTGCACGGCTGTTGTCCATCTTGGTATGATCTGTTTCCAGTAGGTTTTAGGCTTCCCGGGGCTGTTTGGATTAAGCATTGACTTAATGGGATTATAACCTTTAGTTATCATTTTATGTGAAAACGTTTGTCTGCCACTGTTTTGCGACGGCCATAACCTTTTCGTCGTAGCTCGGATTGAGGCGAATCCGGTTCCCACGGTTCACATTCTGTGCCGGGCACACTTTTCATGTTTTAGCTGAAGTCCGGTTCGACCTCTAGCTAGGCGTAATTTGGCTGTTTATACAGCAGGTCCGGATGTGGCAGATCGCGTTCGGTTTTAAAAGTCTCAGTTTCTGCCACTGTTTTGGGAAAGCCATAACTTCTGCTAGGAATGTCGGATTGGGATGAAACCAGTGCCAAAAGTTCCCATTCTGAGTCTAGTAAGTTTCTTATGTTTTGCGGAAAAACCAGTTCGGACCGTAGCTAGTGTCAAACTGCTATTTTATAACCCGTTTTGTAAAATCCATAATAAATTGTAGAAAAATCGTTAGAGCGCGTGCGATACGTCCCTGGAAAGCTAAGACCCGGACCTAGCGGGTAGTTAATCTTAATTGAGGATTTTCTGGGTTTAAGGAGGTCGAAACAGGTCCCGAACAGACCTGGTTTTCTAAGCCAAAAAGTCGTTTTAGCGACAATTTAATCGTGCGTCATGTTTTAGGGTCCGGGCCTCGTATTGATACGTTTTAACGTTCGTTTAGGTGTCGGGAAGTGATCTTGGATTTGTGGAGCTTGAATTATTGTTTGTGAGCTAGGCGCGCTTACGAGGTGAGTTCTCTCACTATAACTAATGTCGGTTATTTTTACATTACGATTTGTACGTGTGTGGTAGTTTTAATTGTTTGTGATGCGGGACTAAATAGTGGGGTGTCTAGTCGGACCCTTATTGTTATGACTACGCGGGTGGCGTAGGAGTCCGGTGGGGCCGAGGTTTGTATACGCGGGTGGCGTAGTAACTCGGTGGGACCGAAGGTTGTATACGCGGGTGGCGTAGGAACCCGGGGGAGCCGGGTAATGCTTGCACGGTTATCGTGTGGTCGGGTGGACCAGCTTATGCCTTTGGGTGGGATGGTGTAGGTATGCATGTTTATGATTTGTTTGTAGACTTGTATGTTGTTTATGTGTAATTATCTGTTTAGAGGTGGTGTGGGAATAACTGTGTTATTTATGCTTACCCTTTCCCAATAAATTGTGGTTTCAGGTACGAGTGGCTCCAAGGCGTGACGAGTACACACTGGCGCGTGGGAAGAGTTGATTACTTTTATGATTTTAATTTTAGACATTTATTCCGCTGTTTATTGTTCGTGAGAATATTAATAATGAGTTTGCAAATGAAATGATTGAATTATTAAATGAGTTTTTATTAATGAAATGTTACTTTAAAAATTTTAAATTTCTTGTAATTTTTGGGACGTTACAACTTGGTATCAGAGCACGGCTTGAGTGAATCAAACGCATTTCGGTGTGTTTGATCTCAGGTTTGCGGCTATAAAATTCTCTTTAAAGTTTTTGGGAAATAAAAAGAAGGAAAAATCCGTTTGAGGAACGGTGATCGAGGGCGCAGTGTGTACAGTCAGCCGGAGCCAAAGGGGAAAGGTACATTACTTAGTGTTGTATTGCTTTCTAGATCATAAGGTATGCATGCTAGATTGCCTGTTGTTGACAATATGCTGTATGCTGTACTGCTTGCTAATAGGAACTCATGCTAGCTATGATAGGTTGTTAAGCGAATGCACTATAGGTTGTATGCGGTAGGAACCGAATAGCCTTAGAATGTTGGATTTAGTTCTATTGCGCAGCTCTTGTTTGAGTCCAACCGTTGTAGGATAGAATCTTATATTCGAATGTCTATCTGGTTTCCACTGTATACGACTGTGTGTTTACGAGGCGACTCGTCAGAGTTAGTGGGGGGTTCCGCCTTAGCAAGGGTAGTGGGGTGTTATGATTATTCCTAGGGAGCTAGGAAGAGTGTGTACTTGTATGGTTTTGTTTGGGCGAGCTACTACTTGGCCACTTCGGGACTGGACTCGAAACGAGTAAGGATAGGTGTGGAAGGTAGTAGTAGAGCTCCTACTATCTGAAGCACAGGATCCGCGCTCGAGTCGGGGAATGTCACGGGGAAGCTGAGGGGTTGAGCGTGAGCATAGATAGCAGGATTTATTGTCCTGAGAACTTGAGGGTTCGCTTTACGGTGAATCTGTTACGTGATAGAGCGAAGGCTGGTGTGCTAACTGCTTTGACGCTTGCTGAGCGCACTACTTTGACCTAGGAGAAGTTCGTCGAACGTGTTCGTGCAGAGTACGTGCCTCCAGTGGAGATGGAGAGGATTGCTAAGGAGTTCCTGGAGCTCACACAAACTACAGAGACGGTGAAAGAAATGAACCGTAAATTCACCGAGATGGCGTTGTTTTGCCCTCAGTATGCCGCCTCAGAGGATATGAAGATGTCTCGGTACAAGGACATGTTGTGTACCGAGATTAGGGAATTTGTGTGCACGACGCAGTATGCTTCCTTATCTGCGATGATGGATGCAGCCCGAAGGAGGGAACTCGAATTGGAGACCCAAGCAAAGAAAAGGAAGGCGGCACAGGCGGTGACGCCAATTTTCTGCGGTGCCAAAGAAGTCAAAATTCACCGATACGCGCGTGAGCTCGAGGAGCAGTGGGTTTAAGCCCAGGGATACTGGTAGTCAGAGGACTGATAGGTGTTTCAGGTGTGGGCAGCCCGGTCATGTCAGCCGAGAGTGTAAGTTGCGATTATATTTTCTTGATGGTCGTTCCAAGAAGTATAATAATGAGTTGCGATTATACCTTCTTGATGGTCGTTCCAAGAAGTATAAGGCTACTTCTTGATGGTTGTTCCAAGAAGTAGATGTTTTGGTAAAATTGTATGTTAGGTACCTTCCTAGTTAACTCGGTGCCTGTAGTTGTGATGTTGGATAGCGGGGCTACTCATTCGTTTGTGTCTCGCGCGTTTAGCGAGAGTTTGGGCCGAGTAGTAGGAAGGTTAGCGTGTCCTCTTGTGGTTGAGGTGGCGGATAGTAGGACCTTGACGGTTACGGATGTGTATCGGGGATGCACATTGGAAATCTCGGGTGTGAGGTTTCCCATCGATCTGATTCCGATTGCTATGCGTGAGCTTTGTGTGATTGTGGGCATGGATTGGATGGATACGTTTGATGCGGAGATTGTTTGTCGTCACAAACAAGTGCGAGTTCGAACCCCAAGCGGGGGAGAACTGTTGGTTCAGGGAGACTCGCCTGGACGGACTTCAGCGATATGTTCAGCTGCGAGGGCTCGGAGATACCTTCAGCATAGTGGGTAGGGATTTCTAGCGTATGTGTTAGATACGCGCGTTGGGGAAGAGACGAAGACTGCGGAGAACGTGCCAGTCGTACGGGAGTTCGCTGATGTATTTCCCGATGATCTACCGGGGTACCTCCCGAGCGACAGGTAGAGTTCCGCATCGATTTGATTCCAGGTGTTGCTCCGGTTGCCAAGGCACCTTACCGCCTTGCTCCACCGGAGATGAAGGAGTTGTACACTCAATTGCAGGAGCTTTTTGAAAAGGAGTTCATTAGACCGAGTTGTTCACCGTGGGGAGCCCCGATTCTGTTTGTGAAAAAGAAGGACGGGTCCCAGCGAATGTGTATAGATTACCATGAGTTGAATAAGCTTACGGTCAAGAATCGTTATCCTCTGCCCAGGATTGACGACTTGTTCGACCAGCTTCAGGGAGCCTCGTGGTTCTCTAAGATTGATTTGAGGTCGAGATATCACCAGATGCGGGTGAGGGGTGAAGATACAGAGAAAACGGCTTTTCGCACTCGATATGGCCATTATGAGTTTGTGGTGATGCCTTTCGGGCTCACCAATGCACCAGCAGCGTTCATGGATCTTATGAACAGGGTATGTAGCCCAATGTTGGATCGATCGGTGATTGTGTTCATCGACGATATTCTCGTGTATTCGAAGACAAAAGAAGAGCACGAGATGCATTTGCGGGAAGTTTTAGAGGTTCTGAGGCGAGAAAAGCTTTATGCTAAGTTCTCCAAGTGCGAATTCTGGTTACGACAGGTCTAATTCCTAGGACATGCCGTGAATCATAACGGTATTATGGTCGATCCGGCCATGATTTCAGCGGTGATGCGGTGGGAAGTGCCGAAGACTCCCACCGAAGTGCGAAGTTTTCTAGGGTTGGCAGGGTATTATCGAAGATTCATCGAAGATTTCTCCAAGATCGCGTTGCCTATGACCCGTTTGACGAAGAAGTCTGCTGCTTTTAGCTGGGGAGAAGAGCAGCAGAGGGCTTTTGAGGAGCTACGCAGACGATTATACGAGGCTCCGGTGTTAACCTTGCCTGAGGGCATGGAAGACTTGGTGGTGTACTGTGACGCTTCACACCAAGGTCTGGGTGCCGTGCTTATGCAACGCGGCAAGGTCATAGCCTACGCTTCGAGGCAGCTGAAGCCTCATGAAGCGAACTACCCGACTCATGACCCGGAGTTGGGAGCGGTGGTGTTTGCCCTAAAGATTTGGAGGCACTATCTCTATGGCGTCAAGTGTACGATCTACACTGATCATAAGAGCCTCAAGTATCTGATGGATCAACAGAACCTCAATATGCGTCAGAGAAAGTGGCTCGATGTGGTTAAGGATTATGATTGTGAGATACTTTACCACCCGGGTAAAGCAAATGTGGTCGCAGACGCACTTAGCCGACATCCGGTTGGTGAACCACTGAGGGGTTTGTGCCAGCGGTTGACAGTGGTTGCACCTCTTCTGGAGTCGATAAGTAGCGCTCAGGAGGCGGCCGTTTTGGAGGAAAATGCAAAACGGGAGAGGGTTTCGGGAGAAATTCCGAATTTTGTCCGTGATAGTCGAGGGTTGTTGACTCGATACGATAGAGTTTGGGTTCCATTCACCGGTGGGAACCGACAAAATCTATTGGACGAGGCGCATAAGTCCAAGTTTTCGATTCACCCGGGAGCTACTAGGATGTACAGAGACCTACGGGAAGATTATTGGTGGCCCGGCATGAAGTGGGATGTCGCCAAATGTGTCGAGGTATGCTTGACCTGTCGGAAGGTCAAGGCGGAGCACCAACGACCGCATGGGAAGTTACAGCCGTTGGAGATTCCGGTGTGGAAGTGGGAGCAGATTACGATGGATTTCATCACGAAGCTTCCCAAAACCCAGCGGGGGAATGATACTATCTGGGTAGTTGTGAATCGTCTGACTAAGAGCGCTCATTTCTTGGCTATCAGGGAGAGTTCATCGGCGGAGAAGCTTGCAGAGGTGTTTGTGCGAGAGATTGTGGCCAGGCACGGGGTGCCAGTTTCGATTGTCTCTGACAGGGATACTCGTTTTACCTCCCGGTTTTGGGAGAAATTTCAGGGTGAGATGGGTACACGGCTACACTTTAGCATGGCTTTTCATCCGCAGACGGACGGGCAGAGTGAGCGGACTATTCAGACCCTCGAGGATATGCTTCGAGCCTGTGTTATCGATTTTGGAGGTAGCTGGGATCAGTACCTTCCTCTGGCGGAGTTTTCTTACAACAACAGCTATCACTCTAGTATTGGCATGCCGCCGTACGAGTTGTTGTATGGTAGGAAATGCAGGACACCCGTTTGTTGGGGCGAGGTTGGTCAGCGGGTGCTGGGGAGCACCGACATCGTGCTGAGGACGACTGAGATGATTCAAATGGTTCGGGAGCGGCTAGTTACTGCACAGAGTCGGCAAAAGAGTTACGCCGACAAGAGACGATCGGATCTAGAGTTTCAGGTGGGCGACTATGTGTTGTTGAAGGTTTCGCCCTGGAAAGGGGTGATTCGGTTTCGCAAACGAGGGAAGTTGGGGCCCCGTTACATTGGACCCTACAAGGTCATTGCTCGAGTAGGAAAGGTAGCTTACCGTTTAGAGTTACCGGATGAGCTGAGTTTGATCCACAACACCTTCCACGTTTCTTAACTACGGAAGTGTGTAGTAGACGAGTCTGCCGTGGTTCCTCTCGAGGACATTCAAATTGACGAAAGACTCAACTACGTGGAGAAACCGATAGCCATCGTTGAGAGAAAGACGAAGAACCTGCGCAACAAGGTCATTGGATTGGTGAAGGTTCAGTGGCAACACCGGAAAGGTTCAGAGTGGACGTGGGAGCCCGAAGCGGAGATGCGCGAAAACTATCCCGAGTTATTCGCCGGTCTAGACTTCGAGGACGAAGCCTAATCCAAGTGGGGGAGAGTTGTAAAGCCCGTACCCCGGTATGTAATTTCTTGCTTTAATTATTTTCTTTCAAGTTTGTTTCATCGTGATTTCCGTTAACGGGGTTAGTCGAGTTGAGCCTAATCGTTAAAGATGTCGGAATTTTGGTTAGTTGCGAGAAGGTTTGTAGTGGAGGGGCCATTTGTGTTAAAGGGCCAAAAGGTTAGGCTTTGTCCCATGCAATTACACAACCGAAACCCATATGTATTTTGTTTGGTGTAGTAGCGTGATCAGCAAACCAAAAGAATAAGATTACCAAAACCCTACGGCTCTCCTTCTCCCCTTCCCCTTCGTTGTCACCGGCCGGAAGAAAGGAAAAGAGAAACCGAGAGAGAAGAAGAGAGAGAGAGAGAGAAACCGAGAGGGAGAGAGAGAGAAACCGAGGAAGAGAGAGAGTGCAGCGGCGAAGGAGAAGTGACCGGAGTAATTCTGCAGTCGCACCGTCGTTGTCGTCGCGAGGTAAGAACCGTTTTCCCGTTTGTTGTCTCTCTCGTCGTTAATCGTTAGTGTGAGAAAAGAATCGCCGCCGACCACCACCGCCGCCGGAGGCGGCAGGGGGGTGGTGCACGGCTGTTGTCCATCTTGGTATGATCTGTTTCCAGTAGGTTTTAGGCTTCCCGGGGCTGTTTGGATTAAGCATTGACTTAATGGGATTATAACCTTTAGTTATCATTTTATGTGAAAACGTTTGTCTGCCACTGTTTTGCGACGGCCATAACGTTTCCGTCGTAGCTCGGATTGAGGCGAATCCGGTGCCCACGGTTCACATTCTGTGCCGGGCACACTTTTCATGTTTTAGCGGAAGTCCGGTTCGGCCTCTAGCTAGGCGTAATTTGGCTGTTTATACAGCAGGTCCGGATGTGGCAGATCGCGTTCCGTTTTAAAAGTCACAGTTTCTGCCACTGTTTTGGGAAAGCCATAACTTCTGCTAGGAATGTCGGATTGGGATGAAACCAGTGCCAAAAGTTCCCATTCTGAGTGTAGTAAGTGTCTTATGTTTTGCGAAAAAACCAGTTCGGAACGTAGCTATTGTCAAACTGCTGTTTTATAACGAAAGGTGCTGTTTTTCGCTGTGCAGTTAACCAGTTTTGTAAAATCCATAATAAATTGTAGAAAAATCGTTAGAGCGCGTGCGATACATCCCTGGAAAGCTAAGACCCGGACCTAGCGGGTAGTTAATCTTAATTGAGGATTTTCTGGGTTTAAGGAGGTCGAAACAGGTCCCGAACAGACCTGGTTTTCTAAGCCAAAAAGTCGTTTTAGCGACAGTTTAATCGTGCGTCATGTTTTAGGGTCCGGGCCTCGTATTGATACGTTTTAACGTTCGTTTAGGTGTCGGGAAGTGATCTTGGATTTGTGGAGCTTGAATTATTGTTTGTGAGCTAGGCGCGCTTACGAGGTGAGTTCTCTCACTATAACTAATGTCGGTTATTTTTACATTACGATTTGTACGTGTGTGGTAGTTTTAATTGTTTGTGATGCGGGACTAAATAGTGGGGTGTCTAGTCGGACCCTTATTGTTATGACTACGCGGGTGGCGTATGAGTCCGGTGGGGCCGAGGTTTGTATACGCGGGTGGCGTAGTAACTCGGTGGGACCGAAGGTTGTATACGCGGGTGGCGTAGGAACCCGGGGGAGCCGGGTAATGCTTGCACGGTTATCGTGTGGTCGGGTGGACCAGCTTATGCCTTTGGGTGGGATGGTGTAGGTATGCATGTTTATGATTTGTTCGTAGACTTGTATGCTGTTTATGTGCAATTATCTGTTTAGAGGCGGTGTGGGAATAACTGTGTTATTTATGGTGTCTAAATTCATTAAGCTTCGTGCTTACCCTTTCCCAATAAATTGTGGTTTCAGGTACGAGTGGCTCCAAGGCGTGACGAGTACACACTGGCGCGTGGGAAGAGTTGATTACTTTTATGATTTTAATTTTAGACATTTATTCCGCTGTTTATTGTTCGTGAGAATATTAATTATGAGTTTGCAAATGAAATGATTGAATTATTAAATGAGTTTTTATTAATGAAATGTTACTTTAAAAATTTTAAATTCCTTGTAATTTTTGGGACGTTACATAAAAACAATTTCTTCAAGTTCTTTTATTTTGTTAATCAAACCATTTTTCTCTTTAAAATCTAGATCATATTTTCTTTGAAAATCAGATTTTACTTTTTGCTCCTTCATAACATCTGTTGATAAACCAGATAATTTCATTGTGAGCTTCTTTATTTCATGTTGAAAAACCTTTCTTCATCAGCAAAAACATCTTTCACACTTTTTGCTTGAAAGTTTTCAACTTTCATCTTTACAAACTCTTTTCTTTCCAAATCAAGTTCTGTTTCCGAATCAGATATTTTCAATGAAAGCTCATTATTTTTAACTTCAAAGGATTTTCTTTCAGTTTCAAATTCAGCTCTTTCTTTTTCGAGCTTCTCTTTTTCAAGAAATAAAACTTTCTCAAAGTCAGAAACTTGTTTTGAAAGTTTTATAATTTCAGTTCAAGTGCTTATTTTTCTTCAAAAACTTTCTTTTGAACATCAGTGTTGTCAAACACAAGTTTCTTGACAACTTTATCTTTTTCAGAAATAGAAAGTTTTCTTTTTAGCTCAGCATTTTCACAGTCCAAACTTTTTCCTTTTTCTTGAACTCTTTTTAATTGATCTCGTAGATGTGAGTTCCCCTTCTCTCTCTTGTCTTCCATGCTTTTCATATCAACATTTTCTCTTTGAAGAGTTGTTACTTTCTCTTGAAGTTTCTTCATTTGACCGTGCAGACTGGAGTTGTCTTTCTTTTCTTCAAGATCTGCAATATAAACTTCAAGATCAACAATTCTTTTAGAAAGTTTAACATTATGTTCTTCTAAAATAAACTTTTCATTTGAAAAAGAAGTTTCTAAAATCTGTCTCTTCAGATCAGCATTTTCTTCCTCCAATGCTTTTATATTCCCTTGAAGCTTGTTCATATCATCTTGAAGAGTTGAGTTGTCAAGTGTCTTATTCTTCTCAAGTTGAGCTTCAAGATCTGCATTCTTTCTTTTTAAGTCTTCTATCATCAAATATTGACAGTAGATATAATCGTTATCAGATGTGGCCATTGTTGTAAGAGTATATCTTGAAATTATCCTAAAAAATGGAACACAAAAAAAATTAGATGATAAATATCAAAAATATTAACAAAAGTATACTTAATAGAGTGATCGTCAAGAGAAACTTCGATTAGAAGTTGAATTATGTGCACACTCGTAAAAATAAAAAAATAAAAACTCAAATTTTTTTTGAAAAACAAATTATAAATTTGTCTTCCAAAAATTAATTCTGAAAAATTTACGCGAAAATGTTGGACTTTAATTGGCAAACCTACAAAATACAAGAAAAATTTATCAGTTACGAGCAATTACTGGTAAAAATTTATAAAATCGACCAACAAATGAATAACACGAAAATAAACGAAAATTATGACTAAAAAGACACAAAAATGATTAAAAATGTCAAAAATACAAAATATAGAGACTAAAATCTACAAAAATGAAACTAATACAAAAAATTAAAGACTAAAATGAAAAATATTAAGACTTGACACAACAAGAAGTAAAAATGACAAAAAAAATACTCAAAGGACTAAAAATATAAAATTCTAAAACTAACAAGTCAAAGGACTAAAAGTGGAAAAATCTAAAACTTAACTACAGGGACTAAAACTGTAAAAGAATCAAACTAAACTACAAGGACCAGATTTGACACACCCTGAAACTATAAGCCCAGGGACTAAAACTGACAGGTCTTAAAACTCTAAACTACACTTAACAGACAAACTAACGAAAGGACCAAAAATGTAAGAAAATTAACGGAAAAACTAACTGACCATTAACTAAATGACACTAAGGGCCTGTTTGGAATTGGCTTAATGAGCTTAATGGACCCTTCAACTTATTCGGTCAGCCATATTGTGGTGTTTGGTAGTGGCTTAATGATAAAAAAAATGAGCTTACCGAATAAGCTTTCAAATATCTCCAATATACAGACAGACACCATATTTCCACCCTTGCCATTCCCATTCACTTCATACCTGATACCTCACAAACAAAAAGAAAAACCTAAGACGCTTCACTTTTTCCTCACTCTCACGTCGGCACCACGACCCCTGCATCTCCGGCATCCCTGCTCCCTCCGTCTCCGGCACCCCTGCTCCCTCCGTCAATGGCACCTCTGCTACCAACTTCTTCCTTGCAATCGATGCCTGTTCTGCTCCCTCCATCCCCGGTACCTCTGCTTCCTTCGTCAATGGCACCTCTGCCACCATCTTCTTCCTTGCAATCTTCTCACCATCTGGTTTTGTGGTGTGAATCGATGTCCTGCGATTTGGTGAATTCTTCCTTGCAATCGATGCCACACCATTTGGTTTTCTGGTGTGAATCTTCTCAAGATGAAGATGATTGCACTCTTTAGTGAAATCTAGGGTTTGGTATTTTTTTGTTGATTGTCAATCAGGTTGGGCTTATGTTATTTAATGGATCAGTTCTAATCATAATTTGATTTGGTGTTCTTCAATTGATTCTTTGGGTTTGGTCTTCTTCAATATGGGTTTGATCTTTTTTGATTGCTTTGGTGTATTTTAAGACAAAAAATAAATAAAGTGGTAAAATGGTCATTTTCATTGATAAGACAATGTATTCAACACAACAAACAAACAACAATTTTAGTCCATTCATTCAGTCAACTTTATCCATATAACCAACTTTATCTATACAGGACTTAATGGAAAACCAACCAAACAGCCCCTAACTTAACTAAATAACACTTAACCTAAAAAGGATTAAAAAAGAAACAAATCTAACTGATTTAACGTAGCAAACTAATGAAAACTAACTAAACTAACGGAAAAAGGACCAACAATGTTAGAAAAGTAACGACACTAACGGACTGTCGTTAGTTTACTGTTTATCATCTTCATCAAATCGATTTGCAGATTTCAAATGTGAATATCTCCTTCGTTTCTCGTCCAAATAGAGTGATTTTTGTTGCGTTGTGATCCTTAATCGATTACCAATATATTCCAACGAAAACATCTCGAACATGCACTAATTTTCGAAGACCCACTTTTTCCGGCGAACTTTGCAATTTTCCAGCGAGTTTGAAAAATGAAGAATGATCTGAAACCTTGTTGAATGATCCGAAAAGTTTAAAATACAAATTCCGGCGAGATTCCGGCGATCCCGTTTTTCCGACGAACCAAGCTTTTCGGATCAAGAGGGTCCGAAATACTCTGAATCAATTAAACAGATCCGAAACCTTCTGAATTGCAAGGCAGATCCGAAACCTTCTGAGTTACAAGGTAGATCCTAAACCTTATAGCGGCTGATCCGAAATCATTGCTTTCCTTATCAAGCACGAACCGAAACCTGAGGATTTCGGTACAAGGAGGAACTGAAAAGTGTGGATTTCGGTATAAGAAGGAACCGAAATGTATGGGTTTCGGTATAAGAAGGAACCGAAATGTGGAGGATTCGGTACAAAGAAGAACCGAAAAGTGTAGGTTTCGGTATAAGAAGAACTGAAAAGTGTAGGTTTCGGTACAAAGAAGGAACCGAAATCTTGTAATTATTGTCAGATTTGAAACGTGCAGCACCTATAGAAATATATACACGTATCACACACACATATCTCAAAATTTAACACACACACACTGCTCAAAATTTAAACCCATGCATACACAGTAACACTTAAACACACATGCATGCTGCTCAAACATACACACACTAAAAAAATATGCCTGATCCGAAAACTATCACAAGAAGGATCCGAATTCTTTAAAACCAGGAATTAGAAAAGTAGCAGCTAATTCGAATTCTTTACTTGCATGATCCGAATTGTTTGAAAATTTAAGCACACTGTTGATTTTTCTGCAAAACCAAAAAAAAAACTCACAAAAAATTGTTAAGTCCTGAATTATAGATCAAAATCATGACAAACAACTTTTAAAAACATCTCAAACAAAATTTTGAATCAAATTTTCAGATTTGAACACTTTTGCTCAAGAACATGAAGAACACCTCAAAAACATCATCAATCAAAAAATTTCAAACATGAAATTTATGCATTAAGACTTGAAATTTTTTATTGATTCGTGTCTAAAACGTGTTTTTAGAAAGGATTTTGCACAAAAATGAATCAAATCAACACAATTTTGCAAAATCAAACTCCAAAAATTTTCACAGAAGACTTTTTGTCAAGAAAACAAAATTTTCAAAAATCTTCAAATTGATGAATTCTTGACATGTTTTTGTAAAGTTGATGATGCAAAACTTGTTTACGATGGTGGAGAGACATTTTGCAATCAAAATCAAACACAAAAACACATTAAAATCCACAACCCATTTGTGTTCTTGAAAGCTTCAAAAAAAGGAGATTTTCTTCAAAATTCTTCAAATCTTCATGAAATTTGACGAATTTTGCACACAATTCGATCTCCCAAAGCTCTGATACAAATTGTAAACACCAGATCTATTAGGTAATCATTAAGTCATCCATTGATCTTGAGAATTCTAGAGTTTACATAAGAATTCCAAACTTTCTCCCTCTAGAATGGTCTCACTTCTCTCTCTAGATATTACAATTATGATCACTCACCTAGCTTAACAACTAAGCTAAAGCTATTTATACCTAAGAATTACAACACATTAAATGCTAATTACATTGACTCTCTATTTAACTACTTTGACTTTGACTATCTTTGACTTTAACATTGTTTGACTATTACAAGACTTTACATTAAATCTTGAATACAATATAATGCTCTAACAATCTGTTTTATCCATTTTTGGGAGGCTCTTATGGACGATTTGTATCACTCTTCCATTTTATGGAAGTTTTTATTTATCCTAACTTTTGGGGTGTTACACTGCCTCCACAACCGGCACCGCCTCTTCCACTAGCACCGACCTACTCCTTAGAGTTCTTCCTAACATAACTGCTTACTAAAATGCGCACAATAAAACAACCTTAAGATAACAGCTCCAGAATAAGGCAAAATAAGCACATACATGTACTTGTAAATTCGCCATTACACTGGCCATGTGTAATCCCGAACTTACCTTACATGACAATTCTCGCCACCCCATCATTCATGTCCCTGTCGAGGTCTCTCCTAAGGTCTTCCTAATTCTCAGTTGTGTCCCTCTAAACCCACAATTTAAGTCTAGGCCCGAACGGTCACCTAAATCTCTTACACTATGGCTCTTATACCAACTATAACAACCCAAACAAAACAACCACATAACAACTAATATAATATGGATAAAATAGATAGAATGGTCTAATCAGCCCCAAAATCTAAACAATCAAGCGAAATACAACCAAGTTTAAAGTAAATTAATTACAATACAGTTAAGAATGTATTAAGAAGACTAAGTCCGGGAGTCTATCTGCAAAACTCGAACTTCAACTAGCGCTCGATCCAAAGCTCACGTCCTTCCCTATCCCTTGCTAGAACCCTGACAAACCTGGTTTCCTGAAAACGTTTTAGTTTGAAAAGCGAGGGTTAGGCCATGAGGTCTAGTGAGTCCAACAGCTATCAGTTAAAGTGAAATAACACATTTATAAATAATCCCCTTTTCAAAAATCCATCATGCACACACACACACACACACACACACACACATGTGGATGACACACGCTTTGGCCATGCACACTTGTGCATTCAATGGGTCACACCTCCCATATAAAGCGATCACATGTCTCACCCCAAATGCATGCAATTAAAGTCCACACCCGCAATTTTATAAAAACAATAAATACCATGCATATTAGAAAACAATCAGCACCGTTAAAACATATATAACATTTGGAGTAGTAATAACAACTCACCTGTCGTCCACGCTAAAATCTACCTCGCTCGAACTAGAAATTCTCAAGACGAACATCTATTTACACACGGTACACCAAGGTATTAAATCACTCTCAATTACCCCAACGTCGACCCTCACCCGACCCTCTAATCGCCACTCAAACTTAAGTTAATGGAATTCGAGTTGGACAGAGGAATAGTCCTAAGAGACTCCAGTTTCCGGATGCACTTTCCGGATTGGAGGTTTCCGGACCTGCTTTCTGGATCGGAGGTTTTTGGACCCACTTCCCGGATTCTCACTTTCTGGACCACCTATCATGACTCTCACTTTCCGGATGCGATTTCTGGACACAGGGTTCTTGTCGAACTCAATTTTTACCAAAATGATCAATCTCGCAGCATAAGAAACAATTTTAAATTCCTTGATTTGATAAGGCACTTCGTCTATGTTCTTTTAATCAATACCCATCCGGTTAGAAAGCCAAACTTCATCATTCAAGTCTACACATCGGTTTACTCAACTATGTTTCAAAATTCCATAGTGACAAGCATTCCAATCGAAAATAGAGACAGAGAGACAGATGTTTAGAGGTTACGTTGAAGACGATTTGCTGAAGAACTCTTCCCCAAATTTCATTTTTCTTCCCAAAATCGCAAATCACACTCCCTAGCCTTCTCTTTTGCTCTCAATCGCACGCCGCCCGAAAATGAATCCGAATGCAGGTTTTAGGCCACAATGAGGGTTTTATTGCCTTCACCTTGTAATTACAAAACATTCCCTGAAGCTACAAAATTTCATCAAAATACCACCCTACATTCCATTTTCTTTAAATTTAGGATCCCGGTTATTACAATACCTCCCCCACAAAAGAATTCCATCCCCGGAATTCCATCGCTGAAAAGTTGTGGATATTTGGACCTTATGTCCGCTTTCACTTCCCAAGTTGCCTCTTTTACCTTATGATACTGCCACTGAATCTTCACCAAATTGATGTCTTTGGTCCTCAATTTTCTGACCTTACGATCCACAATCGCCACTGGTTCCTCCACATAGGTCAACTTCTCGCCCACACTAATATCTTACAAAGGCACGACCATATCGGCTTCAGCTATGAATTTTCTCAGGTTTGAAACGTGAAACGTAGGGTGAACACCCCGCAACTCCTCGGGTAGATCCAACTTGTAGGCTACCTCCCCAACTCGCTCTAAGATAGCAAAGGCCCCACATATCTAGGCCTTAGCTTACCTCTCTTTCCAAAGAGAACCACACCTTTCCACGGCGAGACTTTAAGCATCACGTTGTCACCCACTTGGAATTCAATCGTCTTTCTTCTCTTGTTTTCATACTTCTTCTGTCGGTCTTGCGCCACTCTTATCTTTTTCACGAATTAGATTTATCTTAGCGACAGTCAATTGTACAATCTCCGGGCCCGCCAATTGTCTTTCTCCCACTTCATTCCAGCATAGCGGTGTTCTACATTTGTGTCCGTATAATGCTTCGAATGGTGCTGCTTGAATACTAGCGTGATAGTTGTTGTTGTACGAAAATTCTATCAGCGGTAGGTGTACTTCCCACGAACCCTTGAAATCTATTACGTGCGCCCAGAGCATATCCTCCAATGTTTGTATGGTTCTGTCGCTCTGACCATCCGTCTGGGGATGATAAGCAGTACTCATCTCGAGTTGGGACCCTAACTCTCTCTGAAGACTTCTCCAAAATGATGGCGTGAACCAACTATCCCAGTCAGATACTATAGAGCGCGGTACCCCATGCCTTGACATGATCTCGTCTATGTATAACCTCGCATCTTCTCCAATGGATACGCTTCTTTAATCGGTAGGAAGTGAGCCGACTTGGTGAGACAATCCAAGATCACCCAAATCACGTTGTAACCCTTCAGAGTCCGAGGCAATTTGGTGACGAAGTCCATTGTGATGTTGTCCCACTTTCACACTAGTATGTCCCAAGATTGGAAATCTCCGTACGGTCGTTGATGCTCTACCTTGACTTTTAAACAAGTCAAACATCGTTCAACGATTCTTTCACCTTTCACATAGTCTTCCAGCAACGTCTCTTCTTGAAATTTTTGAATCTCCTCGAGTAGATTGGAAGTTACCACGACCCTAAAGGTCACCACTTTGGTCGATTCTACGCGTTCTTTCCGACTAAACGCATCAGCAACCACGTTCGCTATACCCGGATGGTAAAGGATTTCACAGTGGTAATCATTTAGTAACTCCCTCCATCTTCTTTGTCTCATGTTCAACTCTTTCTGATCAAAGAGATGCCTAAGACACTTGTGATCGATGTAGATTTGACACTTAACTCCATTCAAGTAGTGTCTCCAAATCCTTAAGGCAAACACTACCGCCGCCAATTCCATATCATGTGTAGGGTAGTTCTTCTCGTGATCCTTCAGTTGATGAGATGCGTAGGCAATCACCTTTCCATCTTGCATAAGCACGCATCCTAATCCCAGTTTAGACACATCACTGTAAATCACGAATCCTTCGGACCCGTTAGGTAGAGATAGGTTCGGTGCACTACTCAAACTTTCCTTTAGTTTACTAAAAGCTACCTCCTGAGCTTCAGCTCATATGAAGTTGACAATGTTCCTTGTCAAACCGATCAAAGGCGTGGCTATCCAAGAAAAATCTTGAATGAACTTCCGGTACTAGCCTGCTAGAACAAGCAAACTTCTCACATCTGACGGTGACCTCGGAGGTTCCCAAGCCTTAATCTCTTCGATCTTAGCCGACTCTACCTTGATACCACCTGCCGACACCACATGTCCTAAGAACTGGACTTCTCTCAACCAGAACTTACACTTTGAAAACTTAACGTACAACTTCTCATGCTTCAACAACTCTAATACTGCACGGAGGTGCTTCTCGTGATCACTCCAAGATCGGGAGTAAACTAGAATATCATCTACGAAGACTATTACACATTTATCCAAAAGCGAACTGCAAACTCGGTTCATCAAGTCCATGAATACTACCGGGGCATTAGTCAGACCGAAAGGCATGACTAAAATTTGTAGTGTTCGTACCTTGTTTGAAAAGCCGTCTTAGGTACATCTTCCTCCCTTACCTTCAACTGGTGATAACCCGACCTCAAATCCATATTCGAGAAGAAACTTGCACCTCCAAACTAATCAAAGAAATCATCGATCCTAGGAAGCGGATACTTGTTCTTGACTGTCACCTTGTTGAGTTCTCGATAGTCTATGCACATCCGTATAGACCAGTCCTTCTTCTTTACAAAGAGTACAAGCGCTCCCCAAGGTTATGAGCTAGGGCGTATGAAACCCTTGTCGAGAAACTCCTGCAATTGCGTCATCATTTCCTTCATTTCTGCCGGAGCCAAGCGATAGGGTGCGCGCACTATTGGTGCCGCCCTGGGCACCAATTTAATCCTAAACTCTACTTGACGATCTGGAGGCAAACTTGTCAAGTCATCCGGGAATTCTTCCGGGTACTCATTCTCAACAGGCACGTCCTCTACCCCTTTCTTCTCTTTCTTAGCATCTAACACATATGCTAAAAACCCAAGGCATCCCTTCCCAAACACCGCCTAGCTTTCATCTTGGAGATTAAACACGACTTCCTATCTCGGTGATCACCATAAATTACCGCTTCATTTTTATCAGGTAAGGTGATGCGGATCAACTTCTTATTGCACACGATGTTAGCATCATTATTCGCCAACCAGTCCATACCTACTATCACATCAAACTCCCCCATACCCATCGGGTATTAACGTAATGGAAACAAAGGCCCATCAATATCAATGTTACACCCCTCATAAACTTCCCTCACCATGACTCGACTACCATCCGCTACTTCTACTTCAAACCCATAATTTAACTTCCTAGGCTTCACTTGCAAATTCCGAATAAAACTCGGTGAAACAAAAGAGTGGTTTGCACCCGAATCAAACAACACTCTAGCAAGAGTCGAGTCAATAAGGAAAGTACCTGTCACCACATCGGGTGTATCCACCGCCTCCTCCGTCGACATGTGGAACGCCGTCGCCTTAGCGCAAGCCGACTCCACCCTCCTCTCCCCGCTTCCTCCTCCATGACCTCCCCCAAAGTTTCTCGTGGTACTCTTCTTCAGCTGTGGGCACTCTGATTTCATATGACCTAGCTACCGACAATGATAGAAAGCCCTCAGGTTGTGGCAATCCCGTGCCATATGCCCTGATTTTCCACACTTGTAACACCCAGTTGGGTCAAAAGAGCAATCCCCACGGTGCACCCAGTTACATTTACCACAAAACCTCTCTTCGAATCTCGGACCCACCCGCGGCTCGGGTCTCAAAATATTGGGCCTCTTGGAGTCACATCCAGGTCCTTCCCACTTTCTTTTATGACAAACCCTTTCTAAAATTTGGTGGTTCTTTTCCTTCTCAGTAAGCTCTTCCACATCAACCGCCGGTTGGAATGTAGCGGGACCTCTCGTTTGAACCAATTCCCTCACGCTACTCTTCAGCCCCCACACGTACCACTCAATGCGCCTCTCCTCAATAGGCACATTAAATTCCGCAAATCGAGCCTTCTCAATAAACTTCGAAGTGTATTCTTGCACTGACATCGCTTCCTGTTCTAAGCCTAGAAATTCTTCCTCAAGTTTCTTGACTGCCGCCACCGGGCAAAACTGCGTCGTAAATCTCTTGGTGAACGACTCCCATGAAGTTGTCTTGGCCACTTCCGACCCTTCCACCGGTTTCTATATCCCACCAGAAGATAGCATCCGACTTCAGCATCGACATTTCAAACAACACCTTGTCCTCCTCAACACACTTGCTAGTATCAAAAGCTAGCTCCATCTCCCGAATCCATCTCAAAGCCATCACTTCCATCACTGGGTTACGCTCTCCACTAAAAGATGGAGGCTTGCATGATGCAAAAGTATTGAAGGTGCATCCTTGAACTGACTTAGTATCACTCGGCTCCACCGGGGTCAGCTGAGAGTGACCGCCTACTTCAGTTGCAGGTAGGCTAGACACTTCCACTTCCGTATCATTCCCATTCTTTGTACGACCATCTGATGCAGACCTTGTTTGACGCTCCAGTAACGCTTGTAGAGTCTCTTGTAGCTTGGTCATTTAAGTGGCGAAATTTTCCTCGGGCAGAAAAGGCTGGGTATGGCCTCGACCACGACCCTACCTCTCACCGATTCCGAACTCTCTTGTTGTGACAGCTCACGTTCCTCAGGAGCCTCAGCGTTCCTAGCTCGACGAACAACACCCACCTTTTTCTGCCCTCAAGTTGCCATCGTGGCGCCGCCTGCTTGTGTGGTAGCTCGTCGGGGTGTTTTCCTCTTCCATCTACCGCGACGTTCGCCCGTCCCATGGGTGGCCGCCTGCC
The DNA here is from genome assembly GCA_033807775.1 of Saussurea involucrata. Taxonomy (NCBI): domain Eukaryota; kingdom Viridiplantae; phylum Streptophyta; class Magnoliopsida; order Asterales; family Asteraceae; genus Saussurea; species Saussurea involucrata. Next base: position 127,564,485 of record CM066320.1, read on the forward strand.
TCGGAGGATTTACAGGTCCATCCTCCAAAACCTCTTCCACATGGATTGCCTCCTCAACCGGCACTGCATGTAACACCCGTACTTTCACAACGCATTAAACCGTGTTTATATTAAGATTAGTAGGTTCGTTAATTTGGTGATCATGTATATATATATATATATATATATATATATATATATATATATACACGTATATCGTCGTTTTAGTTTTTCAGCATGCATGGAAGTCATTTGGGTTATTTTGGGTGTTCGGGGCATGTGATACCCTCCATGCGAGAGTGCCCTGGGCACAATTGCATGGCACAATTGCCGAGATTGTACTGACGGTGACCAGAGGTTTGAGCGAGAGTGACATGCGAGCGTGCCATCAGGGCACAATCGCATGGCATAATCGCGGGTTTTGTATCGGGAGTGGGAGGCCAACCGCGATAGTGACTGGCGATTGTGACACAAGGCACAATCGACGTCTCATACTCTCCCGTTTAGTCCGGGTATTTATTTTGGACTCAGTCGATTTTCTTTTCATTCTTCTCATTTAGGGTTTCATCTCATACGGTTTTTAGAGCATTTAAGTGAGCTCTCCCAACCCCAAACCTACCACCATAAATTTCAAACATACAATTTGTTGAGGATCATCCTTGGAGCTTCAAGACCACTAGAAGAGCATTTATTGTGGACCATCTCAACTTCTCATCTCACCTTTATCAAAGCCTAGGGTTTTGCTAACTTTTCTAGGTTTCGACTTAAAACCTAGATTGTGAGTTCCTAAACCCTTGATAACTCTAAATACTAGTCTTTCAACTATTTTTCATCTTAATAACTAACATTTTCTTTGAAAAGCTTCTTATTGGTGTTATTAAGCTCATACCTTCATACATTTGGAGATTTGGTGCTTAATGGTAAAGAAAAGGTTACGTGGGAGTATATATTACAAGGATCTTTCATTTTTATGATGGTATCTATTTTGGAAGAGTTATGCCTTATTTTAGGGTTTTGAGCTTAATGGCTTGACTTATGGCTTAATGAGAATATATGTAACATCCTGAATTTTCTATTTAATATTTTAATGAGGATTGGGATGTATTTGTATTTTGTGTAAACCTTGAGTTATATGGAAATTTTATAATTCAATAGGGTTATAATACAAGAGATTAAAGTTTGGTGTTACTTTTGGAAATATCGAACTAGAAGGGGGTATTTGGTCATTATATGGAAGTGTGTAGGGATAAAGGAAATGAGATAGATGAAATATCTCATCCTGGTGGTTTTGAGTCGGCAAAGAATAGACAGAGAGAAAGAGATAGAGAAAAAGAGGAAAAAGGAAGAAAGCTAGAGTTGTCTTCAAATTGGTAAGGAATTTATCATGTGTTTTGATGAAAAGTGTTGTAGCTATAGAGTTGTAAACGAATCTATGTTGTGAATAGGTTTTCAAAATCGTTTACAGCAGATTTGGATTGAATTTGTGCAACAAAGTGGGTTTTACATCAAAAAGGTGAGTTCATTCGTGGTTTGCTTAAATCCGTGTTTATATGTTAAATTAAACCTTGAAATAGTGTATAAATCGGTTATGAACTGTATGGAATGGTCTGGAATGAGCTGAATCGAACAAATATGTATCTAGATCAAATTTTAAGCTGCAGGTCGAAGGTTTCCGGATAAAACCATGTATCCGGAAACCGTGGTGATGAATGTCCCCGGACATGACAAAGTCATCCGGTAAGTCTTAAATTTTGTATAGTTTCCGGATGAAATAAGTTACCGGATGGTATCCGGATTACCTTGGTTTCCGGGTGTCATCCGGATTAGTGAAATACCCGGTAAGTTGATGTATCCGGAAAGATGAGGGTATCCGGAAAGTTGGTGTATCCGGTATGTCTGGGGTATCCGGAAAACTTGTGTTGTCCGGATAGTTTAAGGTGTCCGGAAACTGGTACTGTCCGGTCACTTTTGGAGTACTCAGTAACTTTAGGACTTGCTGACTTCTAAACAGGTACGGTTTAGGAATTGAAATGCATTTCTATTGGCCTGAACATACTTACAGCTGAATGGTAGGTTGTTAGGCTTAATGATTGTTCTAGTTTGATACTAGACAGGTGTGTAGTAAGTGTAATGGATCCATAGGCACTAGTGTTTGGTAATCACATGGAATAGGCGTGTGGTAATAATCGTTATTCCAGTATGTGTGTGTGGAAATTGTGGAATAGGCGTGCGGTAATAATCGTTATTCCCAATTTCTAAGGAAGAAAATGGGATTGACATAAGTGCTTGTAATCTCTACTTCCTTTCCGATAAATGGGCATGTGTAATTGCGATTTATTGGATAAGAGCATTAATCTAGAATCATTAAAGATTCGTAGTGTGGCTCTGAGGCATGATATGCTGATGGAATTATTGTCAGTCATATTCATGGGATTGGATGAAATCGTGTAATGGAATAGAGTTACACGTACGGTAAGAAAAGGAGTAATCAGGTTTGTTGTAACTTGTTTACATTGATTTTGCAAATATTATTATTGAAACGAATGTTCTCACTAGGCGTTGGCCTAATCGTTTCATATGATGTTTTCTTACCAGGTACTAGCTCGGGAAAATAAAAGGGATGTGGGACGAGCGTTTTGGAATAGCGGAAAAGTCAATTAACAGAAGGAGATTTTGAAGGATTGCTTAGATAACTTTGTTAATCTGATTATAGTGACATAATTAGATTAATAGGTTATTTGAAGGATTCTGTATTTGTAAATATATTCCTAGTGGTTAATTCACTTGCTATATATATATATATATATATATGAAAGTTGAAGTTTATTTTATCATAACTTGTGGAAATTTGAGTTCAAATTAGCCCGGAATTTAGGGTGTTACAATATGGTATCAGAGCATTAGTTTAAGTGAACTAAGTATGCTGAAGAGGTACTTAGACTTAAGTTGTGATGAATTAAGTTATGATTCGTGAGAATGGGTAGAAATACTAAGACGGGATAGTCTTAGAGTTGACGGAAATACGTGAAATTAGTACTGTAATGATGGTAACGAGGATTCTCCTGTATGATATATTTACAATTTCAATTAGCTACTGTTATTTATGAATATATTGTTACATAAGCATGCTATTTTCTAAATGGTTACAGTGACTAATGATCGGTATAGTATGTTTTGTATATTCGTATGTGTATAACCATTTCTTATGGTTATCCCCTTATGTATATCAGAACGATGGTGAATACGCCGCCATTATCCCCTATTTCTGCGATGGATAGGTCCATGATTGATGGGACAGGAGAAAAGCAAACAGGATTAGGCGAAATTCATGAGACTCCGTCGGGGTTTATTTCTCTTGGAGGAGTGCAAAGTCAAGTACATAGAGTGGGTACTAGTACAGCTGACCAAGAAACGTCGGGGTCAAATATGGAAGTCCGAATGATGGAAAACATGACAAGAATGATGACGAACGCAATGGCTCAACAAACCAAAATGTTTATGAAAGCATTGAACGATCGAAGTACAGAGTTGCAGCGAACGGGAACCGATACTGGAGTAATTAATCCACTTCCTACTCCAGTAACAGAAACAGAGAGGAGAGTGGAAAGAGTTTGCTCGTACAAGACGTTTCTAAGTTGTAAGCCGCCAGAGTTTAAAGGAACAGATAGTCCAGTGACTTGTATGAACTGGATTAGGGAAATGGAACAAGCCTTCTGGGCTTGCGAGTGTGATGAGAAGTCAAAGGTTAGATTTGTATCTCAAATGTTAAAAGGTAATGCACTGACATGGTGGAACATAGTGACAACTTCAATATCGGCTTCAGTATTGACTGCTATGACTTGGGAGTCATTCAAGAAGAAGGTTTTGGAGGAGTACTGTAATGAGAACGAGATGGATAGAATCGAAGAAGAGTTTCGGACTCTCAAGAAGGGTAACATGTCTGTGAGAAAGTATACTGAAACGTTTTTGGAGAAGCTGAATTTGGTAGGGCATGTGGCTCCTAATGAAAAAGAAAAGATTAAAGCTTACTTGAAGGGTTTGCCAATGGACATGATGTCCCGGGTAAGAAACGCTAAAGCTTCAACACTGAGGGAAACTATTGAAGAAGCTAAGGTGATGGAAGAAGTCTACGCCAAGGATAAAGAAGAAAAGACCCAAGTTGGGGAGAAACGAAAATGGGAGAGCCGGCCAGAGTCTTTTCAGAGACCTAAGGCAGCTGGTAAAGGTGTTCGTTATGATTCGCGTCGTGAACCAAATTGGTGTTCAAAGTGTAAGAGTAAACATTATGGGTCATGTCGGGTGACAACGCTGGAGTGTTTCAAGTGTGGTAAAAGTGGGCATATGATGAACAACTGTCCAGTACAAGGAAATACATGCTACGAGTGTAAGCAACCGGGTCACTTCTGCCGGGATTGCCCAAGGTCGAAAAAAAGTGGAGATGAAAGTAAGAAGTCAAATATCCCAAAGCCAACGGGTCGGGCGTTTCAGATGACCGCTGATGAAGCTAAAGAATCGAAAGATGTCGTCTCGGGTACTTTCCTTGTTAATTCTTGTCTTGCGCGCATTTTATTCGACTGTGGTGCAAATTTGTCATTTGTATCCAAGTCGTTCTTTCACAAGTTAGCTATGCCTGTTACTACTTTGGAAGACGCCTTAGTAGTTGAGGTAGCTAATGGGGGTCAGGTCTTGGTTCGTGAAAGACTTGATGGTTGTTTTATTTCGATAGAAGAGACAAAATTTCCGATCGACTTGTTGTTGATGGAAATTGGAGGATTTGATGTGGTTGTGGGTATGGATTGGCTGATAACCAATCAGGCAGAAATATTTTGTGCAAAGAAATTATTCTGGATTCCGATGGCTGATAGGGATGATGTACTCATCTTTGGGGAAAAGCGAAAAGGGGAAGTTCCGTTAATTTCTGTTGCGAAAGCGCGTAAATGTTTAATGAAAGGATGTTCATCATATCTAGCTTATGTTTTAGATGTAAAGTCAGAAAAGAAGCGAGTAGAAGATATCAAAGTGGTACGTGATTTTCTAGACGTATTTCCCGATGATCTTCTAGGCCTACCGACTGAGCGGTAGGTAGAGTTCCGTATTGATCTCATTCCCGGATCGACACCAATTGCGCGAGCACCTTATCGTCTAGCGCCGGCCGAAATGAAAGAGATGATGACTCAACTTTAAGAGTTGTTAGATAAAGGTTTTGTTAGACCGAGTTCTTCGCCGTGGGGAGCTCCGGTGTTGTTTGTTAAGAAGAAAGATGGTACTATGAGAATGTGTATAGATTACCGTGAGTTGAATAAGGTGACAATTAAGAATAAGTATCCGCTTCCAAGGATCGATGATCTGTTTGATCAACTCCAAGGTGCGGGATGTTTTTCCAAGATTGATTTGAGGTCGGGGTACCATCAAGTTCGAGTAAGAGATGAAGATATCCCATAGACAACCTTCCGAACAAGGTATGGGCATTATGAATTTCTTGTGATGCCATTTGGGTTGACAAATGCTCCTGCGGTGTTCATGGATCTGATGAACCGAGTATGTCGACCACTCCTAGATAAGTTTGTCATTGTATTCATTGATGACATACTTGTCTATTCGACTATTCGAAGACAGAAGAAGATCACGCACACCATTTACGTGAAGTTTTAGAAGTATTGAGAAGAGAGAAGTTGTACGCAAAGTTCTTAAAATGTGAATTCTGGTTGAAGGAGGTACAATTTCTAGGTCATGTGATCACTTCGGAATGAGTTAAAGTAGACCCAGCAAAGATATAAGCTATGACGAATTGGGAGACACCAAGAAGTGCGTCTAAAATAAGAAGTTTCTTAGGTCTTGCGGGTTATTATCGGAGATTTATTAAAGACTTCTCGAAGATTGCTTCTACTTTGACTTTATTGACTAGAAAGAACGTGAAGTTTGTCTGGACGGAGAAACAAGAATTGGCTTTCAGAACTTTACGTCAAAAGTTATGTGAAGCCCCTATTCTTGCTTTACCAGAAGGAACATAAGATTTTGTTGTTTACATTGATGCTTCCAAGATGGGCCTGGGATGTGTATTGATGCAACGAGGCAAGGTAATTGCTTATGCGTCAAGACAACTTAAAGAGCATGAGAAGAACTATCCAACACACGATTTAGAGTTAGCAGCGGTTCTTTTTGCTTTGAAGCTGTGGAGGCACTATTTGTATGGGACGAAATGTACTCTTTATACTGATCATAAGAGTTTGAAGCATGTCTTTGATCAGAAAGAGTTAAATATGAGACAATGACGCTGGTTAGAGTTACTTAAGGATTACGATTGTGAATTACATTACCATCCTGGTAAAGCAAATGTAGTAGCCGATGCTTTAAGTAGAAAATAGTATAGTGGGTGTTTGAAGACGACCAATGCTAGGATTGATGTAATGTCCAGTTTGATAGAAAAGATCAAGGAGGCACAAGCGGAAGCCTTACGAGAAGAAAATCTGAAAGAAGAGGTGATGAGCAAACAACATCTTCAACTGACTGAAGATAGCCGTGGAATTAAGTTGTTTCAAGGCCGTGTTTGGATCCCAAAGATTGGAGGAAATCGAGAGTTGATTCTCGAAGACGCCCATAGATCTAAGTATTCTATACATCCTGGGAGTACTAAGATGTATAGGGATTTGAAGTTACACTGTTGGTGGCCAGCTATGAAAGTAGATGTGGCACGAATAGTGGAAAAGTGTATAACATGTTCTTTAGTAAAAGCTGAACATCAGAAGCCTTATGGAAGTTTCCAGTCTTTGGAGATTCCAGAATGGAAGTGGGAAAAGATTACTCTGGATTTTGTGACCAAGTTACCAAGGACTCAGAAAGGTAACGACACTATTTGGGTGATTGTGGGTCGTTTGACTAAGAGTGCTCATTTTCTAGCTATGAAAGAAGCGTCACCAATTGAGAAATTAGCAAAACTGTATATTGATGAAGTAGTGTCAAGGCATGGTATACCAGTGTCGATAGTGTCAGATCGTGATAGTCGGTTTACCTCGAGATTTTGGCAGTCACTACAAGAGGAATTAGGTACAAAGGTAAATCTGAGCACTGCTTATCATCCGCAAACTGATGGGCAAAGTGAAAGAACCATTCAAACTTTGGAAGACATGCTCAGGTCATGTGTATTGGATTTTGGAGGTAATTGGGATACGCATCTACCGTTAGTAGAATTTGCGTATAACAATAGTTACCATTCTAGTATTGGAAGAGCACCTTTCGAAGCCTTGTATGGCCGGAAATGTAGAACTTCGGTGTGTTGGTTAGAAGCCGGAGAGAAACAGTTTGCTGGTCCGGAACTGGTACAACAAACGGCAGATAAAGTGAAAGAAATTCGGTAGCATATGAAAGCAGCTCAAGATAGACAAAAGAGTTATGCTGATCCGAAAAGAATACCAAAAGAGTTCCAAGTTGGGGAGCGCGTGATGCTTAAGGTATCCCCATGGAAAGGTGTGATAAGGTTTGGTAAACGTGGGAAGTTAAGTCCTCATTTTCTAGGACCTTTCACTATAACCAAAAGAGTTGGTTTACAAGCATATCAGTTGGATCTTCCACCGGAGTTGGAAGGGATCCATAACACTTTTCATGTGTGTTACCTTCGGAAATGTCTAGCCGAAGAGGAAGATGTGATTCCACTTACAGATGTAAGAGTGGATGAGAAGAGTCGTTGTGTGGAAGAACCAGAGGTAATTTTGGAAAGATCGGTTAGAAAGCTACGTAATGGCAAGGAAGTAGCTATGTTGAAAGTACAGTGGAAACACCATCGAGGTGCCAATGTGACTTTAGAATCGGAAGAGGATATGAAGGTTAGATATCCTCACTTGTTTACCTAACTTTGATTTCGGGGACGAAATCATTTTCAAGTTGGGGAGTATTGTAACATCCTGAATTTTCTATTTAATATTTTAATGAGGATTGGGATGTATTTGTATTTTGTGTAAACCTTAAGTTATATGGAAATTTTATAATTCAATAGGGTTATAATACAAGAGATTAAAGTATGGTGTTACTTTTGGAAATATCGAACTAGAAGGGGGTATTTGGTCATTATATGGAAGTGTGTAGGGATAAATGAAAATGAGATAGATGAAATATCTCATCCTGGTGGTTTTGAGTCGGCAAAGAATAGACAGAGAGAAAGAGATAGAGAAAAGGAGGAAAAAGGAAGAAACCTAGATTTGTCTTCAAATTGGTAAGGAATTTATCATGTGTTTTGATGAAAAGTGTTGTAGCTATAGAGTTGTAAACGAATCTATGTTGTGAATAGGTTTTCAAAATCGTTTACAGCAGATTTGGATTGAATTTGTGCAGCAAAGTGGGTTTTACATCAAAAAGGTGAGTTCATTCGTGGTTTGCTTAAATAAGTGTTTATATGTTAAATTAAACCTTGAAATAGTTGTATAAATTGGTTATGAACTGTATGGAATGGTCTGGAATGAGCTGAATCGAACAGGTATGTATCTAGATCGAATTTTAAGCTGCAGGTCGAAGGTTTCCGGATAAAACCATGTATCTGGAAACCGTGGTGATGAATGTCCCCGGACGTGACAAAGTCATCCGGTAAGTCTTAAATTTTGTATAGTTTCCGGATGAAATAAGTTACCGGATGGTATCCGGATTACCTTGGTTTCCGGGTGTCATACGGATTAGTGAAATACCCGGTAAGTTGATGTATCCGGAAAGATGAGGGTATCCGGAAAGTTGGTGTATCCGGTAAGTCTGGGGTATCCGGAAAACTTGTGTTGTCCGGATAGTTTAAGGTGTCCGGAAACTGGTACTGTCCGGTCACTTTTGGAGTACTCAGTAACTTTAGGACTTGCTGACTTCTAAACAGGTACGGTTTAGGAATTGAAATGCAGTTCTAGTGGCCTGAACATACTTACAGCTGAATGGTAGGTTGTTAGGCTTAATGATTGTTCTAGTTTGATACTAGGCAGGTGTGTAGTAAGTGTAATGGATCGATAGGCACTAGTGTTTGGTAATCACATGGAATAGGCGTGTGGTAATAATCGTTATTCCAGTGTGTGTGTGGAAATTGTGGAATAGGCGTGTGGTAATAATTGTTATTCCCAATTTCTAAGGAAGAAAATGGGATTGACATAAGTGCTTGTAATCTCTACTTCCTTTCCGATAAATGGGCATGTGTAATTGCGATTTATTGGATAAGAGCATTAATCTAGAATCATTGAAGATTCGTAGTGTGGCTCTGAGGCATGATATGCTGATGGAATTATTGTCAGTCATATTCATGGGATTGGATGAAATCGTGTAATGGAATAGAGTTACACGTACGGTAAGAAAAGGAGTAATCAGATTTGTTGTAACTTGTTTACATTGATTTTGCAAATATTATTATTGAAACGAATGTTCTCACTAGGCGTTGGCCTAATCGTTTCATATGATGTTTTCTTACCAGGTACTAGCTCGGGAAAATAAAAGGGATGTGGGACGAGCGCTTTGGAATAGCGGAAAAGTCAATTAACAGAATGAGATTTTGAAGGATTGCTTAGATAACTTAGTTAATCTGATTATAGTGACATATCTAGATTAATAGGTTATTTGAAGGATTCTGTATTTGTAAATATACTCCTAGTGGTTAATTCACTTGCTATATACATATATATGAAAGTTGAAGTTTATTTTATCATAACTTGTGGAAATTTGAGGTTCAAATTAGCCCGGAATTTGGGGTGTTACAATATATTTGGCTTAATGATGATATTTTGTCTTAATGATGATATTTTGTCTTAATGTGAATTATGCTACATGTTAGTACACTTTTTGATTTTTCTCATAATGTGCATTTATATATATAAGGGTATGCCTTGGAAGTATATATGTGGAGTTATGTGCTTAAAGAGTTTGTATTTGTGGTTTTGAGATTACTATGTGGGAATACATGTCTATGTGATGGTTGGACCATTTCTAATGAGAATGTTATATATTATTATATATGTGCCACTTGGAGTAGCTGTTTAATGACGTTTGCAATTTGGAGGAATCGTTAAGTAGACACTAGGAGGATATAGTCTTGGGCACCACCATGGAGGTGTGTGCCTAGATCTCCGCCTTTGGGGTAATGCCTTGGAGGCAGCCCCCAATGTGCCGGGCCTTGTGGTGTTACTCGTGGGAGTAGACGCTAAGGTGTATCGTCTCTTGTGGTGAAACTTGACTTGGTGTTTTGGGTCTCCCCCATTGATTCCAATTGTGAATACTCATTTATATGAACCATTGTTATGTGATATTGCATGATATATTTATTGTTCAACTCAGTAGGTTTTTGGCCTAACACTTGTTTGGTTTTTAATGTGTGCCTTAGGTTCTAGAGGTGCCGTTGATAAGAAGGCCTAGGCGGCCTCTAGTGTGAGCTTGGGGGAGATACTTGCTTTTGGTGACACACCGACTTTACGGAGTACATCTTGAATTAGAGACGACACCCCTTTTTGTAATCTTTTATCCGAAATGGAATTAGATTAGTTGGTTGTCGTTAAACTCCTATATTTGTAATTAACCTTTCGGTGTTGATCATATTTCTCCATTTTTGGGAGGCTCTTATGTCCACTTTGTATCACTCTTCCATTTTATGGATGTTTTTATTTATCCTAATTTTTGGGGTGTTACACTGCCTCCACAACCGGCACTGCCTCTTCCACTGGCATCGACCTACTCCTTAGAGTTCTTCGTGACATAACTTCTTACTAAAATGTGCACAATAAAACAACCTTAAGATAACAGCTCCAGAATAAGGCAAAATAAGCACTTACACGTACCTTTAAATTCGTAGTTACATTAGCCATGTGTAATCCCGAACTTACCTTACGTGACGATTCTCGCTACCCCATCATTCATGTCCCTGTTGAGGTCTCTCCTAAGGTCTTCCTAATTCTCAGTCGTGTCCCCTTAAACCCACAGTTTAAGTCTAGGCCCGACCGGTCACCTAAATCTCTTAAACTATGGCTCTGATACCAACTATAACAACCCAAACAAAACAACCACATAACAGCTAATATAATATGGATAAAATAGATAGAATGGTCTAATCAGCCCCAAAATCTGAACAATCAAGCGAAATACAACCAAGTTTAAAGTATATTAATCACTATACAGTTGAGAATGTATTAGGAAGACTAAGTCCGCGAGTCTGTCTGCAAAACTCGAACTTTAACTAGCGCTCAATCCAAAGCTCACATTCTTCCCTTCCCCTTGCTAGAACCCTCACAATCCTGCTTGCCTGAAAAGGTTTTAGTTTTAAAAGCGTGAGGTCTAGTGAGTCCCCTCAAATAGCATACCACCAACCACAATTATCACTTAAAGTGAAATAACGCATTTATAAATAATCCCCTTTTCGGAAATCCATCATGCACACACACACACACACACACACACACACACATGTGGATGACACACGCTTTGGCCACACACACTTGTGACAACGTGTTGCAGGCTCACACCTGCCCTCTACCGAATCACACAAAACGAATTCGTGTTTGGTTTCGTGCAAGGCCCTCGCAGCAGGAAGAGGCAGTTGTCATTTGAAAGAAAACGCTCTTTGTTTGTAATAAGGTTCCAAACCTTGCATTCAACGGGTCACACCTCCCATATAAAGCGATCACATGTCTCGCCCCAAATGCATGCAATTAAAGTCCACACCCGCAATTTTATAAAAACAATAAATACCATCCATTTTAGAAAACAATCAGCACCGTTAAAACATATATAACATTTGGAGTAGTAATATCAACTCACATGTCGTCCACGCTAAAATCTAACTCGCTCGAACTAGAAATTCTCGGGACGAACATCTATTTACACACGGTACACCAAGGTATTAAATCACTCTCAATTACCCCAACGTCGACCCTCGCCCGACCCTCTAATCACCTCTCAAACTTAAGTTAACTGAAATCGAATTGGACAGAGGAACAATCCTAAGAGACACCAATTTCTGGATGCACTTTCCGAATCGTAGGTTTCCAGACCCGCTTTCCGGATCGGAGGTTTCTGGACCCACTTCCCGGATTCTCACTTTCCGGACCACCTATCCGGACTGTCACTTACCGAATGCGATTTCTGGATGCAGGGTTTTGGTCGAACTCGATTTTTACCAAAATGATCAATCTCGCAGCATAAGAAACAGTTTTAAATTCCTTGATTTAATAGGGCACTTTGTCTATGTTCTTTAAACAATACACATCCATTTAAAAGCCAAACTCCATTATTCAAGTCTACAAATCGATTTACTCAACTACGTCAAAAATTTCACAGTCACAACGATCCCCATCGAAAATAGAGAGAGACGTATGTTTAGAGGTTACCTTAAAGACGATTTGTTGAAGAACTCTTCCTCAAATTGCACTTTTCTTCCCAAAATCGCAAAATCGCACTCCGTGGCTTTCGTTTTTGCTCTCAATCGCAAGCCACCCGAAAATGAATCAAAATAGGGTTTTGGGCCAAAATGAGGGTTTGATTCCCTCCTCCTTCTAATTACAAAACAATCCTTGAAGCTAAGAATGTTCATCAAAATACCACCCTACATTCCATTTTCTTCAAATTTAGGATCCCGATTATTACATAATGCATACTACATTCTATCATATGACACACACACACACACACACACACATATATATATATATATATAGAGAGAGAGAGAGAGATGAAATTTTAAATACAAATCATATCATGTATGCAAACCATGCAAACCAATCAGTTGAGATATTTATAAAAATGACGTGGGTTCATTAGTATGATATGAATGTTTATGAAAGATAATTATAGTTTATTAATTACGATCAACGCTTTATATTAGGATACAAGTGAGATATTTTATGACGTCAGATATTTATTAGACTATATGGACGGTTGGGATTGGTTTGCCGATTTGTATTTGAATGTCCCTATATATAGGTAAGTTCAAAAATAGAACACTAAATATCGTGATAAGGTAAGAATGGAAGGTTAAAGGAAGGATATTTTGTGAATCCATTGAAAACCCCAAAAAAATCTATTTGAAGATGCATATGTGAACCGATGTTACAAATTATTCATATGGGTTCTCATATGCATCTTTAAATGTGGGTTTTTAATGATTTACATATAAACCTTCCATAAATACCTTCTCTCACAGTATTTAACCTTCTTATTTAAATCTTCCTATATATATATATATAGAGCTAATCATTTATTAAGAAAACAAATGGTGTTAACTCTACAAACCCCTTTGGACCAATCAGAAACCATTTCTAGTCTAGGTTACTTCACATGCTGGAATAAATGATTAAGGGGTAAATATGTAATCTTATCTCTTTTGTTGTTTCCCTCTCCCTAGGCTTTAATTTTTTCTTCTCTCAACTCCTTGCATCGCAATCCATCGTAACATAATCATTCCACCGCTTGCCGTTGCCTAAATCCATCCACCTAGGGCTGCTCAAAAACCCGACTAACCCGACCAACCCGATTAACCAAACCCAACCCGGCGTGAAATAACCCAACCCGAAGCAACCCGATGTCCAATCGAGTTGATATCGGGTTACGATCATTTGAACCCAACCCAACCCGATGAACCCGATCTTCTTTTATTTTTTGAATTTAATATGATTGTTATCTCTCTACTAATATGTACATTAGACAATTACACCATTATGTACCCTATTTATATACATATATTTTCAATCTCTTATCCATCTCTATATAACTCCTTCACACACACACACACACACACACACACACACACACACACACACATATATATATATATAGACTTGAGATCATGTGAGACCAAGACATTTCCGTGAGACCCGTGAGACCAAAAAAATAACACTAAACCTTCACAGTAAAAGACTGTGAAGGTATTGTGAAGGTATTGTGAAGGTAAACCTTCACATTGTTTTTGCTGTGAAGGTTCGCTGTTTTGCTTACCTTCACAATGAATCGTTGTGAAGTTTTAGTGTTATTTTGTGGTCTCATGGTCTCACGAAAACATGTTGGTCTCACGTGAACCCAACCCTATATATATATATATATATATATATATATATATATATATATATATATATATATATATATATATATATATATATATATAAGTTGGGTTCCGGTGAGAAGCGTGAGAAGTGGTTATCAACCGTTGGATTTGAAATGGACGAACATTAGGATGAGATGCACCTACCGAAATGCACCGGATCAATTCCCTTTTAAGCCGCAATTCATGGGAAGATATTTGATTAAAAGTTATTAATGGTTCAAATGTACTTCTCACACTTCTCACCAAAAAATGACACTTCTCACATGATCCAAAACCTATATATGTATATATATATATATCCAAATTAAGAAAAACAGTTGAAGGCGATATGTTTAAAATTTGAGAAATATGGCAGTGTATCAAATGATTGATGTTGAAAGGAATTATAAGTAGAGAAAACAACATATTATAGGTTACGAGAATAGTTTGATGTGCCAAAATATTAACCCGACCAACCCGTACGGTTTGGGTTGGGTTGGGTTGAACTTTGGTTTGGTTTGGGTTGTGTTGGGTTGAGATTTTTCAAACCGTCAAAAATTGGGTTGAGTTGTTCAAATGCCTACAACCCGATCAACCCAACCCGTGAGCACCGCTACATCCACCTCCCGATTCTTCTCTTCATTTGCTTCGTGATCCCGCCGTCTATTTTCACTACCAAACCACTCTTGGTGGAGCCGGAACTTAACCTACCACTTCCAAGAGATCTGCTGGAGAAAATTAGTTTTAATTTTGATGACGCCGAAGTCAAAAAGTAAACCGTTCCATGTTAAATGAGTTCTGCAAACGAGTTGAAGAGATACGCAACAGGCAGTTACGGGAGTTTGTCTCTTTGTCTCCTCTCTCTCTCTCTCTATCTCCCTTCTATCCTTATCCTTAATCTATGTGTGGTGGATAAGGGTGTTCGCGGTCCGGTTTGGGCGGTTTAACCCCTCAAACCACAAACCAAACCGCAAATGGCGGTTTATTAATTTTTCAAACCGAGCGGTTTGACATCAAGTACCCAGACCGGTCAAACTGGACCGCGGTTTAAGCGGTTTGGTCCGACCGGTTTAGGCGATTTGGGCCTTTTATGGGTTTTAAAGTTTAAACTTAAAAAATATATATAATTTTGAAGTCGTGACTCGTGAAGACGTGAACGGGAACAACGAACCATTAATGCATATTAGGATTTAAGACAAAGTTGAGCCTAAGTTTTAAAAGTTGAGCTAGAATTTTATACAAAAATAAATGCATAATATATATAGAGATGTGGTTTCATTTGCAAACCACTATTAAGTTGCAAACTATGAAACCCTCATTATCACCATAGATTAAGATAATCAATGGCTTAGATTAGATTAATGTAAATATGGTAATAATGAATTTTAAAAAATGAATTTAATTAACCGAAATAATAAAAAAGGGTAAATGGGTAATTTTTCCAACCAGATTAACAAATGAAACTAATTAAACATATGGAAGATTAACAAAAGAAACTAATTAACAAAGGAAACTAATTTTTCCACCTTTTCATTCTTTTAAACTTCTGTATGTCTGATACCAACAATGGTTTCATATTATCGTGGAAACTTTTATTTTTAATGACACTTTATGTTGGTGAAACATGTTGTCAATGAAACTGTTAATGAAAAATGATGTCAATGAATCTGTTAATGAAACATGGTGTCAATGAAACTGATAATGAAGCATGACTTGCAATGAAACTGTTAATGAAATATGTTGATGAAACTCCATAGCAATGAAACAGTTAAGTAATCTTTATGTTGATGAAACCCAATAGCAATGAAACTGGTCATTGATGAATCTTTTACTCGATGAAACAACTAAACAATATTGCTGTTAATTAAACTTTAAATTGTTGAAACAACCTAGGTATGAAACTGTTAATTAATCTTTATGTTGATGAAAAAGACTAGCAATCAAACCGTATGTAATGAAGCCCGTTGCTAATAACTATACTATTCATTTTGTAGTTGTTGTACGGAGATGAAACGAATTAGATCCGGCGATGAACGGAGATGAAACGAATTAGATCCGGCGATGAACGAAGATGAAATCGTCGATGAACGAAGATGAAACGGATTAGATCCGGCGATGAACGGAGTAGTACAGCGATGAAACGAAAGTGAACAGAGATGAAAACGGAGAAAAACGGAGATGGACAAAAATGAAAACGGAGATGAAGAAGTTATACCTTGTTCCAAACTTCAATCATATTCTGAAGCGTCTCATTAGACACTCCAATTTGTTGAAGAACTTACAACACGGACTATTTTTGCTCATCACTATTGGGTACAAAAAGCAAGAAGATTGTTTAACAAAATAAAAAAACAAGAAGATTTGTTTAAAAAAAACCTCCATATCCAAATTCTTCAATACCTCAGGCACGTCTCCTCTATTTTTTTTTGCCATTTCAAGATCCATGATTGAATTTCATGATTACTTTGTCTCTCCCAATTAAAATAGTATAGTTTCCTTAAATAAAAGGTTAGGATATCATCAAATTCAAAAAAAACTGAAAATAGATAATTTCCTTATTTAATACCATGTATACAAAATGTCAAAATTGCCCATATAATTAAAAAAATCGAAAAAACCAAGAAAATCTCTGATTGGTTGGTTTCAGTTTGTAAAGTTTTCATCTTAAATGTGGTTTTCAAATGATCCCTCCCCTATATATATATATATATATATATATATATATAGAGAGAGAGAGAGAGAGAGAGAGAGAGAGAGATAATAAATTGTAACCGCTAAATGTGTGTAACCCGTGTAACCTGTCGATTTCATAGGTTTTTTTGATGATTTTTTTAGAAATTGTTTATTTTGATGAAAATAGTTCATATCATTCATTTCTTGATGAATTTTTTTATGAAATTTGTAGTTTCATAGGTGAAAACGAAAATATATGAAAAGTTTCATAAAAATGAAAAAAACCTATGAAACTACAAATTTCATAAAAAAATTTAATCAAGAAATGAATGATATGAAACAATTCCATAAAAAAAATTCATCAAAAAAACCTATGAAATCGACGGGTTACACGGGGTTACACACATTTAGCGGTTACAATTTAGTAGGACTATATATATATATATATATATATATATATATATATATATATATATATATATATATATATATATATATATATTTGGCGGTCGGTTTGGTCCAAACCGCCAAAAAAAAAACCGCCAAACCGGACTGGACCGCCCGGTTTGGCAATTTTTCAAACCAGGTCGGACCGCCAGACAGCTCAAACCGCCAAAAACGGTCCGGTTTGATTTGGTTCGACCGGTTTGAGCGGTCCAACAGTTTTTTTGAAGACCCCTAATAGTGGAAGCCTCATTATCGTTCCAGAGATCGCACCATATCTGGGTTTGGGGGGATTTCCAGATTATGCAAGGTTGCACAAGAGTTGAGTATGCATCTCCGGATTATGAAACCAATTGCAACAAATCTGGGTCTTGGGGGATTTCCTTTAAGATACAGGTTATGCAATAGAAGCAACAAACCTAATTTTTGGGGATTTTTTCAAACAATCTTATACAACATCTGAAAATGGAATCGTCAATCCTGAAGATCGAGGTATTCAACATGTTCATAAGGGTGCGTTTGGTACACTGGACATAACAGAACATGACAGAACAAGGATCACTGTTCCATGTTTGAAATGACTTTTATGTGGAACAGAGTGGAACAAAAGTGGAAGGCGTCCAGTTGATGGTTGTTGGCTTATATTTCAATGCCATGGTCAGGGTTGACCAATGCATTGTCGGCTGCTTCATCAATGAATTCCTCTTGAGGAGGAATTTGTTCCTGTGGCTGTTGTTGTTCTTGATCCGCCATTTATAATACCTGAAAGAGTTCACCGTTAGCAAAGAGGTGGATGAAGAATTGTCGACGTGTATCTTAGCAATAATTGGCTCGATCTTGAACATATTGAGGACTGGCATTTAAAGAATAGGGTACTGGACTGTGGAAATGGGAAGTGTCCGGACACAGGCATATGGAATCAGAACTTTCCGGACAAACCATTGTGTCCGGACAAAGGTATCCGGACAAATCAATGTATGTGGTATCCGGAAAAAATGAGGTTACCGGTCAATAGAGTATCCGGACAAAAGACTTTCCGGACAAAATGAGGTTACCGGATGAATAAGTTACCGGACACCTCGGCAATCCGGATAGTTGAACTTACCGGAAACCCTTAAGTTTCCGGATAATTGGGGTTACCGGATGTTGTGGGTGTCCGGATAAAATATCTATTCACATAGCGGTTTCCGGATGATTTGAACGTGTCCGGATAGTTTGAAACTATCCGGACGACATCCGGACTAATCAATTTTTCCAAATTGCACCCTCAAACATATATCTAAGCATCCTAACCGTGTCTATTGGAGTAAATATGCATACGAGAGTGTTTAAGACGACCAAAACCACACTGAAGACTGTCGAACGATAGTCGACGTGAAACGAGGGTTTCGGAAACCATGAATCGAACAAATCTGTGGTCGATATGTGTATTTTAGTGCGTGAGATTTGCATAATCGAGATCGATATCGAAAATAGTGAAACATACCTGTGAATGGAGTTCGATATCGACGAAATGAGTGCTAAGCAGAGGTTTCCGAGTGAGAGAAAAAAACGAAAGGGTGTAGAAACCAGGATTCAATCTTACAATCAATTAAGAACAATCAAACATTAAAATGATAGAGAATTGGATCAAAAAGCTTCATATTCATTCAAGAACAGATTCCAGATCTAGAGAGAGAATCTCTCAAAGATTACAAAGTGAATACAAAGTTATGCGAAAAGTTAGTTAGCTTACAGTTGCTAACTTCTATATATACTGTAAAGGAAAGCTAAAGCTACAGTACATATACATGACAAACCAATAGAACAAATACACGTGTTCTAATTAGTAACTGAATACAACTAAAATGTCCTAAGACATAAGTTCTGAACAACATGTTAGGAACTTCTGAACATCCTTCTGATTAAGCACTTCAGAACACACTTCAAGCACTTGGACATTTTCGTCTTCACCTTCAGAAGTTCTGAGTCTCCTACTCAGAACTCTGAGCCTTCTGTTCAGACTTCACACTTAGTAATCTTTGCAGTATTCTCTAATCAGAACTTCCGAATCTTCTTACTCAGAACTCTGAGTCTTCACTTTAGATCTCAACACTTGTGTTTTTGACAAAACTCTAGATCTAACAACCTGCCCCTTTTTGTCAAACACTCCTATATTTATCAACATTAAATTCCTTTAGAGCAGGAACAATCTTCAGAAGAATCACATTTCTAAGAGCAAGTCTTCTATCAATCTTTTCAATGAGATCTTCTGTCTTTTCAACTTGAACTCCTTTTTGTACCTTTTTATTCAAACTGTTCTTGATAAATCTGAGAGTTCCAGAGCAGTATTTAGCAGCTTCACTAGCTCTAAAAAAGATCTTCTGTTTTTGATTATTTTTCAGTACAACTCCCAATTCTGGCCTTTCACTAACATATCCAATCTTCATAACATCTAGTTGCACATGATCATTATTTGGCTTGGAGAGATACACACATGGTCTATGCACATATAAAGCAACTTGAAAATCAGTATATGCATACCATCTCAGAATGTAGAACATTGCTTCTCTCACTACAGCCAGTGCTCCTCTTTCTACTTTGTACTTGCTACAATCTTTATTTTGCAGAAGACAATACAATCTGTAGAAATCTATCACTGAGATCTTATCAAAGTCAGCTTCAGTGAAGTAGTAGACTTTTCCATCCTCTCTCAGAACATCAAAACCATAGTATTCATTCTTCTTAAATTTCTTGACACAAAGCTCTCTGATTCCAGTGATCATGAAATCAGAATATACAGACTGCTTTTTCTTTCCCACAATTCTTGTCAATTCAGCACGAAACCATTGAGTGAATTCTGACTTATCATGATACACACTTAAGAAATTAACTTCTCTTGGCTGAAAGAAATTTGGTAAAGTATATTCCAAGAATATAGCATTCAGATCAACAGGTATTTCTTCTTCATTGGCTTCAGATTTTTCTGCTTGTTCAACCTCTTGCATCTGAACGTCTTGTGAAGACAATACATCTGGAATACCTTCTTCAACATCATCAGTGTAAACATCGTTGACTTCATATTCAGCAGGAAAGACAAAATCAATATGTAGCAACTTCTTTAGATTTTCTTCTGAAAGCATACAATCACTGCACTCTTTGATTCTTGTTCTAAGATCCAACCTTTCTTTGATATCCTTTGTACATTTATCCCTCATAATTGCTTTCTCACCTTCAGCAGTTACATTCATCTCTATCAACAACCATTGTAGAGTAGCATCACTGTACTTTTCAAGATCATTCAGTCTGAAAAACTTTGGTAAACCAGAAGCTATGTAGAAGAAGCCTTCATTTTCAATTCCTTCAATCACAAATCCACGAGCACAGTTTTCATTGCTAGGCTTTCTGATCGGACAACTTAAATTGCACTTATCTTTTCCTGATTCAATGGTCAGTTGGAAGTCATAGACATGTATGTTTCTAACATATATCCCCAAAATCCTTCTGCATTCAATTTCCATCCAAGTTTCTTCTGTGCTTGCAAAGAACTTTACTAGAAAGATTTGATCATCAAGAAACAGTCTATGAAAATCAAAGCTTGTTAGATTCACTTTAAAATTTCCTTCCTTCAGGACTTCCATACTTATATACTTCAGACCATCAAACTCTTCAGTTTGAAATTCCAACGCCTTCTCAATTCTTTTCTGAATATGTAACCTTTCATCAGGTTTTCTCAATCTGTTTGAAGCTTCTACATATATCATATGTACTCTTTCATCCATAAAACCATCAATAAAGTTCTCAATAACAAAAAACTCATCTTCTATGCAGTAGAGATGCTCATAGGTTTCTTCTGGAAAAATATCACGATAAAAATGCCGGCAAGTGGAGTATCATTCTGTTCAATGATGAAATCACATAATGGTTCTTCCAGTATTGGTAATTCAAGTCTTGGAATCACAATTGGTCTTCTGAACACATATTCCAGAGGCATGAAGTAATTTTCAACTCTATCATACTCTTCATCAATAGCTCCCAACTCATCCACAAAATGCAGTTGAAATTCATCTTGAAACTTTCGTGAATATCCAACAGAGTGATCCTCTTCTCCCATCAAACCAATAGGCCTCACCATTCTGATACACCTTTGAATATTCTGATCATTAAGAACTTTCACCAACACACTGTGCATTCTCCTTATCAGAACATCATTCAACCTCCTTTCTTCAACCTCAGAGCTAAGATCACCTCCAGTGTAAGGAACAATATCTAAGCATGAAACCTTTGTATTCATTTCAGAACCAATTATCATATCATCTGCCATAACCATTTCATCAGCCATAACTGTCTCATCTGCCATAATTGTTTCATCTGCCATAACTAACTCATCTGTTCCAAAAATACACATCTCATCTGCTCTAACCATCTCATCTGACATAATTACATCAGTTTCATCAGAATTTAACTCCAATTCAGAAGTACTTTCAAGAATTTTATCAGTGACTTCTTCAGAAGTATTTTCAAGTACCATATTTTCTGATTCCACAACATCTTCAGATTCAGAGCTTATTGTTTGAACATATGCTAACTCAGTGCTTTGCTTCTGCTTTTTCTCCCCCTTTTGATGATGACGAGGCTCATTATCATCAAACTTTCTCTTCAAAGACTGAGTTGATTCAGATTCTGGTACTGCTATAGATAAAGGCATGATAGCTAGAGGCTTTAAAACACTAGCCAGATTTGAACTAAAAGCTTGAAGCAGAGAAGTCTTCATATCATTCATACTTTTCAGAATCTCCTTTTGAAAATCAGATAACCCATCTTTGATCTCCTTTTTTGTGAGATTCCAAAGAATCTTTGACTCCATCTACCTTTTGTCCAATAGATTTTACTTTGCTTTCCAACATTGTTCTGAGTTCCTTGACTTCATCCTTCAAGGAAACAACTGAATTTTCCAACTTTTGAACTTTCTCTCCCAATTCTTGATTTTGTTTCTGAATCTTTTCAAATTCAGAAGGTTCTAACGATAATCCTGGAGCAACAAATGAACCAGTTTGCATGTTCTCAGAGAACACATGGCCTGTAGGTGCCACAAAGTCACCATGTACAACATATGCATTGTGTAAGTAAGCTTTTAAGATGTTCACTTCCCCAGGACTTCCATCCAATCCTTGACACCCAATATTAGGTATGTCTATGGATGTTGATATAGGAATAAGAAATTCCTCTGATGTGCTTGTGTTTAAAAGAATTTCAGGCCCAAATTGGATATCACTGTGCAATCCAGACTCAATGTGATGAAGAACATGTTGGGATTTATCACCAAACTCCAAATGAGTATGTGATGGTTGCCCTGTATGAAATGAAACAGTAGCATGTTGAAATGCTTCTGAGTAGATAGGATTGGGTTGTTCAAGTTCCACCATGGGCTCAATGGTGTTTTCTTCAATATTGGTCACCTGTGAACCAATAGTAGATGTGGTTGCCCGGATTAGATCAGCTGGATCAGAATTATCTATGTTTTCTAATTCTGGTGACATTCTCTCATCCTCACCGCTCTCTTTCTGTTTTTCACTTTCATGTCTAACCAAGCTCTCAGAATTTTGCCTCTCAATTCTCTCAGAATGTTCTCCCACCTGAACATTCTCCCCCTCTCTATTTGCATTAGACCCCTCACCTCTTATCTCAGGGTTTTCCTCATGGGTAGGGATCTGAGGTTGTTCAAATCCCATAGAGGTGCAATAAGCTTTTAAAATCTCACTCTCCCCTGGAATGTACTGCCTAAGTGACCTTGGCAATGGTCTGTGATTAGGAAAATTTGCAATTTTAAGGGATGAGATCATTTTACCCATGTAGAAAATTGGCCCATGCTCTTCATTTGCTCTTCTTGGAATGTTGGGATCTTGCCTCATTGCATACCAAATCACCATCTGCCAATACCTCTGATAAGGTATATATGTTAGTGGATTATCTCTTGTTTTTCCCTCTAATGCCTTCTGATTTCTTTCAAAGGTATTCTTCATATCTTCCCATAAGATAGAAGCATAATCATAATGCCTATTTTTCACTAACCCATGAAAGATCTGCAAGATTTGCCTTGATGCTTGATCCACTGAACTGTGTTTTCCAACAAGACATTTGTTGACAATGGTAACAAAACATGCCCAAATTGGTGGTAGTTTGTTCCTTCTGAATGAGCTAAGATTCCTCAACTCTTCATTATACCCTAATCTTCTGAATTCAGCCAACAATTCCTCTGTTAAAGGTGAGTCCTCAAAATCTAATATTCCCTCCAAGTCATCTTTCTCTGGCAACCTCAACATAGTTCTCATAAAACTAACAGTCAGAGTTATAGTAACTCCCCCTATATTAGACACAAACTTGTTGCCTTGTAACTCCAAATTTTTCCACCACTGTTGTATATATTGTACTGGTACAATCTTCTTCATTGTGAACCACTTTTTGAAAGGATGATGCTTCAACAACTCTATTATTATCCTATGTTCTTCCTTGAACTTGGTTTCATCAAGCACTAATACACAATTATTTTCAACTAGGTCTAAATATTCATTTTCAGGTACAATCCTCTCCAAAGAATTAGGTCTATAAGACATTACAGACCTCACAACACTCTGTTCGTGTTCAATATTTGCATTTCCTTCTTCTGCATTTCCCTCAGATTCAGCCATTTGTTCTTCCTCTGCATTACCCCCAACATTTCCACCTAAAATATTCTCTCCTATAGCCCCTTCTTCTACGGATCTATTCTCAGGCATACGAACTTCATCATTTTCTGAATCCGAAGAGGATTCCATCAAAGTTCTCGAGGAGTGTAATGATACAGGTCTACTTCTTCTTGTACCAGACATGATTACAATATGGAAGATTGAAAGAAAACAGAATCGAAGAACTCTGGAATTTTGCGTATCTCACTTTTCACTCTTAGAATTCGAATAAATTTGAAAGAGGGATTTTAAGGTCTAATTAAAATCCGCGAAGCAGAAAGGATTCAAACGGTGAAAAGTTGCTTTTTGTCAGAGTTATAACGGTTTCTAACACTGTGAAATACCACAAAAGATATTAAATGAAACATGGTATGTCAAATGAATAAGATGCTGACACGTGTTATTTGATAGAAATTAACACAAGTAAAAGTTCTGAATAACACGTTCAGAATTCTGAGAGTGCATACTCAGAAGTTCTTAGTACACAGTTCAGAAGAAATTCCCTTAGAACCAAAATTCATTTAAAATCAACTTCTGATAATATAAAACATTTGATCACCTAGAAGTAGTTTGAACAAGTGAAAATTATTTTATCATTGAAAGCTTGTTCCCCTTAGAATGATTAGTGATAAGAAAGAAATACAAACCTTGTGAACACATCAGAATGATTTCTGAAAGATATCAATGCTCCTCCTTGACTTAAGCATATACTCAAACACATATTAGACATAAAAAATATGAAAAGAACAAAAATAGAAAGAACTTAACAACAAATTGAAACACTTGTAATTTCCAGAAATGAGTTCTGAAGTCAGATTTTCTGAAGTATTGACTCAGAAGTTCTGAACTCAAGACTCAGAACATCTGAGTAATAGAGTCAGAATTCTGAGTACACTACTCAGAAAATCTTACTTAGAAAAATATTCATTTCTGAAAAATAACAAATATACTCAATTAGTCAGATTAAGCATTCCTATTTTACATGTGAGAAAAGTAAACCTTTTGTGATCAAGAGGCTTTGTGAACAAGTCAGCCAATTGATACTTTGTGTGCACAAAGTGCATTTCTATAGTTCCCTTTTCCACATAATACTTAATGAAATGATACCTTACATCAATATGTTTGGTCTTTGAGTGCTGAACATGATTCTGAGTAATGGCAATGGAACTTTTTTAATCACAATAAATGGGAATTTTGTTGAGTTGATAACAATAATCCATGAGTTGTGTTTTCATTCACAGAGTTTGAGAACAGCAAGCAGCAGCAGCTACATATTGTGCCTCAACAGTTGATGTGGACACACAATTTTGCTTCTTTGAAGCCCAACTCGCTATCTTATCTCCTAAAAAGTGACAAGCACCAGAAGTACTTTTCCTGTCCAATCTGCTTCCTTTCTTGAAGCCAGATTCTAATAAGTATTGAGTTAGAGTGTCATACCAGGCTCTTGGTGCTTGTTTCAGACCATATAATGCCTTATCTAAAAGAGACACATGATCTGAAAACTCAAGATCAACAAATCCTTCAGGTTGATAGACATAAACTTCTTCATTAAGTATACCATTCAAAAATGCTGATTTGACATCCATTTGGTATACTTTGAAGTTCTTGTGTGCAACATATGCCAAGAATATTCTGATTGCCTCTATTCTTGCAACTGGTGCAAATGTCTCATCATAGTCAATTCCTTCTTGTTGAGAATATCCCTTTGTAACCAATCTAGCCTTGTTTCTGACTACAACACCTGACTCATCTTTCTTATTTCTGAACACCCATTTTGTTCCAATAATTGATTTACCTTCAGGCCTTGGAATGAGTCTCCAAACTTTGTTTCTTGTAAACTGTAGCAATTCATCTTGCATTGCTAAAATCCAGTCTGGATCCTCTAGGGCTTCAGTGGCTTTCTTAGGTTCAATCACACTTAAAAATCATGCAAACATTGCTTCATTTGCTGTTGCTGATCTAGTCTGCACTCCCACTGATGGATCTCCTATCACTTGATGAATATGATGGTCTTTTGTCCATTTGTTTGAACTTGGAAGCACATCAATATCTTCAAAATTGTTGTTTGTATCATTCTCATCCATAACAACTTTTAATTCTGAATTGTCCCTTTATTCTGAGAATTGTTGAGGTGTAACATCTAAGTTTGGATTCTGAGTAGTAGAGTCAGAATTATGAATAACTTGTTCAGAGTTCCGAGTATCTTGCCCATAAGTCTGAGTACCTTGTCCAGAATTCTGATTGACTTGTCCAGAATTCTAAGTACCTTGTCCAGGATTCTGAATACTAGGTTCAGAAATGTCATTACTTGTATTGATCAACATTGGACATTCCTCAGATGGACCAGAATCAGAAATCACTGTTGTTTGAATCTCTGAACTCCCCTTTTTCATTTCTTGAACCATTTTAGAATTCTCAAAATCTGCATAAGATTCAGAAGTTAGTTCCAGAAATGCATCCTTAAACAATATATTGAGTTCTGAACAATTAGGATTAGAATCTGATTCAGAAATCATTTTTTTCTTATCCTGATTGAGTCCTGAACTGTCTTGTTCAGAAGTCCTTAATCTTGACTCATCAAATGTAACATTTATGCTTTCCAAAATCCTCTTGGTTCTTCTGTTGTAGATTCTGAATGCTTTGGAAGTTAGTGAATAACCAACAAAGTATCCTTCATCTGCCTTTTTGTCAAATTTACCAAGATTTTCTCTATCCTTGAGAACATAGCGTCTGCAGCCAAAAACATGAAAGAATTTAATCAGTTGTTTTCTTTTGTTAATCAGTTCATAAGCAGTTTTATTCAGTCTTTTATTGATCAAAGTCCCGTTCTGAGTAAAACAAGCAGTGGCAATTGCTTCAGCCCATAGGAAGGTTGGAAGATTTGAATAGGCCAACATGGTTCTTGCAGCTTCAACTAAAGTTCTGTTCTTTCTTTCAACAACACCATTTTGTTGAGGAGTTCTGACAGCAGAAAAATTATGAGAAATCCCAGAGCTTTGTAAAAAGTTCTGAAGAGTCTCATTTCTGAATTCTGTTCCATTGTGACTCCTTATTTTCTGAACTGGAAGTTGTAATAATACTTGAATTCTTTTGATGAAATTAATCAGTGTTGTAGCAGCCTCAGATTTTGCTCTTAAGAATTCAACCCATGTGTATCTTGAATACTCATCAACAATGACAAGTATATATTTCTTTACTCCCATTGATTGAACTGAAATAGGACCAGACAAGTATGTATGTAGCATTTCTAATGGTGACATGCATGAAGAATCCATTTTCAACTTGTGAGAACTCTTCTTCATCTTGCCCATTTCACATGCTGAACATAATGATTCCTTCTCAAACTTGATCTTTGGTAATCCTTTAACCAAATGTTTGCCAACAAGATTATTCAGATCCTTAAAATTCAAATGAGAACACCTTCTGTGCCATAACCCACATTCATTTGCAGTTGCATTTGACAATAGACATACTGGAGTTAAAGCTTGAATCTTTGAAAAGTTAACCACAAATAAGTCCATATGTCTTTTGGCCCAGAACACCTTTATATCTTTCTCAGTCAGAATTAAGCAACCTGTTATGCTGAACTTGATCTGGCAGAAATTGTCCAAAAAGTGACTTATGCTGAACAGATTATGTTGTAAGCCTTCCACATGGAATACTTTCTGAATAGTTAAGTCTCCCTATGTTAAATCCCCATAACCTCTAACTTGTCCTTTACTGTTATTGCCAAAGTTAACTGCTCCTCCAGCCTTTTCTGTGAAATTTGTCAGAGAAGACTTATGACCTGTCATGTGTCTTGAAGCTCTAGAATCTAAAAACCACACATGACAGCCCTGCAAAAACATTTAGTTAGATTTAGGTACCCGTACTGGAATGGGTCCTTCTTTGTTAGCTTTAATATCAGATTTAACAAAAGTTCCTTTAACTTTCCATTCAAAATCTTCTTTTAAGCACCACTTTCCTTGTACTTTTATGAAATCAGAACATCTTCTGTTCACAAAATTGTTTCTTTTCTTCTTGAAAACATTGTGTTGAGACTGAGAAACTCTTTCAGTCTTCTTTTCTTTTGATTGAAACAAGTTTTCATTCTTCTTTCCTTTTGATTTAGATTGAGAAATGTTTTCAATTTTCGTTCCTTTTGTCTGAGTTTGAGAAACCAAAACAGTCTTCTTTTCTGAATTCTGATTTGCTTTGATTTTATAAGATGTTTTAGAATTTTGACTTTTCTGAGAGAATTGAAATGAATGACTACCACATTGAACACATTGTAGATGATTTCTTGAGGGGATAACAAATCTGAATGAAAAGAATTTTTATTTTTATTGATAGTATTCAAATTACATTTGCATCTAATACAAGAACTATTGGCATTTGGTTTAGAAGTAGAATTCAGTCCAATATTCTCATATACCTTTTTCAGTTCATCATTCCTTTTGCTTTCTTCTTTTTCTGAAACATTTGATTTTACCGAATTAGAAGATGATTCAGATGATTCACCATGCTCATAAGTACTTGATTCATTAAAGAATTTCTTATTCTGTTCTAAGGCTTTAATCTTGAAAAGATCATACTCAGCTTTTGTTAGGGTCAATATTTGGTTGTATTAAAGTTCAAGGGTTTGTTTTGTAATTGTTTAATTTGAGCTTAGTTAGTGAACGGGCTGTGCGCTTGTTAACCACGGGCCCGTTATATATAATGTTTGCTTAGCCTTAGAAAATAGGCTAGTTGTTCATTTGCTTTCTAATTCATATTGTAAACACTCTCTACATTGAAAGCTAAATTGGATGGCCAGTTGAAATCATAACCTGTGTTCATATCTATTGATTTCATTGTTCGTTGTACGGATCTGAGACTCATAATTGGTATCAGTGCAGACGGACAGAATTGATTCAAAGTATTCATATTGATTTCTGGTAAGTTTTCTATTTTACTCGTCTATGTTCTTACTTCAATATCAAAATTTTGATTCTGGTAAAATTGATCGATTTCGTTTATTGGGTTTTGTTAGTATCATTAATATTAGTGATTCTGCAAATTTTCATACTCTAATTCGATCGTTTGAGTGGTTTTTAAGCAATTAAAAGTTCAAAAGTTTTGAGTGTGTTCTTGAGAAAAATTGAATTTTTAACCATCAAAATGTGTTGTTTTTGCTTCAAAATCGATTTGGGTAGTGTTATTTTTGTGTTTGTTAGTGTTTCTAATCTTTCAGGAACATTTTTGAGCAACCCTAGTTGTTTCCCAATCGATTTCCACAATCCAGCCGCAGTTCCCGGACAAACCAGCCGTTCTTTCCGGACAACTCCAAGTTTCCGGACGTTTGTGTTATCTCTTTCCGGGTACGTTCATCTTTCCGGGTAAGACCTTTAAACTCTAATCTTTCCGGGTAATTTGTTCCGGAAACCCAAAGTTTCCGGTGAAGCAATTTATCCGGACAACTCTAAGTATCCGGTAATCAATTTCATCTGGAAACTCATCCTATCCGGTAAGTATCTCATCCGGTAAGTGTTTTATTCGGAAACTCCTTTCACCCGGTAAGTATTTCTTTTAGTTATATCATCCGGACACTATTTTCTTCCGGTAACCTCTTGTTATCCGGAAACTATAGTTTATCTGGATTCTTTGTGTTATCCGGAAACTTCTGCAATTTTGAACTGTTTTCACTCAATCTGACCCGGACACCTCCAGATCAGACTTATTATCCGGATTCCTATCCGGTAAGTTCATTTCAGTTGAAATCTTACCTGTTCCTAGTTCAAATCAGTCTTAGAACCTGTGTTAGGATATCACTCATAGTGCCTTGCGTTAGGTTTTCACTTTGAATCAATTACATCGTCTGACGATCATTCCTGTGCAACCAAAGATGTCTTTACGCGATGCTCTTGCGATCGGTACCGACTCCAAACCACCTTGCGATCGGTACCGACAGGTTCAAAATCTTCATAGAGTCGAAAGACAACTTCGAGTACATTTGGCGAGCTTTAGAGAATGGGCCTATTCCAGAACCTATGAAGGACGTTCCACCAGCTCTAGAAGGTGGGAAGACACTCCACGTGAAAAAGGCTCTATCCGACATGACCGACGACGAAAAGGGCATGATTGAGGGAGAAAAGCATGCCAAGCGGTATCTTATTCAAGCTATCCCCAACACGATCTATAATGCTATCGACAGCTACAAAGATACAGCGAAGGGTATGTGGGATCAAGTGGAGAAGATGATGCGTGGAAGCAAAGTTGGGAATCAATTGAAGATCAACAGCGCCATCACCAAGTTCGATGGATTCAAACAACGTACCGGCGAATCTCTCTCCGAGACCTATGAACGTTTTTGTCTCCTTCTCAACGACCTTAACAAAAACCACATCACTCACTCCAACACGGAAAACGGGCTCAAGTTCCTCAACAACCTGTTGCCAGAATGGAAGACGTTTGCATCTCATGTCAAGCACAACAACTTGATAGAGAAAGTTAGCATTCACGAACTTTATGAGACGCTTCTTCAAGACGAAGATTAAGTGAATGAACTTCTAAGCGAAAAGAAGACTGCTTCCAAACCAACAACTGATCCTATTGCACTCATGTCCTCCAAGCAAGGGAAATCTTCTAGCCGTCACTCCAAACGTGCTCAAAAGCAAAGCTCGTCAGAGTTAGAACCTGAAGAAAATGAAGATAGTGAGTCTGATGATGAAGTTTCTGATTTCAAGAAAGCAATAGCCCTTCTTTCTAAATCCTTTCAACAACAAAAGTTCTATAAGAAGCCATCGTCCAATAATCAGCGCTACTCCACCTCCTCCAACAAGCGCCACGATTATAAGGACAGGTATGAAGGAAAGAAGAAGGCCGATGAGCAAGATAAGTCTGAGAAGAAGGAAAAGACGGAGAAAGATGACAGTAAGAAGAAAGATTAGCCCGTGACCTGTTACAACTGCGGAAAGATTGGTCACTTTGCAAAAGATTGTCATAAGCCAGTTGTAAAGAATACTCACTACTACAAGGCGAAGCTCGCATTGGCTGAACAGAAGGAAGCTGGAATAGCTCTATTTGTGGAAGACGACTACTGGTTGGGTCGTTCTGATGCTGAAAGCGATTCTGAAGGTGCCAATGCTTTCATGGGATATCACTCACCTGCCGATGAAGAAAAGGCAATGTCAAGTCAGGTATGTGATTCTAACCAACAAGATTTATTGAATAAAATGCAATCACTTGTTGAACAAGCAGATTCCTTTAAGGCCACCTCTAAAGAACAACAACTTGAAATCAGATTCCTATCTGAAAAGTTAGATGTTCAAAAGAGAATAACTGAGAAATATAAGTCTGAAAATGCTAACTTAAAAGACAAATGCGAAAATCTTTCATTAGCACCTAAGGACTTAAGGGCCAAATTATCTGAACTTCAGTATCAGTTTGATCAGTGTATCAATGAGAAAGCAGAAATTGTCTATCAATGTTCTGCTCTTCAAATTCAGCACAAGGAATTTGTTGCAAAAATTCTTGATCTTGAAACAAAACTCCACAAGAGAGGTCAAACTGATCAAACTATCCACATGAATAAACCAAAAGAGTTCACGTATTTCAACAAGGACTGGGGAATCGGATACGATAACCCACACTATTTGAAAAAGGGAATAGCCAAAAGACCGATATTGTATGACTTTAGTTGTCTTGGAATAGCCAAAGATTATCCGGAATATGCAATTAAATGGACTGGTCCTCTTGAACCTGAAAAGGAAGAGGAAACTGAGGAATACAAGCGCACACGCACATCCAAAATGCAACTTCCATTCAGTTATGGATCGTTGAATTATTCCTATAAGAAAGATAAAAAGTACCTCTCGAATGACTACTTCGATTGCTACAAGGTCGCAAAGCCCAAGGATTCCTCCAAAAAGGATGAGGACCAAGTGACCGAAACCAAGACTGAGACGGATGAGTTTAAACTCTATGGTCCCCCTCTCATCTTGGAAGCGAAGATAGTCGAGTTGGAGGAGTCACTCGAGAAAGAAAGGGCAATTTTTCAAAATGAAAAGCAAGTGCTAATTCAGGATCTTGAGAATCTAAAATCGGTTAAAACCGAATCTGTATCTGTTGAAGGAAAGAAAATCCTTTGGTGTGAAATTAATATGCTAACATCAAAACTGGCTGCTTTGGCAACATATGCGATGAAAGAGTATACGAGAAATGGTCAGCTCCAAGAGCAGGCGAACAACTTCAATCTGAAAAGCAGATTTCACCCGAACTTTCCTCAAGTTCATCTGATACATCTTCGTGCAAAGCTTTTATAAGCAAATTTTCTTCAAATCAAGACGATAAAGATTCTCAAGACGAGAGTGTTTTAAGGAATTTGAACTCTGATTTTTACTTAGCTTCCGCACCAAATTACCCAAAGCACACAAGCACAAAGTGTTCCTCACCTTCCTCGACCGATCCAAGTCCTGTAATTCCGGATGTCGATTTTTCTGAATATATGAACTTCGAAAGCAATTCTGATGGAGAGTTTGAGTCGTTCCCCTTCGACCAACCTCTTCCGAGTCATACTGACTTTCTATCACTAGTGGTGAATCGACCGGTCAACTTTGAAAATGGTGCTTGTTCTAACACGAAGACCCCAGCTATGATTAAGATTTCCAAATCTAAACCAGTTTCAAAACCAATCACAGCAGAGGCAAAAGACCGAGCGATTGCCCATCAAAAATATTGTTCCTTCAAAAGTCACTAATCATGTTGTCCCTGTTGTTACAGATAAAATTGGTCACGTAAAACAAGAAAAACCCAAGTGGCTAAACAAGGAACCTGTCAAGGATACTGCATCAAAGTCTTTCCCTACTGCTTTTAATTCTAGGATAAACAAAGACAATTATGCTTGGAATCATTGGAATCGTTTTGAAGTTTCTTTTCCGATTAAACTTAATTCAGTTCATCAATTGTTTTAGTTATCGCGTGATTGTTTATGTTGTTCTAATTGTGGTTGGAATGATTTTGATAAAACTAACATAAATGATTGGTTTGGGTCGTATCACATGTATAATTCATCACCCAAACGCAAACCCCATAATAACAAGAAGAAAAACTATAAACAACGGGGTTTCCAACCAGAGGTTAAACCACAGCGGGAGACCAAACCCATTCCTAAATGGGTTGCTCCTACTGAGGTTAAACCGGCACTCAAGAGGCAACCTGCTACAAAACCTGTTCCTCCAAAAGGTGTAAATTCTACACCTAAGAGGCAACATGTGCCAAAACAAGTTCCTTCAAACGGTGTACAACCTACACCTAAGGGGAAAGCTGTGTCAAAGCAAGTTCCTCCAAGAGGTGCCAAACCTAACCCTCCAGGACCCATGCAAATATGGGTACCTAAAATCCGTTAAACCTGTTTTGCAGCACGATCATGTGTGGTACTTAGACTCTGTATGCTCCAAGCACATGACCGGAAGGAGGGAGCTTCTCACGAACTACAAAGAAGACTATGGTGGAGACGTGAGATTTGGGAACGACCACAAGGCGCCAATCATGGGCTACGACGACATTGTTCAAGACAAGATCACAATCAAAAAGGTATCACACGTTGCAGGATTGGGACACAATCTGTTCAGCATCGGCCAATTCTGCGACAAAGATCTTGAGGTCCGGTTCAAAGCCAAAAGGTGTAGAATACTCAACGACGAATGAGAGGAGCTACTGGTTGGAAAGCGCAAGACCAACCTCTACACCATTGACCTCGCGGCCCTAAAGACCGATAACCCAGTCTGCCTCAGCTCAAAGGCTAATTCCGAACAAGCTTGGATTTGGCATCGAAGACTATCGCACCTCAACTTCAAAAGTATCAACAAATTGGTGCTGGGCGGACACGTGAAAGGCATGCCCGATCTTCAATTCGTAAAGGATCGTCTCTGCGGGGCATGTGAGATGGGAAAGATGAAACGGGCGTCACATCAGCCGAAGGCAGCTCCGAGCACGTCCCGGTCCCTCAGACTTATCCATATGGATTTGTGTGGACCGATGCGTGTTCAAAGCATCAACAAGCGCAAATACGTCCTGGTGATGGTGGATGACTTCTCGCGCTACACATGGGTCAAGTTTCTTCGCTCGAAAGACGAAACTCCGGAGCTGATCATCAACCATTTGAAGACCATCCAGCGGAATCTTTAAAGTGCAGTTCAGACCATCAGGACCGACAATGGGACGGAATTCAGGAATCAAACGGTGAACGATTATCTGGCATCTATCGGTATTTCGCAAACCTTCTCGGCCGCACGCACTCCTTAGCAAAACGGAGTGGTAGAAAGGCGCAACTGTACTCTCGTTGAAGCGGCTCGTACCATGCTTTCCCAATCCGAACTGCCGCTATTTCTGCGGGCCGAAGCGGTGTCAACGGCTTGTTACACGCAAAACCGCTCCATCATCAACAAACGGTTCAACAAAACACCGTACGAGATCATCAACAAACGCATTCCGAACATCAAGTACTTCTATGCATTCAGATGCATGTGCTACGTCTTAAACGACAAGGACGATCTCGGCAAATTCAGCCCAAAGGCGGACGAAGGAGTTTTCATCGGATACTCCATGCAGGCTAAGGCGTATCGCATTTACAACAAACGGACTAAAACCGCCATTGAGAGTCTAAATGTGACATTCGACGAAGCCGCAGATTTGGCTTCTGAACAACTCAGTTCAGAACCCGGTTTAACTGGCGTGCTAGCTTCCGGACCTCCAAGTTCGGGATCTGCACAAGCAACAGTAAATCCAAATCATGCATCTTCATCGAATGCTGTTTCTTCTGATTTAGATTTATTGTTTAAGTATTTTTATGATGATATATTTAATGCTTCTACTCCTCTTGTCTCAGCACAACCTAGACTTGAAGCTGCTCGTATCGAGGACTCGACGAATCAATTCGGTCCGCCTCCTTCGACAAGCACGACATGTATCACTGTGGAGACAACTCAACCATCATCATCAACTTCCACTGATACTACTGTCCCCCCGGAGGAACCTGTTATAAATCCGGAGATCGCTCCTAATGATTCGTCTTCTGCTACAATCGACGATCAACCTCTGAACTCCTCAGAAATAGAAGTTGTTCAACCATCGGCGAATCCTCCCCCGTCTCCTCCGAGAAATCAACCTGCTACACTTGAAGCAGTTCAAGACCTACCCTCTGGTGATTATGTGGATCCGGACACGTCTCTCTCTACTCAACAGCCGCTTCCACACACTACCAAGTGGACGAGAGCTCATCCCCTACACCAAATCATCGGTGATCCCTCCACTCCTGTTCAAATGCGAGGCGCTTCAGCCAACTTTTGTCTCTTCTCCGGCTTCTTAAGCAACATCGAGCCGACGAACGTACGTGAAGCACTTGAAGATCCGGACTGGATCATCGCTATGCAAGAAGAGCTCAACCAATTCGAGGCTCTAAAGGTATGGCGACTGGTCCCACGTCCAACTCGTAAGACGGTGATCGACACTAAGTGGATCTTCAAGAATAAGAAAGACGAAGACGGTATAGTCGTACGCAACAAGGCACGTCTCATGGCCAAGGGGTACCGTCAGCAAGAAGGGATCGATTATGATGAGACCTACGCTCCGGTAACAAGAATCGAAGCCATACGTATGTTTCTTGCATACGCCGCGCACAAGAACTTCACGGTCTTCCAAATGGATGTGAAGACCGCATTCCTCTACGGCGATATAAAGGAAGAAGTATACGTCTCGCAACCGGAAGGATTCGTGGACGATTCGAAGCCTGATCATGTCTACGTTCTAGACAAGGTGCTTTACGGTCTAAAGCAAGCTCCGCGAGCCTGGTACAACACTCTGTCCGAGTTTTTGATAAAGTCCAAATTCACACGAGGTAAAATCGATTCTACTTTGTTTATCAAAAACGAAAAAGGTCACATAGTTCTAGTTCAAGTGTATGTAGATGACATAATATTCGGCTCTACTAATCCCCAATATGCTAAGAACTTTGCCAACTTAATGGGTGAATTTTTCAAAATGAGTATGCTTTGTGAGATGAATTTCTTCCTTGGTCTTCAAGTTAAACAACTGTCGACCGGAATATTTATAAACCAGGCTAAGTACATCCGGGATATTCTTAAGAAATTCCAGATGGAACAGTCCTCACCCATGAAAACTCCCATGGCACCTGGTACAAAGCTTCACGCCGATCTTAACGGAAGGGATGTGAACACTAAACTGTATCGGGGTATGATCGGTTCTTTGATGTATCTTACTGCGAGTAGGCCGGATATCATGTTTTCAACATTTTTGTGTGCCCGGTTTCAATAAAAACCTAAAGAGTCTCATTTAACTGCCGTTAAACGAATTTTTCGTTATTTACGTGGTACTGCTGATCTTGGCTTGTGGTACCCGAAAGAGACAGGTTTTGAGCTATCCGCCTATTCTGATGCGGACCACACGGGCAGCATGATGGACTGGAAGAGCACATCGGGGCATGTGCAGTTTTTGGGAGATAGTCTGGTGAGTTGGGCGTCCAAGAAGCAGCAATGCGTTTCTATGTCAACTGTCGAGGCGGAGTACGTGGCCGCTGCGAGTTGCTGTTATAAAGTAATCTAGATGCAGACACAACTCAAAGACTACGACTTTACCTATGTCAACGTACCTATTTACTGCGACTCGAAGAGCGCAATTGCCATTTCCAGCAACCCGGTCCAACACACTAAGACCAAGCACATCGACGTCCGGTATCACTTCATTAAGGATCACGTTGGAAGAGGTAAAGTCGAACTCTACTTTGTAAGTATTGAGCATCAGTTAGCAGACCTTTTTACAAAACCCTTGGACGAAAAACGTTTTAATACTCTTGTGTCCAAGTTAGGTATGCTAAATCTGAAGACTTAATCCGATTGTGTGCCCATTACAAGTTCTATACACCTACGAGCAACTGTCTACTCATCATCCGGTGTTTACACTCCTGATGATTGAGCATACACTTTCTCGCACTTGTATTATACTTGTTTTAGTTACACAGTTAGATTAAGTCTCTGTATTTATTAGGTAGATTTCGTTTGTTTTCTCTCCTTCTACGTATGTTTCCTTTTCTGTCATACTGTCGTCTAATCTTATTTGTCTGTATCTATGCTTTCACGATGTGTTCATGTGTTCAGGGGGAGCACAAAGCGGTATCAGGTTAGTTTAATCATTTGTTGAGGGGGGGCGCCACACACAGTTTTTTCTTATAAATGTTAAAAAGTTTTTTTTGTGTGTGTGGGCACTCCCGTGTGGATTTCAACAAATGTTCATCATTTGAGGGGGAGCGACACAGTTTTTCTCTTTAAAATGTCCAAAAGTTTTTGTGTGTCGTACTCTCCATTGCACGACTTTGCATTATCCGAGGGGGAGCAAGTTTTTCCCCATTCTCAGTTTGAGGGGGAGCGAGAGATCCATTTTTCCAAAATCCTAAGGGGTTCATATTTTTTGAAAAATGGAATTTTTTATAAGGGTGGAAGTGTCCGGACACCTATCAGTCCGGATGGCTTTTCGGACCGGATGGGTATCCGGGTTGACATCCGGTTTCTTAGGTGTACATATAAGCGGTCCGGAATCTCTTGTTTCATCATCCGGAAACATTACACAAAACCCTAAACGTCGCATATCTCTCTCTCTCTCGCTCGGGCTCACTCACCATCCTCGATTTCACTCGCGTTTTGTTCACAAATCAGGTATGTTGTTCGCTCATCTATATCGATGATATTGTTGCGTGTTTTACACACTCGAATGCTTCCATTGACCACAAATTTGGTCGACTGCCCTTCTCCGAAACCCGTTTTTTGGTCTCTAAGACTAAGGGTTGATTCGGTAGATTATAGGTCGCGTTCGTTGAGTTTCTGTGTTCCTAAGCTTACATCGATCTATGTGGATGTTTTGCTAAGTGTTTGGGATATATTTCACTCGGTTGATGGTTTTGTGATTCGTCCGGAATCATTCAACTTTAAGATGTTTTATCCAGACTCACTCAACATCCGGAAACCCTAGTTGTCCGAAAACCTCAGGGTTTCCGGTAAGTTCAACTACCGGGAAGTTGCTGTGTCCGGAATCCGTTTTTGTTCAGAAAACTCTTTCATCCGGAAACCTTGTTTGTCCGGAATGTTCTTTTCTCCGGAAACCTCTGTTGTTCGGATACCTTTTGTCCGGATACTTTGGTTAGTCCGGAAAGTATTGTTTTTTCCAATTTCTGTCCGGACACCCCTGTTTATCAGTACTGTATCTGTTTTGTCACTGCCCGTCCTTAATATGTCTCAGATTAAGCCTATTATAGCCAAGGTACGCGCTGATACTTGTTCATCTGCTTCGTTTTACTAACCATGTTTCTTTTACAAATATCACATGGCAGATCAGAAACAAAATCCATAAAACCCCGACGAACAAATTCCTCAAGAGGAATTTATAGATGAAGAAGCTGATAACGCCTTGGTCGAACCTGACCATGGCACTGAGATAGAGCCAAACAACCATCACCTGGACCCGGCCCAGTTCCGACCACAACCACAACACCGTGTGCTTGTGGATATCTTGATGCGTCACCCTCTCTGTGAGGCCCTTACCGCCA
This sequence comes from Saussurea involucrata, assembly GCA_033807775.1. Lineage (NCBI taxonomy): Eukaryota > Viridiplantae > Streptophyta > Magnoliopsida > Asterales > Asteraceae > Saussurea > Saussurea involucrata. The sequence continues at coordinate 127,602,874 of CM066320.1, forward strand.
CTGTCGATGTCCCGTTGTTGTATGTGCTTCAAGTATGGTTCTCTGCCTAAGTTATCACCACCGGTAATTCACAGACAATCACCGCTCAAATCGATAACCAGCAATTCACGCTAACACCTGATTCTTTTCGCCGACTTCTATCACTGCCAGAAGCCACCGCCGGCGGACACCACAGTTATGACCCCGCGGTCAACGACGATACTCTTTGCGCCTAAGTCCGAGCTCTTGGATACAACTACACTCTCAACCATCCTTCCGCGTTCAATCGGAAATACATGGCCCCCATCTGGTACACACTGTTCACGATTCTGAACATGTGTCTTTCATCCAGATGGAAAGGTATCGATCAGTGCACCGGCGACTTCTTGTGACTATTTCATGTTGTGTGCTACAACCGCCACGTCGACGCTGCAATGATCATCTGGCGGGAGTTAGTTACCGCTATTCGTCACATCGGAGGGACAAAGCAAAAGAAGTTCCTCCCCTACCCTCGTTTCCTTTCATTGGTTGTGCAACAACATATGGACGCTAATCCAGCCATACCGCGATGCCTAAACCATCCGGTATGTCCTCATCACCACTTGCAATATATGGTAATCCGTAACCCGTCCAATGCCATAGCCATGCCCATCCCTGAAGCCCTTCTGGCTCACGCAGATCCAGCTGCACCGAGTGTGGTAGCGTATAGACAAGAACTATGGAATCCCATGGTCCAGCCCAGGGACTTAGACTCGAGAGACGTGAGCGTCCAAGGACGAGAGGAGGAAGGGCCCCCGGGCGGGGTGTGATGAGATTTCGTGGGAGGGGAACCGGAGCAAGCAGTACATTGGATCCGCGTTCCAGTTCTAGCCACCAAGTTGAAGACGTGGAATCTGACTCCACAGATTCCGATACTGACAGTGCCATGCGCGCATCCCTAATACCTCACGGTATCGGACCAAACCCATATTTTACCGAAGGCATCCCACTTGACTCACCTACCACTTCTTCTCAACCTGCTAGGAGCCCCGAGGGAGTATTGGGTGATGCGTTAGAACATGTAAGAAGGAGAGAACTGCGTTCGAAAGCGAACCAGGAAAGATTGAGCCGTAAAGATAACGAGGCTCCTGAGCGAACCCAACCGAGTGATATCCGGGTAGCCACATCTGCTATTGTAACAACCCAAACCCATATATGCAACAAATCACATAATGTAACATAACATTGATATAACAAAAGAAACATCATCTTACAAGTACGGTCCCGTAGTCTTTTACAATTCAAAATAAGACATTCCACTACAAACTTTGACTTACTATATACATACGTAACATTTAATTATTATAATACAACTGCTAAACATGCCAAAATCTTCATCATATATTCTTTCACAAAAGCCATCCCTCGATTACTCTAATTACTTGTTCTTACCCGATCCGCCACCTGGAATACATATTTTAAAACAAAATGAGGGTTAGACCTAATGGTCTAAGTGAGATAAATCCCTGTTAGTTTGAAATCATTTATATAAACCTTATTTATATAAATCACACAACACGATCAATCATATCAATTTGAACTCACACATCATGTACCTTCCCTTCTCATTCCTCCTGGCCATAAGTGTTGGTTGCAAGCCAACTAATAAATTACAATGCTGTACAACATCTACAGCCAAACAACGCTATACAAATTCTATAGGCAAACACTCCGGTCCTACGCCCGACCAACGTATTATATCATAGTATAATACTCATGTAAATATAATATCTCAATATATTATAATTCACATATATCACACATATAAACAAATAATCACATTCCCAAACCTTACGCATATGTATTCCAGTTAAAAACGTTTTTAAAGTAAAACTCACCTGTTTCGCTTATGAAAAACGCTTGCAAGCTTCTTTCAAAAGATTATATCTTTCACTTCTACTCCACAGTATCTGAAACAATTTAAAATACATATATGCTTTACTAGCCAATTACATGAAGCCTAACAAGTTCCTATCCTCTACTGTCCCATTACACACTGTACTTAACCCACTACCGGGACTACATAGGGTACCGGGACTACACAGTACCGGGAGTTCGATCACCGGAAGTTGTTAATATCGGGAGTTCACGCTACCAGGAGTTAGTATTACCGGGAGTTCATTATACCGAGACTTTATGGTACCGGGAGTCGACAAGACCGAGAGTCCACCGGTTCTTCACCGGGACTCCAAGAACACAGTCGGTTCCAAATTTTCCAGATTCGATTGAGACTATCACTAAACAATGAAATCAACGTTTCTAAACCGATAGACCTCTTCTATTATAGATTACAAACACATAATGAAAAAGGGTTTACCTCAAAATCGATTCCAACTCAATCGATTGATGTATCAACCGTAACTTTCTTCTTCTGCTCCTTTTCGCCTCCACACACACAAACACTTTTCTATATTTGGGAACTGAGGGTTATCTGATACCTAAAAGGTATTTATATAACAATTTATACTTTTGGCTTAAATTATTCGATAAGTACCAAAAACACCCTTGAACTTATAACTTATCTCATACTTACCCTAAACATCAAATCTTAAGGTTAAATAATTTAACTGATAGGGAATTTATCTAACTGACTTACCCGGGGTATTACATCATCTCCCCCTTAAAAGAATTCCGTCCCGGAATTCAGTTAAGCAAAAAGATGAGGGTATTTGGCTCTCATTTCCGATTCGGATTCCCACGTAGCATCCTGACCTCTATGATGCCTCCACTGAACTTTCACTTGCCTGATCTCCTTATTCCGCAGCACTTAATTTTATGATCAACTATAGCTTCCGGCTCTTCCACATAATTCAGTCTTTCATCGACTTGTATTTCTGGTAGGGAGACTGACTGATCTGGAGTAACCAAACACTTTCGGAAGTTCGATACGTGAAATGCATTATGGATCCTGCTCAATTCCGGTGGCAGATCTAATCGGTAAGCTACTTCACCGATCCTTTCTGTAATTGCAAACGGTCCGATATACCTTGGGCTAAGTTTACCATGTCTCCCAAATTGGATGACTCCCTTCCATGGCGAAACCTTTAACATTACGAAATCCCCGATTTGAAATTCCAAAGGCTTTCGACGTCGGTCAGCGTAGCTCTTCTGTCTATCTTGAGCCACTTTCAATCTTTCTCGAATCTGAGTAACCTTATCGGTAGTTAATTGAACTATTTCCAGCCCCGCTAACTGTTTCTCTCCCACTTCGTTCCAACATAGAGGCGTTCGGCATTTCCTACCATACAGTACTTCAAACGGTGCCGCTTGTATGCTGGAATGATAACTGTTGTTGTAAGCGAATTCGATCAACGGTAAATACTTATCCCACGATCCCCCAAAATTAACAATGCAAGCCCGGAGCATATCTTCTAAGGTCTGAATCGTTCGTTCACTCTGCCCATCTGTTTGGGGATGATACGCCGTACTTAACTTTATCTGTGTCCCCATTTCTCTTTAAAAACTTCTCCAAAATCTTGAAGTAAAACGACTATCACGATCAGAAATGATCGAGATTGGAACTCCATGTCGAGTTACTATTTCGTCAATGTACAACTTAGCTAATCGCTCCATCGAATCGGTTTCCTTTATCGGTAGAAAGTGTGCAGACTTTTTCAATCTGTCGACGATCACCCAAATAGAATCAAATCCCTTCGGAGTCCTTGGTAGTTTCGTGATGAAATCTGTGGTAATCTGTTCCCACTTCCACATAGGTATTTCTAGCCGTTGTAGTTGACCAAACGGCTTTTGGTGTTCGATCTTTACTTTCTTACAAGTATCACATCTTTCCACATACTGAGCAATCCCTCTTTTTATCCCCGGCCACCAATATAATTGCTTTAGGTCTTTGTACATCTTGTTTGTACCTGGGTGCATAGAGAAACGGGATTTATGAGCTTCTTGTAAAACACGATCACGTAACCCACCCAAACGAGGTACCCACACTCTGTTTCCCAGACACAATAACCCACGATCATCTTTTACTAGCAATGCTGACATCCCCGCTAACCGTTCTGATTTCAGATGTTCATCCTGATAAGCTTCCACTTGACACTTCTGCAATTCGTCAAATATGTTGGGTAGGAGTTCAGTTCGTAGCGAAATAAATTTTATTGTTCCACTCCTTTCTTGACGACTCAGCGCATCCGCCACCACATTCGCCTTTCCCCGGGTGATAGAGGATTTCACAGTCGTAATCGTTCAGCAATTCTAGCCATCTCCTTTGTCTCATATTCAGTTCCTTCTGATCAAAGAGGTGTTGGAGATTCTTGTGATCGGTATAAATCTGACATTTGGAACCATACAGATAATGTCTCCAAATCTTCAACGCGAAAACAACTGCCGCAAGCTCCATGTCGTGCGTAGGATACTGTCTTTCATGGTCCTTTAATTGACGAGAAGCATAAGCAATAACCTTTCCCCGCTGCATAAGTACACATCCCAATCCCAGTTTTGACGCATCACTATAAACAACAAAATCTTCCGAACCTTCAGGTAGTGATAGAATCGGTGCGCTGCACAGTTTCTCTTTCAATATCCGGAATGCCTCGTCTTGTTCTGCTTTCCATTCAAACTTCAGGTTCTTCCGGGTCAGCTTAGTCAAAGGCGTTGCGATACGAGAGAAGTCTTTTATAAATTTCCGATAGTAGCCGGCTAAGCCCAGAAAACTTCGTACCTCCGTTGGCGTCTTCGGCGGTTCCCACCTTTCAATTGCTTCCACCTTTGTTGGATCAACTTAGATACCTTTCTCAGAAACCACGTGCCCCAGAAACTGAACTTTCCGTAGCCAAAATTCACATTTAGAAAATTTTGCATGCAGCTTTTCCTTCTTTAGTAACTCCAAGATCAAACGAAGGTGTTGCGCATGCTCTTCTTTGGATCGGGAGTAGATAAGTATATCATCGATAAATACAATAACAAATTTATCGAGATACGGCTTACATACCCGATTCATTAAATCCATAAAGGCAGCTGGAGCGTTCGTCAGTCCGAACGGCATTACTAAAAATTCGTGATGTCCATACCTTGTTCGAAAAGCAGTATTTAGAACGTCTTCTTCTTTAACTTTCAACTGGTGATAACCGGATCTTAGATCAATCTTGGAGAAATAGCAAGCTCCAACTAACTGATCGAAGAGGTCATCAATTCTGGGTAACGGATACTTGTTCTTGATCATGCGCTTATTCAATTCTCGGTAGTCAATACACATTCTCATCGAACCATCCTTCTTTTTCACAAACAAAACTGGTGCACCCCACGACGAAGAACTGGGTCTGATGAAGCCTTTATCGGATAGGTCTTGTAATTGTGCCATCATCTCTTTCATCTCTGGAGGTGCCAAACGATATGGTGCACGAGCAATAGGAGTGGCTCCAGGAACTATGTCTATACCGAACTCTACTTGTCTAACTGGAGGGAGACTATTCAAGTCTTCGGGAAAAACTTCTTGAAATTCACTAACGACAGGAATATCTTCCAACTTAATCTTTTCAGGCCTACTATCTATCACATATGCTAAGTAACTCGGGCAACCCTTGCTGACACATTTATGGGCTTTTATCATAGATATTAGGCTAGACTGATGATTCCTACGATCACCATAATTCACTACTGGTCCCTTCTCAGGTAATACCACATTTATTAACTTCTTATCACACACTATGTTAGCCTGATTCTCGGCTAACCAATCCATTCCCACTACGACGTCAAACTCTATCAAAGTTATAGGAAACAATTGTATCGGAACTCTACACTCCTCTATATTTATCACACAGTCATCAAATACTTCTTTAACTGACACTTGATTATCATTTTCCGTATCTACTGATAGAGCATGTTCTAGCATTTTAGGTTTCAAACACAGGCAAGCAGCAAATGTAGGAGACACAAACGATCGGTTTGAACCGGAATCAAATAACACCTTAGCACGTGTAGAGTTTATTAAAAATGTACCTGTGACCACCTCCGGAGTTTCCTCCGCTTCTTTCTCGGTCATTTGAAATGCACGACCCCTGGTTACTGGCGGTTCCAGTCTTGGTATTATTGGTTTAACAATCGCTGGCCTGCCCGATGACCCACCTTGCTGTATCCTCCCCCGCGGACAGTCCGACTGAAGGTGATCCGGAGAATTGCATAAGAAACATAACCGCGTTACCTTACAATCTTTAATGACGTGCCCGATCTTCCCACACTTATAACACGCTCGTAAATCACCTTGGAAATTTCCTTGGTGGACACGGTTGCACTTCTGACATGGTCTTTCCGCTGGTCGAAACGGTGGACGGTTATCATACCTCTGAAATCGGGACTTCTTCGGATCGTGTTGTGGTCCTTCCCACTTTCTCTTCCCGATACTTTTATCGCCAGCATCCCTTCTAATATCTCGTTCAACATTCTCCGCGGCATCAACTGCAGCTGAGAAGGTATCGGGTCCCTTTACAGTCACTAGCCTTCTGACTTCTGAGTTCAGCCCAAAGATAAACCTTTCCATCTTCATCGTCTCCGTAGCAACGTAGTATTCGGCGAACCGAGACTTTTCCAGAAAGCTAGCGGTGTAATCTCGAACGGATAAGTTTCCTTGTTGCAAGTTCATAAATTCCCCTTCCAGTCGTTTGACGGCTGCTTGGGGACAAAATGCGTTCCTGTAGGCTATCACAAATTCTTCCCAAGAGAGGGTAGAATAAACATCAGATCCTTTAGAATGAAGAAAAGATTCCCACCAATACAAAGCATCCTCTTTTAACATTGCTGCCCCGTACAATACCCTATCTTCATCTGCACACTTGCTTGTCTTGAAAATAGCTTCTATTTCCTTCATCCATCTCATTGCTTTCACGGGATCCCTGTCTCCTGAGTAGGTTGGAGGTCTACAGCTTAAAAACATTTTGTAGTCTCACCTCCTTGTTACAGGTATAATAGTTGGTGTAATTAGCATTTCATCTTCCGGTCCGGGATCCGGTATTCGAGTTTCATTATGACGGTTTCGATCAAACATTGTTTGTATGCTAGCCTACAATCTTCCCATTTCTGCCATTAGATCATCCCTGGTAACAAACTCTGTACCATGTGGCTGGACTCTGCCTCGACCTCCAGCTCTACCCCCGGTTCTACCCCCGACTCTGCCCCCAGTTCTGCCTCCCCTGTCCCCCGTTCCTATCGGCGGATTAGTACTATTCGGATTTCTTCCTCCTCCTCGATTCGAATTCCGTGTGCCGCTTGCCATTCTATAGATTTAAACAAGGTTAATATACACATAAGCACATACCCCATATAACAAGGAATTCCAGTTCAAACATGTACCTGTAAAATCACAATTACACTGGCCAAGTGTAATATGAAATTACCTTACATGATGTTCCTTCTACCTTTTATACTTAATATCCCAAGGTTCTACAATAATAGGGACATCTTACTTCACATGTAGTTTAAGTCTAGGTACATATACAAATACCTAAATCCCTTAAACTAAGGCTCTGATACTGATAGGATTTATAAAAACTCTAAACCGGATCTTTAAGCTCAAGAATGATTAGTTCTAGATCATGGAATAAACATATACAAATCACAACATGAACAGCGGAATTAAACGACAGATTTGTATAGCTAACAAGGTTCATTAATTTAAACATACTGATTACATACTCACGCCCCAATTTGTTGACCTAAGTTATCAACAAACGAATACTTCTTCTCAAGTATTAGGATTAAGAACCTTGGGGCTCATGCACACACATCTACACGTTTTTGTTTAAACGTGGGTTTCAAGAACATCTAATTCTATATCTCTAGGTTTCTTTATATACTAGAAACCTAGATAAACTAGAAACTAGATAAATACCAATCCTAGATAAACTAGGAATCCTAGATAAACTAGAATTTACAAGGATAACTATAAAATAAACATATTACAATTCGAACCCTTGTAAGTTGAAGTTTTGACACGTCAAATCTATATGAAATATTCCTAACAATCTTCCCCTATTTGATGATGACAAAACTTAGCATCAGAATCTTCAAGTAGCTCTTCCCCTTTTTGACATAATCAAATCCAAAACTTATCAAACTTGAATCTTCCCCTTGAATGATCAACACTTCTTCTTCCCCTGAATTTATGCTAACCATCCTTGTGTCTTCGAGGTTATATCAATTACGTTGTAAAGAAAATCAACCATTATCTATTTGAAGTTGAAGTAAAAAACCAAACCTTGAGTCTTATATCCCGTAGAAACCACGTGAACAACAACGTCATTCTCATGAATGAGGGGATCCCTGTCCTTCGACCAATCTTCTTCTCTAAGATTTCGTCAAATTGAAGTCACATTCTTCGAACAATTACGTTAATAATCTTCATAATATCACGGGTTATCTTTAACAGGTGAAGGATACCTTTAAAGATATGATAAGAACACAAACTCTAACTTTCACTTCTTCTTCAAACAAACTCTAATTAATCTTCCTTTTTGTAATCAACTGATGACGATCAAAGGGTAGTCATTTAAGCATTCTTCCTCTATCGTTCATCAAACCTTCATACCTTGTGTGTGTGAATTTTCTTGAAACAAACAAAAATCATCCTCCTTTTGTCGAGCATGATCCTAACATGGTGTGTGACATGTATTCTCCATTGCATCGCGGCTTTGATTTCATGGCTTTGAGGAATTCTGAGTGAAGAACAATTTTTATCAAGAAAAAAAAAACTGCTGGATTTCGAGAATTTCTGGGAGGGTTCTAGACGTCATACGGCCAATCCAACCAGACATAATGTTAAACAATGTGTCCCGAAGCTACTGTCCAAATATCGCGACGATCCGACGGTTCAATCTCCGGGAATAGGCGAAACGGCCGGCTGTGATTTTCCAGAAAATTTCTGCGAAAAATCTGATTTTTCTTTCTTTCGTTCGTATTCTTTCGTCTCTTCAAATCTTCCATTAAACCTTGTTTTTCTTCCAGATCAGAGAGCACCATGTGCTCTGATACCACCTGATAGGATTTATATAAACCCTAAACCGGATCTTTTAGCTCAAGAATGATTAGTTCTAGATCATGGAATAAACATATACAAATCACAACATGAACAGCGGAATTAAACGACAGATTTGTATAGCTAACAAGGTTCATTAATTTAAACATACTGATTACATACTCACGCCCCAATTTGTTGACCTAAGTTATCAACAAACGAATACTTCTTCTCAAGTATTAGGATTAAGAACCTTGGGGCTCATGCACACACATCTACACGTTTTTGTTTAAACGTGAGTTTCAAGAACGTCTAATTTTATATCTCTAGGTTTCTTTATATACTAGAAACCTAGATAAACTAGAAACTAGATAAATACCAATCCTAGATAAACTAGGAATCCTAGATAAACTAGAATTTACAAGGATAACTATAAAATAATCATATTACAATTCGAACCCTTGTAAGTTGAAGTTTTGACACATCAAATCTATATGAAATATTCCTAACAGATACCATTTGTAACAACCCAAATCCCATATATGCAACAAATCACATAATGTAACATAACATTGATATAACAAAAGAAACATCATCTTACAAGTACGGTCCCGTAGTCTTTTACAATTCAAAATAAGACATTCCACTACAAACTTTGACTTACTATATACATACGTAACATTTAATTATTATAATACAACTGCTAAACATGCCAAAATCTTCATCATATATTCCTTCACAAAAGCCATCCCTCGATTACTCTAATTACTTGTTCTTACCCGATCCGCCACCTGGAATACATATTTTAAAACAAAATGAGGGTTACACCTAATGGTCTAAGTGAGATAAATCCCTGTTAGTTTGAAATCATTTATATAAACCTTATTTATATAAATCACACAACACGATCAAATATATCAATTTGAACTCACACATCATGTACCCTCCCTTCTCATTCCTCCTGGCCATATTAGTTGGTTGCAAGCCAACTAATAATTTACAATGCTGTACAACATCTACAGCCAAACAACGCTATACAGATTCTATAGCCAAACACTCCGGTCTTATGCCCGGCCAACGTATTATATCATAGTATAATACTCATGTAAATATAATACCTCAATATATTATAATTCACATATATCACACATATAAACAAATAATCACATTCCCAAACCATACGCATATGTATTCCAGTTAAAAACGTTTTTAAAGTAAAACTCACTTGTTTCGCTTATAAAAAACGCTCGCAAGCTTCTTTCAAAAGATTATATCTTTCACTTCTACTCCACAGTATCTGAAACAATTTAAAATACATATATGCTTTACTAGCCAATTACATGAAGCCTAACAAGTTCCTATCCTCTACTGTCTCATTACACACTGTACTTAACCCACTACCGGGACTACACAGGGTACCGGGACTACATAGTACCGGGACTTACACAGTACCGGGAGTTCGATCACCGGAAGTTGTTAATACCGGGAGTTCACGCTACCGGGAGTTAGTATTACCGGGAGTTCATTATACCGGGACTTTATGGTACCGGGAGTCGACAAGACCGGGAGTCCACCGGGACTCCAAGAACACAGTCGGTTCCAAATTTTCTAGATTCGATTGAGACTATCACTAAACAATGAAATCAACGTTTCTAAACCGATAGACCTCTTCTATTATCGATTACAAACACATAATGAAAAAGGGTTTACCTCAAAATCGATTCCAACTCAATCGATTGATGTATCAACCGTAACTTTCTTCTTTTGCTCCTTTTCGCCTCCACATACACGAACACTTTTCTATATTTGGGAACTGCGGGTTATCTGATACCTAAAAGGTATTTATATAACAATTTATACTTTTGGCTTAAATTATTCGATAAGTACCAAAAACACCCTTGAACTTATAACTTATCTTACCCTAAACATCAAATCTTAAGGTTAAATAATTTAACTGATAGGGAATTTATCTAACTGACTTACCTGGGGTATTACAGCTATCCCGTCTCATACGTTGGGACGGGGTATTGAAGAAGCCTCCGTGGACCCATCGGAGCAATTGCACTACCCCCTTATCCACTCATCCGTCTCTCAAAAGATGGATGTTTCAGTTTCTCACGGGGATCAAGCACAACTTCCACTGGTCTCTCAATCGGAGAGTACTGGTGTTGAAATAAGAGACCAGCAACCCCCGGTCTCGCCTTCATTTTGTGCACCATCGAGTCTAGAGCTATTTGAAATTGAGCATTCTTCGCCTAGGACACATGTTGGGGAACACCAAATCGATGCTCTTCGTGACTCGATCGGAACGTCTGTAGTGTCTCCATCAGGTGGATCACGAGGATCGAACGGAAATCCTACCACAACTACCAAATTGCCAACTGTGAACGTAGGTGGCTCTGCCTCTAAAGTAGATGCTTCAACGGGTAATCTAAGTGATCCAGGAATTACATTACCCGACTTTGTGTCACAAGGGTCCCTGGACAGCACCCTCAAGGCTGTCTGCGAGGCACTGGAGCAGCACCTAACCGCCGAGCTCGACAAAATAAAGAGCTTAATCAAAGGTAAAGACAAGGTTGTCCAAGCTGAAACTGCACCTACACCTCTACCGGCTCCTGTTCAGCCTATCTATTCGGTGGACACCCTAAAGACGATGCTTCTAGCCCAACTGCTCCAACAATCCGAAACCGACGCCGAAACCGACGCAGACCTGCTATCCTTTCTGAAATCCCAGGTCACTGCTCCTTCGTCATCCATTACCACTCGCTTGGATACCATTGACTCGACTCTTAAGGACTTCAACCAAGCGCTCACAACACTATCCGAGAGAGTCCGTTCACTCGAAGATACCTGCAAGAGTCAAGCAAGCGGTCTAAAGCGCAAGCACGATGACCATGATGATCCTGATCACCGTGAGGGGGAGAAAAGATAAAAACTAACCGAGACCGCCCTGATCCTCACTGAAACGACTACTGTGGTTCAACAGGAACCCTCAACTGCGGCAACAACATCAGAAGCACCTGAAGCTGAGTTACCTTTAGCCGAGATGGTAATTGACATGGATATCTCAGATGATGAAGACCCGACGGTTGAAAACCCTGAGGGAACAGAACAGGAACTGGTTACTTTTGACACATCAGTTGAGTCTACGATCAACCTGATATATCCAGACTGCGAAACCAACCCGGAAACCGAAGATGCATGGTATGAAAAAGCCGCCAGTGCCGCAAATTTCCAGGTTAATTTGGTCTTCCCTACTGATGAAGATGACAACGTAGACTACGACCAGTTTCTGCTCCAGAATTTGTATGGTACTCCCGTTCACTCTGCTCAACCCGCTGAAACTTCAACAAGACCCGAAACTACAACTGCCCATATTTCGACATCTCCTCAACAACCGACAACTTCTGATCTCTCTCCTCCTCAACAGCAACAAATCCATTGGGAGAAGATCACGATATTTATTCCTCACCTAGAGGAATCTCTGAAGAAGTTGTTCGTCCACAAGCTACGCACAATCGAGCCGACCTTCTGCCTTGGTATTTACAGCTCCAACCCCGAATACCAACACCAGTACATAAGCGCAATGAAGCGGTGTCTACCAGTTAGCCAAGTTCGAACCAAGCATAAGATCACCGAAGTGCTCAAAATCCAGTCAGGTCGTATTATGAAAGTCGTTTATCCAGTTTTCACTGTCCGACGTGAAGATGGTAATGAATGGACATTTTCTGAAGCCGACTTCCAGCACCTCCGACCGTTCGACTTCTACGCTATTCTGAAAGACATTCATACAAGAACTATCTGACCGCTTCCAGTAACAAAGGCGCTCGTAGCTGTTCGTCGATTCCTTGTCCGTACCATCAGGATGTCATATCTTACGGACTTCCAAATGGCAATCGAGAACAGGGCAAAGAAGGTAAATCTGATAAAACCGAATCTGAAAGCTCCTGAGTTAAGGATGTATCCCGAGAACGCTTTGCTTCTAGAACCTGAATTTGGGATAGTCTACATCAATGATCAGAATGAAAAGAAATTTCTTCGCTTCAGCCAGGTCGATAGATTCTGCGACGGCACGCTCTTCAAAGTTCAAGATGCCCATCGAAATATCATCCAACACGAGTCTGAAAATCCAAAGTATTCGTATGTTCCTAATCCGAATGAAACAACTGCTCGAAATGCTTTGGAAATGGTTTAAGACCGCATCGACTATCGCCGCGCTATCCGAATGTTTGAGGTACACATTGCGCTCCATAAAAGATATGTCTACAATTGGCGCAAACTCGAACATCAATACAAAGGGGGAGATTGTTAGGGTCAATATTTGGTTGTATTAAAGTTCAAGGGTTTGTTTTGTAATTGTTTAATTTGAGCTTAGTTAGTGAACGGGCCGTGGGCTTGTTAACCACGGGCCCGTTATATATAATGTTTGCTTAGCCTTAGAAAATAGGCTAGTTGTTCATTTGCTTTCTAATTCATATTGTAAACACTCTCTACATTGAAAGCTAAATTGGATGACCAGTTGAAATCATAACCTGTGTTCATATCTATTGATTTCATTGTTCGTTGCACGGATCTGAGACTCGCAACTTTTAACTTCTCAAGCACTTCTATTTTTAAGATATAAGATTTATTTTCTTTTAAAGCTTCTTCAAGTTTAAAATCCACATCACATAAATCATTTTTAAGCTCATCAAAACTTTTCCTTAACTCTTCAAGTTCTTGAGTAACAAGTTTAAACCTCTTCTCAAGTTCTGAGAAACTTTCTGAATTAGATTGAGAATTTTCAGTTGACTCAGAATTTTGACTAACAGTCTCAGAAGTCTGACCTACAGACTCAGAATTCTGACTAGAGGACTCAAAATTCTGACTGACTGTCTTAGAATTCTCTTTGTTTTCAGAAACCTTGCTTGCATCAAATATACTCTCAATTTCTGTATAAGAAAAACTTGGTTGTTTATTTTTGTAACTAACATTCAGAGAGTCATATTTGAATTTAGCATCATTATATCTTGGGTTCTCTTCTGTTGGTTTTGAAATTTCTTTCTTAACCTTGTCTTCTAAAACTTCTGACTTCGCAGTTTTTAGTTCAGAAATTATTTCCTTTGCTTTTTCAAGACTTGATTTTTGTAAACTGTCTGAACTTGTTATTGAACTTGCAGGTCTTATAAAAACTTCAACTAAATCTGGGATTTCTAGTTTAGGAACATGTAGATTCTCAAAATCATAAAGGTTTATTGGAGCCTTTTGCAAAATAACAATTTCCTCCAAACCTAATCCCATTTTTGGATTATAAAATCTTGTGTCTTTAACATTGCTTGTGAGAAGACTCAAGGTTTGTTGAGTTTGACCTCTTTTCAGATTAAGATCTTCTAACTCCTTGATTTTAGAATATAAGTTCTTTCTTTCATCAAGCAACATATCAAATTTAATTTGCAAATCAACTTTTTCATCTTTTACTCCTGAGAGTTCATCTTTCAATTCAGAAATCTTTTTCAAAAGATCAGAATTCTGAAAAAGATCAGAATTCTCTTTTCTGACTTTTTGTTTCTTAACCTATGTTTCTTCAAATTGTTCTTTAATTATTTCTTTTTCTGATCTGAATTTGTTAACCAGAATCCTTTCACCTTTTATCTGTTTTCTTAGTTTAACAAATTCAGATTTCATATTTCCAATTTGAATCATTAAATCAATTTCAAGACTAGAGTGTACCTCAGCTAAAGATTCAGAACCTCCTTCTTCATAATCTGAATCATCTTCATCACCCATCTTAGCCATATAACTCTGCATTTGTGAGAAGTGAATGCAATCCTCTTCATCAGACGAATAATACAGCCAGTTCTCTTGTTCTGCTAATAGAGTCTGTCTTTGATTTTGGCCAGTTGAGCCTTCTTTGCATAATACTCATAGTCTTTCACAACCTTTACTCTGCAATCTCTTGCAAAATGACCAGGTTTTCCACACTTAAAACAAATATCCTTCTCTTTTCTCTCTTCCTTCTCTTCTTTCTTCTCATACTTACTCTCTTCTCTATCTTCTCTTTTTTTGTACCTTTCTTCTGAACTCCCCTGTCCCTCTTTTCTGAACTTACCCTCAAATTTCTTCTTTCCATACCTTTTATTGAAGGTATTAGTCAACAATGCTAATTTCTCAGCAATTAACTTGATATCATCATCTTCCTCAGATCCTTCTTCCTTCTCAGATTCCTCCTCTAACTTTGGTATTTCAGACAAAAATACAGATTTTTTGGATGTTTTGGATGTTTTGGTGGTTTTGGATTTTGAAAGCAAAGCTAATTGATCAGAAACATTTTTCTTTTCCTCAACCACTTGCTTAACCGAATCCTCATGCTGATTCAGTACACAAAACAGATCATTCAGATCTTCCTCACACATATCTTTGTTCATCTGGAGACTAATGGCAAAAGATGACCATTCTGAATTTAGACAATTCAGAAACTTGTAGTTTAATTCTGACTTAGTCTTCTTCAGCCCATTCCTCCTGAGATCATTCAAAATATTGCAAAACTTGTTATATGTCTGAGTTAAGCTTTCACACTCTTTTGCTTTGAATCTTTCATATGCATTGATGCATTGATTTAATTTTTCCTGAATTGATTTGGTAGTGCCAAGCATTTGCTTCTCAAGTTCATCCCACATCTCTTTTGCAGATGTTCCACTATCAATTCTGTTGAACACTTCATTAGGAATAGCCAAAGTCAACAAGGTTACAGCTCTTTTGTCAATTGCATGTCTCTGTTTCTGTGCTTCTGTATACTGTGAGAAAAGCTTTTTCACTCTGGTAGCAGGAATCTTTGGTGTTGTATTAATTGCAGGTGTAGCAGCAACATCAACATAGACTTCAACTGGACCTTCACGAATTGAGATCATCAAATTCTCATCAATATTATCCAAGAATTGAATAATTCAGATCTTCCATTGTTGATATTCTTCGCGAATAAGAACAGGTGGCTTTGTCTCAGATCCCATAGAGAGAAATTATGTAGAAGACATGATTATAAGATGAATTGAATCGATTCAACAGAAAGACAAATTTGAATTTCTTGAACAAAAACAGAATGAATTCAAGAATTATAAGAAATTCAAGAATTACGAGTAGCAGCGGAATCAATTGTCGAATTGATCAAGAAATCTTCAAGAACACAATCAAGAAACCCTCAAGAACACGATCTTGAACAAATTTGTTTGTTGATTGTCTCCGATACCAATTGTAGAAACCAGGATTCAATCTTACAATCAATTAAGAACAATCAAACAGTAAAATGATAGAGAATTGGATCAAAAAACTTCATATTCATTCAAGAACAGATTCCAGATCTAGAGAGAGAATCTCTCAAAGATTACAAAGTGAATACAAAGTTATGCGAAAAGTTAGTTAGCTTACAGTTGCTAACTTCTATATATACTGTAAAGGTAAGCTAAAGCTACAGTACATATACATGACAAACCAATAGAACAAATACACGTGTTCTAATTAGTTACTGAATATAACTAAAATGTCCTAAGACATAAGTTCTGAACAACATGTTCAGAACTTCTGAACATCCTTCTGATTAAGCACTTCAGAACACACTTCAAGCACTTGGACATTTTCGTCTTCACCTTCAGAAGTTATGAGTCTCCTATTCAGAACTCTGAGCCTTCTGTTCAGACTTCACACTTAGTAATCTTTGCAGTATTCTCTAATCAAAACTTCTGAGTCTTCTTACTCAGAACTCTGAGTCTTCACTTCAGATCTCAACACTTGTGTTTTTGACAAAACTCTAGATCTAACAAAGGGGTTTTGGGGTTTTTGAAGAATCCGGATATAGTGAATAGAGAAGGGTCCGGATGGCTTTTATATGGAGACCAACTATCCGGGTGGGTCATCCGGATACCCATCCGGTCCGGATAGGTGTCCGGTCCGGAAACCTATCCGGATAGGGGTATCCGGAAACCTGCCCGGACAGTTTGGAAAAAATTCCAATTTGGTCTCTGAGTGTTTGAAAAATCCCAAAACAGTATATGTTTGACTTTGAAAGATTATTCTCTCGCTCCCCCTCGAATGGAGCATGGGGATGTCTCTGCTCCCCCTCGGATTGTGCATGTGCGTGCATTGGAGAGACGATCACAAAAAAATTTGACACCTTTAAAGAAAAAATGGTGTGTCGCTCCCCCTCAAATGATGAACATGTAGTAAGATGCTCCCCCTCGGAATGTGCGCGTAGAGTGAAATGAAACACGCTTGGAATGTCCACACAAAGAAACATTTTTGACAGTTAAAAAAAAAGGTTGTGTGACACTCCCCCTCAAAAGTAGAAGTACTTACCTGATACTCTGTTCGTGCTACCCCTGAACACATGAACAACTTGTGAAAGCACATCTATAAATATGGAAAGTAGACGACAGTAATTAACAGAAAAGGAAACACACGTTAAAAGAATGCAAACAGACGAAATCTACCTAATTAATACAAAGATTTAACCAAAAAGTGTAGACGATTCAAGTAGAATACAGATGCGAGAAAGTGTGTACTCAATCATCTGGAGTGTAAACCACAGATGATGAATGGACAGTTTCTCGTAGATGTATGGAACTTGTATCGGTCACACAATCAGATCAAGTCTTCAGATTTAGCATACCTAACCTGGACACTAGATAATTAAAGCGTTTTTCGTCCAGGGGTTTTGTAAACAGGTCTGCTAACTGATGTTCTGTATTCACAAAGTAGAGTTCGACTGTACCTCTTTCGACGTGATCCTTGATAAAATGGTACCGAACGTCTATGTGCTTCGTCTTGGTATGCTGGACCGGATTTTTGGATATTGCAATAGCACTCTTCAAGTTGCAGTAGATGGGCACCTTGGTGTATGTGAAACCGTAGTCCTTGAGTTGTGTGCGCATCCATATCACTTGAGAACAGCAACTTGAGGCGGCCACGTTTTCCGCCTCGGCAGTCGACATAGAGACACACTGCTGCTTCTTGGATGCCAACTCACCAGACTGTCGCCCAAGAACTGCACATGACCCTATGTGCTCTTCTGATCCATCATGCTACCCGCGTGGTCCGCATCAGAATATGTCGAAAGTTCAAAACCTGTCTCTTTCGGGTACCACAAGCCAAGATCAGCAATACCTCTCAAATAACGAAATATTCGTTTAACAGCAATTAAATGAGACTCCTTAGGTTTTGACTGAAACCGGGCGCAAAGGAACGTTGAAAACATGATGTCCGGTCTACTAGCGGTTAGGTACATTAAAGAACAAATCATTCCCCAATACGTTTTAGTGTCCACATCCTTTCCGTTAAAATCGGCGTGTAACTTTGTACCGGGTGCCATGGGAGTTTTCATCGGTGAGGACTGTTCCATCTGTAATTTCTTAAGAATATCCCGGATGTACTTGGGCTGATTTTTGAATATCCCGGTCGACAGTTGTTTAACTTGAAGACCGAGGAAAAAATTCATCTCACACAACATGCTCATTTTTAAAAAAAATCCCATTAAAGTGGCAAAGTTCTTACAATATAGTGGATTAGTAGAACCAAAAATTCTGTCATCGACATACACTTGAACTAACACGATATGACCTTTTTTGTTTTTAATAAAGAGAGTTGTATCGATTGTACCTCGTGAAAATCCCGATTTATTAAAAACTTGGATAACGTATCATACCAGGACCGTGGAGCTTGCTTCAAACCGTAAAGCGCCTTATCTAGAATGTAGACATGATTAGGCTTCTTCTCGTCCACGAACCCGTCCGGTTGCGATACGTTCACCTCTTCCTTGAGTTCATCGTTGAGGAATGCGGTCTTCACATCCATTTGGAAGACCGAGAAGTTTTTGTGTGCGGCGTATGTAAGGAACATACGTATTGCTTCCATTCTCGCCACCTGAGCATATGTCTCTTCATAGTCGATCCCTTCTTGTTGACGGTATCCCTTGGCCACGAGACGCGCCTTGTTTCATACGATGATTCCGTCCTCATCCTTCTTGTTATTGAAGATCCATTTGGTCCGATCACCGTCTTGTGAGTAGGACGTGGGACAAGGCGCCATACTTTGAGGGCCTTAAATTGAATGAGTTCCTCTTGCATAGCCATGACCCAGTCCGGATCTTCTAAGGCTTCAGAAATGGTTGTAGGCTCGATCTTACTCAGGAATCCAGAGAAGAGGCAAAAGTTGGCTGATGCGCCTCGTGTCTGAACTGGAGTAGAGGAATCACCGATAATTTGGTGTAGGGGATGAACTCTTATCCATTTGGTGGTGTGTGGAAGCAGCTGTTGAGTTGAGTGTGATGTGTCCGAATCCACGTATCCACGAGTGGGAAGGTCTTGTACGGCTTCAAGTGTAGCAGAATGGTTTCTCGGAAGAGACTTTGGTGGATTCGTCGAAGGTTGAGCAACTTCTGGTTCCGAGGAAGGCAGAGGTTGATCAACGAGTGACGTTGAGGATGAATCTTCAGGAGTGATCTACGGGTTTTGAACTGGGTCCTCTGGGGGTGGTTGTATCAGAAGATGTTGGTGATGAGGGCTGAGGTGTCTCCACAGTGATTGTTGGAGTGCTAGTCGAGGGCGGTGGACCAGAGAGATTCGCCGAATCCTCGATTTGCGCAGCTTCAAGTCTTGGTTGCGCTGAGACACTAGGGGTAGAAGCGTTAAACATATCATCATAAAAGTATTGAAACAGTAAATCTAAATCAGAAAGATGAGCATTCGACGTAGATGCGTGATTCGGATTTACTGCCATTTGTGCAGATCCCGAACGTGAAATTCCGGAAGCTAGCACACCTGTTAAACCAGGTTCTGAACTGATATGTTCAGAAGCCAAGTTCGCGGCTTCGTCGAATGTCACGTTTACACTCTCAGTAACGGTTTTGGTCCGTTTGTTGTAAACGCGAAACGCCTTAGCCTGCATGGAGTATCCTATGAAAACTCTTTCATCTGCCTTCGGACTGAATTTGCCGAGATCATCTTTGTCATTGAGGACGTAGCACGTGCATCCGAACGCGTGGAAGTACTTGATGTTCGGGATGCGGTTGTTGATGATCTCGTACAGCATCTTGTTGAACCGCTTGTTGATAATTGAGCGGTTTTGCGTGAAGCAAGCAGTTGACACCGCTTCGGCCTAGAGAAATAACGGCAGCTTGGACTGTGACAGCATCGTGCGAGCGGCTTCGACTAGGGTACGGTTGCGTCTTTCCACCACCACGTTTTGTTGAGGAGTGCGTGCAGCCGAGAAGGTTTGCGAGATACCGACTGATGTCAGGTATTCGTTCACCGTTTGATTTTTAAACTCCGTCCTGTTGTCGTTCCTGATGGTCTAAACTTGCTGTCGAAGGTTCAGCTGGATAGTCTTCAGATGGTTGATAATCAGCTCCGGGGTTTCGTCCTTCAAGCGTAGAAATTTAACCCAAACGTAGCGTGAGAAATCATCCACCATCACCAGGACGTACTTACATTTGTTGATGCTCTAAACACGCATTGGAACACACAAATCCATATGGATAAGTTCAAGGGACCGGGACGTGCTCGGAGCGGCCTTCAGCTTGTGCGTCGCTCGCTTCATCTTTCCCATATCACATGCCCCGCAGAGTCGGTCCTTCACGAATTGAAGGTCGGGCATGCCTTTCACGTGTCCGCCAAGCACCAGTTTGTTGATATTCTTGAAGTTCAGGTGCGAGAGACGTCGATGCCAAACCCACGCTTGCTAAAAATTGTCCTTTGACATCAAGCAGACAGAGTCAACGGTCTTTAGGGCTAAGAGGTCGATAGTGTAGAGGTTGGTCTTTTGCGTTCCAACCAGCAGTTCGGTTCCGTCGTCAGTGCGGACGCTACACCTTTTGGCTTTGAATTTGACCTCGAGATCTTTATCACAGAATTGGCCGATGCTGAACAAGTTGTGTCCCAATCCCGCGACGTATGAGGCTTTCTTTATTGTGATCTTGTCTTGGACAATGTCGTCGTAGCCCAGAATCGGCGCCTTGTCGTCGTTCCCGAATCTCACGTCTCCGCAATAATTTTCCTTGTAGTTCGTGAGCAGCTCCCTCCTCCCGTTCATGTGCTTGGAGCATCCAGAATCTAAGTACCACACATGACCGTCCTGCAAATTGAGATTAGCAGATTTTAGGTACCCATTTGAAAATGGGTCCTGGAGGGTTAGGTTTTACACCTTTCGGAGGAGCCTGTTTTGGGGCAGGTTTCCTCTTGGGTGTAGGTTTAACCTTAGTAGGAGGAACCCGTTTTGAAATGTGTTTCCTTTCTTGCTTGGGTTTAACCTCTGATTGGGAACCCCGTTTTGTATTTGGTTTCTTTTTGCTTTTACGGGATTTGCGTTTGGGTGCAGAATTATAAACATGATATGACCCAAACCAATCAGTTGAATTATTTATGTCATCAAAGTTATTCCAACCACAACTAGAACAACACAAACAATCATGCGATAATTGAATCAATTGCTGAATAGAATAAAGTTTAATCGGAAATTTAATGTCTTGTTCAACAAAATCATTCTTATGATTCAAAGCACAATCATTCTTGTTCATTCTAGGATAGAAAACAGTGTTAAATGACTTTGACGCGGCATTGTGCTCGACCGATTCCTTTCCTATCCACTTTGGTTTCTCTTGTTTGGCCCGACCATTTTTATCTGAAACAGGATTAACAGTATGATCAGTGGATTTTGAGGAAACATGACTTTTATCAGTCGATCGACCGGTCTTTTGCCGCGACTGTGATTGTTTTTGAGAACATGACTCAGTTTTAGAAACCTTGATCACAGCCGGGGTCTTCGGTTTTGTGGAACATTCGCCTTTTTGATAATTGACCGGTCGATTAACCACTGGCGAAAGAAAGTCAGTATGACTCGGAAGAGGTTTGTCGAATGGGAACGATTCAAAATCTTCCTCAAAGTTGCCCTCGAAATTCATAAATTCGGAAAAATCTATATCAGGAATCCCTGGACTTGGATTGGTTGAGGGAAGTGAGGAACACTGTGTATCGGTGTGCTTAGGTGAATCTGGTGCAGAAGCTAAGAAAAAATCAGAGTTCGGATTCTTTAAAACACACTCATCTTGAGATCCTTTACCGTTTGGTGAAGAAGTTTTGCCAATGAAAGCTTTGCACGAGGATGTGTCGGATGAGTCCGAGGAAGATTCGGGTGAAATCGTCTTTTCTTCTTGGAGTAGGTCAAGCTTCTCTTGAAGTTGACCATTTCTCACATGCTCTTTCATCGCTTCTGTCGCCAAGGCAGACAGTTTTGATGTGAGCCGATCGATTTCAGTCCGAAGGATTTCCTGTCCTTCATTCGACACAGACTCGGTTTTAACGATTTTAAGTGCCTCAAGTTCAGTTATGAGCGCTTGCTTTTCCTTTTGAAAATTTGATCGTTCCTTCTCGAGTGACTCCTCTAACTCAACTATTTTTTCTTCCAAAATGAGATGCGGGACATATAGTTTAAACTCGTCCGTCTCAGTTTTGGGTTCAGGTGCTTGGGCCTCATCCCTTTTGGCAGAATCATTGGGCGTTGCAACCTTATAGCCGTCAAAGTAATCATTCGAGAGGTACTTTTTTGGATTTTTCTTATAATAATAGTTCATAGGCTCGTAGAAAAAAGGAAGTTGCATTTTGGAGGTGTGCTTGCGCTTATACTCCTCAGTTTCCTCTTCTTTCTCAGGTTCAAGAGGACCAGTCCATTGGATTTTATATTCAGGATACTTCTTATCCAGACCGAGACACGGAAAGTGATAAAGTGTCAGTGTTTTGAATATACCCTTTTTCATGTACTGAAGGTTATCGTGTCTGATTCCCCATTCCTTGTTAAAGTATGTGAATTCCTTGGGTTTATTCATGTGAATGGTCTTGTCTGTTTGGCCTCTTTTGTGAAGTTTGGTTTCAAGATCTGTTATTTTGGAAACCATTTCTTTATGCTGAATTTGAAGAGAGGAGCATTGATAAACAATCTATGTGTTCTCATTCTTACACTGATCCAGCTGTGAATTCAGATCAGATATTTTGGCCCTTAAGTCCTTAGGTGCTATTGCAAGATTTGTACATTTTTCTTTTAAAGTAGCATTTTCGGACTTATACTTTTCAGTTATTTGCTTTTGAACATCTAGCTTTTCAGTTAGTGATTTAATCTCAAGCAGTTGTTCATTAATGGTGGCCTTATAGGAATCTGTTCGTGCAGTAATAGATTCAATCTGTTTGGATAAGCCTTGATGGATAGGAGCACATACCTGGCAGAGCTTTGCCTGTTCTTATGGAGGAGAACGGTAGCCCATGAAAGCGTCAACATCTTCAGATTCGCTTTCCTCATCAGAATGACCCAGCCAGTGGTCATCTTCAACAAATAGAGCTTTGCCCGCTTCCTTTTGTTCTGCTAGTGCGAGTTTTACCTTGTAGTATTGAGCGTTCTTTACAACAGGCTTCCTACAATCCTTCGCAAAATGACCTATCTTCCCGTAGTTATAGCATGTCACGGGTTCGTCTTTCTTCTTTGATTTAGGCTTGCGGTCATCTTTTTCAGTCTTCTCCTTCTTATCAGGCTGCTTGTGCTCATCGGACTTCTTCTTGCCTTCGTATTTGTCCTGATAATCATGGCGCTTGTTGGAGGAAGTGGAGTAGCGCTGATTATTGGATGTGGGCTTCTTGTAGAACTTTTGTTGTTGGAAGGATCTAGAGAGCAGAGCCATTGCTTTCTTCACAGCTGTTAATTCAGGATCAGAATCACTGTCCTCTTCTTCCTCAGATTATGGCTCAGACTCACTTGGCACTTGGGCACGTTTGGAACGACGGCCAGAATATTTGCCTCATTTTGAAGACATAAGAGCTAGTGGATTAGCAGGTGTCTTGGATGTAGATTTCTTTTCGCTCAGAATCTCCATCACTTCATCTTCATCCTGGAGAAGCATCTCATATAGTTCGTGTATTGAAACGTTCTTCATTAACTGATTGTGTTTGACGTAAGAGGCAAACACTTTCCATTCAGGAAGGAGGTTGTTCAAGAACTTGAGCGCATTCTCCGTATTAGAACGAGTGATTTTATTCTTGGAGAGCTCGTTCAGGAGGAGGCAGAAACGTTCATAGGCCTGGGAGAGTGATTCGCCGGTGCGCTGCTTGAAACCATCAAACCTGGTTATGCAGCTATTGATCTTCGGTTGGTTGCCGACTCTGCTTCCACTCATCATTCTCTCTACCTGATCCCACATGCCCTTTGTCGTGTCCTTGAAGCTATCTATGGCTGTGTAGATCGGATTTGGGAGAGCCTAAACTATATATCTCTTGGCATGCTTTTCACCATCATGCATGCCCCTTTCGGCCTCGCTCATTTCCAATTATGTCTTTTCTTCATAACGAACTTGACTACCTACTTCTGTTGCTGGTATAGCATTCATGGGTTTAGGTTGTGGGCCATTAGAAATAGCTCGCCAGATGTACTCGAAATTATCTTTCGACTCGATAAAGATTATGAATCTATCCCACCATTGGTTGTATTCTCCCTGGTAGAGGGTTGGCGGCTTGGAGTCGGTGCCGATAGCAAGAGCATCTCGAGAAGACATCGTCGTTGGTTGCACTAAGGTGATCGTTAGACGATTGTTCGATTCAAAGCGGTTTCCTAACGCAAGGCACTAAGAGTGATGTCCTAACGCAGGTTCTAAGAGTGATTTAGGCTAAACAGGTAAGAAACTAGCTAATCAGAACTTACCAGATAGGAATCCGGATGAAAAGTGTCTGATCTGGAAGTGTTCGGATCAGATGTGTGTGAAAGTGTTCAAATCAGCAGAAGTATCCAGGTAAACAAGGGTGTCCGGATAAACAGAGGTTTCCGGAAAACATAAAGTTACCGGATGGCCTAGGTTACCGGATGAATGATGTTTCCGAATGATAATATGAAAAACAATACTTACCGGATGAAATAAGTTTCCGAATGAAATACTTTCCGAAAGAAGGACTTACCGGATAGCAGAGACTTATCGGACGATTTTCCGGATAGTATGGATTATCCGGAAACAAAACAAACAACCGGAAACTTGGAGTTGTCCGGGTAAATTTGATTTACCGGACACTTTGGTTATCGGGTGAGTTTTGTCCGGAAAGCAATGAAAAGAGAACTTACCCGAAAAGATTTAAGGATGTTCCGGAAAGCTGGGCTGGTATCCGGAAACTGCGGCTGTGGTGTCCGGATACTGCGGCTGTGGTTTCCAATTCGATGGGAAACTTGATTTTGCTTAAAAACCATTCAGACGATCGAATTGGAACGAGAAAAATTGCGAAATCGCTAAGTAAGATGATGCTAACAGAATGCAATAAATGAAACAAAGCAATTTTAACCGAATCAAAATATGGAATAATAAACCCAAGACTACAGTCGATAAAACTGAATAGAAACCTTTTATCACCTTGAATCTAATCGTCCGTATGGCTCTGATACCAAACATGAAGCACTGATTAGAAGTATCAGTGTTAGCTTTTGAAATTTCCAAGTATCACTAAAAGGAAGAGATATTCAGCGATGCAATTTGTTTTGAAATCTTGCATTCATATGCGAACGTCAGCAAGTAAGAGAGAACATACCTTGATATCAGCGAATCAATTTTGTTCAGAGAGTAGGTGATTGATAGGGTTATACAAATTTACTTTATCCCTGATCAAATGTGAACCGCTGAAGATTTTACTCTTCTAAGTTCAGCATTCCAAGCTCGCTGATGAGAAAGTTGAATCTTGTCTCATCAAGAGGTTTGGTGAAAAGATCAGCTAACTGAAAATCAGTTAGAATAAAATGAAGTTCTATATCTCCATTCATCACATGATCTCTGATAAAATGATACCGGGTTTCGATGTGTTTGGTCTTTGAGTGTAGCACTGGATTGTTGGCTATAGCGATGGCACTAGTGCTGTCGCAATAGATTGTAATTTTCGAGAGTTGAAGGTCATAGTCCAGAAGTTGATTTCTCATCGACAAGACTTGAGAACAATAGCTTCCAGCGGCTACATATTCAGCTTCAGCGGTTGAGGTGGACACTGAGTTTTGCTTTTTACTTGTCCAACTCACCAGCTTTTCACCTAGGAGCTGACAGCCTCCTGTTGTGCTTTTCCTATCCATTTTTTATCCTGCAAAATCACTATCTGAATAGGCGATTAGATCAAACCCTGAGTCTTTGGGATACCAAAGACCTAGGTTAGGAGTACCCTTAAGGTAACGAAAGATTCGCTTTACAGCGATCAAATGAGATTCCTTAGGTTCAGCTTGATATCGTGCACAAAAACAGGTTGTGTACATATCATCAGGTCGGCTATCTGTAAGATACAGAAGATAGCCGATCATCCCACGGTACGCTGTGACATTAACAGGTTTTCCAGAAGGATCCTTATTTAGTGTCAGTGGCGGTGCCATAGGGGTTTTCATAGCTGAGCTCTGAGTTAAATCAAACTTTTTCAGCATATCTTTAACATATTTTCCTTGGTGAATGAAAGTTCCTTTTTCACTCTGCTTGATTTGAAGACCAAGGAAATATGTCAGCTCACCCATCATACTCATTTTATATTCAGCTTTCATTATTTCAGCGAAACGAGTACATAGGTCAGGGTGAGTGGAACCAAATTCAATATCATCGACATATATTTGAACAAGGATAATATGACCTTTTACTTTCCTGAAAAATAGAGTTTTATTGATTTTACCTCGCTCAAATTTTTCAATATGGAGATAAGTAGAGAGTGTGTCATACCATGCACGAGGAGCTTGCTTTAAGCCATAAAGTGCCTTATCCAGTTTATAAACATAACCTGGATGCTTAGGATATGAGAATCCTGGAGGTTGTTCCACGTAGACTTCTTCGTTCAACTTTCCATTGAGGAACGCTGATTTAACATCCATTTGATAAACTTTGAAGTCTTTGTGTACAGCGTAAGCTAAGAATAGACGAATGACTTCGAGTCTTGCCACTGGGGCGAATGTTTCGTCGTAATCTATACCTTCCTCTTGTCTGTATCCCTGAGCAACAAGACGAGCCTTGTTGCGGGTTACAGTTCCATGTTCATCCAACTTGTTTTGATAGACCCATTTAGTGTCTATCACTGACTTATCGGATGGTCTTGGAACGAGCTTCCAAACTTTGTTTCTTTCGAATTCTGTCAGCTCTTCTTGCATAGCGCTGACCCAGTTTGGATCTCTGAGGGCATCATCTGTTTTCTTTGGTTCAATCAGAGAAATAAAGTTAACAAATAAACAAATGTTACCTGCACTTCGTCGAGTCTGAACACCAGCGTTTGGATCACCAAGAATATGATCAATGGGGTGATTAATAGTCCATCGCTGAGCCGGAGCATAAGTCGTTGACTCATTTTAAACTTCTGGAGGAGCTGAAGATGAGTCTTCAGCAACTTCGGGTATATCATCCAAGAGAGGAAGAGGTTAAGATGTCATTTCATTCACTGATTGTTGATAAGTAGATGGTATATTTGAGATAGAAGGTTCAGAAGCAGGCATAGTGTTGAGATGAACAGCTGAGACCCATGAGGATTCAGCTTCACTTGTCTGCATGATTGGGATGATAATAGGATCATCATCTTCAGCGGTATGAGTATGAGTTTGAGGGATAGGAGCATCTTCTGAATCACCAAGATGAGAAAACATCCATTGATTCAGTTCTTCAGTATCAGTAGAAGGTCTAGAATTCGCTGAACAGGATTCGTCAAAGGTGACGTGGATTGTTTCTTCTACAGTTTGTCTTCTTCGATTGAAGACTCTGAAAGATTTGGAAACTGAAGAGTATCCAAGAAAGATTCCATCATCAGCCTTAGGATCAAACTTTCCAAGGGCATCTTTGTTGTTCAGTATGAAACACCGACATTCAAAGATGTGACGAAAGAGAATTGAAGGCTTTCTCCCATGGAAGAGTTCATAGGCTGTTTTCTTGAATCTTTTGACAATCATCGATCTGTTTTTGAATTCAGTTCCATGATCACTCCTTATAGAGCGAACGGTCATGTTTTTCAGGACTTCCATTTTCCTGACAAAAGTGATGAGTTCTTCAGGGGTGTCACTCTTAGAACGGAGAAACATTACCCAGGTATAGCGAGAAAATTCATCAACTATGACCAATTTATATTTCTTTCCAGCGATGGATTGTTTGTTAACAGGGCCAAACAAATCCATATGGAGAAGTTGTAGAGGAGATGACACTGAGGAAACTTGCTTAGATTTTAAGCTTGCCTTGGTTTGTTTCCCTTCCTCACACGCTGAACATAGAGACCCCTTAGCGTATGAGTGTTGAGGTAGACCAGTAACCAATTCTCTAGAGGAAAGACTATTCAGTGTCTTGAAGTTTAGATGGGAGAGCCTCTTATGCCATAGCCAGTTGACATCAGATGAGGCTTTTGAGAAGAAACAGGAGTTCTCAGTGGTTGTAGAGTCCATGTTTATAACGTAAACATTTTCCATACGGTATCCGCTGAGAGCTATCTTCTCCTTTTTGTCAGTGACAAAGCAGGATTCCTTAGTGAAAATCACTTTGTTATCCTTGTCACATAGCTGACTGATGCTTAGAAGATTATGCTTCAGTCCTTCAACATATGCGACTCTTCTGAAGATTGTTGTACCATTAGAGAGTACACCAAACCCTCGGGTATAGCCTTTTCCGTTTCCACCGAAGGTCACTGAGGTACCCTTCTCTTCCTTGTATTCAGTGAGCAGGTTTTTCTTTCCAGTCATATGTCTAGAGCATCCGCTATCAAGATACCAGATACCCTTTTTAACCTGCAAACAAAGGAAGATTAGTTTGATTTGGGCACCCATTTTACCATGGGCCCACATTTGTCAGTGATGGTAGAGGAAGTGGAAAGTTCAACACTTTTCGCAGCATTTGAAGATTCAGCTTCTGAACTATTCTTCACTTTGGTTAATTTCTTAACCTCAGTGGTAGGATTCACCTTAACCTGATTTACACCAGGATTGGTCTTCTTTGCCTTGGGGGCATTGATCTTCACCTTAGCTAACTTTTCAACTTTGGTGGCTGTGGGGCACTTTCTAGCAATATGATTGGTAAGTCCACAGTGATAACATTTCCTATAGCTAAAAGTAGCTTTAGGACCATTTTCATACTTAGCCAATAATTTTAAATGAGCAGGGCCAACACCAAGTATACCTTTGGCATTGGAAATGGGAGGAACAATCACTTCTTCAGATTTCTTACCAATAATATCCACCCTGATTCTAGGAGTAGATCGCTAAATATATCCAGGGATCTTGTTCATAGAAGTAGAGGGATAAGTCACTGAAGCTTTAGAAGCACTCAGCTTAGGTACAAAGGTACCCTTCTGAGGTTTTTGATTGAAAACTTTTTCTTTTCCTTTACCTTTAGGGATAAAGGTAGGTTTTTCCTCAACGATGGGAGTTTTTGAAGAGGAACACTGAGATGAGGAGGTGTCAGGGACTGAGGATACGAACGTTCCAAATTTGAGCATGGAACGATCAGTGGTTGGTTCTAGAGTATCGGCTTTATAACCAAGTCCACTCTTATCACTCAAGGGAATCTGAGACCTTATAATCTCAGTTATCAGTGTTGAGGATTTACGCCATCCTTCAACAGTAGCCTTTTCCGCTTTTAATGCAGCGATAGCTTCTTCCCGTTCGATTTTGACTAGCTGATTTATATGGACCTGATCTTTTAAATCTTCTTCAATTTTAGAAAGCTTTTCTATTTGAAGGTGACAGTTTTAAGCTGTTCAGCGAGATCAAGGTTTTGATTTTCAACTATGCTCTTGCCATTCATGGCATCATATAAATTTACAGTCAGAAGTTCGATTTTCCGAAGACTATCATCTTCATTAATATCTGAAATATTAGTAAAGAAAGAAGTAGATACCTTAGAGGTAGAAGATGAAGCAGAGGGAATTTCAGACTTTTATTCCTCGTCTTCTATTTTTGCCATGAGGCAGAGATTGGCCTCATCATCATCTTCAGAGTCAGATGATTCTTCTTCATCAGATGCAGCCCAGTCAAAGTCAGCCATCAGGCCTTTGTCTTTCTTCTTAAAGCTTTTCAGCTTTGCGTACTTTTCTTTCAGCTTTTGATACTTGTCATCTCTAGCCCTGGGGTTAGAGGATTTCTTGGAAAAATCTGAGGGTTTAAAGACTTTCTTTGACCTGCATTCACTAGCAAAGTGTCCTACTTTCTCACAGTTAAAGCAGGTAGCAGTAGCCTTATCAACATGGGTTGATGTTTTTGGCTTGTCAGTGAGTGCAAGCGGTTTGTTCCTTCTAAAATTACTCTTTCTAGCGAATCTCCTGAACTTATTAGCCAGGAGTGCCAGAGATTCATCAAGATCTTAAGACTCAGCATCTGATGAGCATTTAGAGTTAGTTTCCAACTCAGTGATAGTGAAACTCTAATACATATTGTCTACTTACAATTTTCACTAAGTGTTTCTCAGAGAGTCATTATCAAATCACTGAGGGTTTGGATCAACACATACAGATTCAGTCTTCTAATATAATGAGCAAACAACCTTCTTTCTGAATCTTCTAGGAAGGGTGTTTTCATTCTCACTAGCTTGAGTCTCTTTTCAGATTGGTCATTTTGGGGTTGTCTGGATATAGAAGGGTCGGGTTGTGAACTTGAAGGGTTAGAAGGTCCTGCTTGGTTAGGGTTTGGA